>CM055118.1:682610959-683167816 GCA_029206835.1 Rana muscosa | reverse complement strand
TTGGTGCTGCGGCCGCAGCCTTCCTTTCTTCCGAAAGTCGTTTCGGCTTTTCATCTCAACGAAGACATTGTACTTCCATCCTTGTGTCCTCAGCCGTCGAATCCTAAGGAGTCGGCGTTGCATTCCTTGGACGTTGTCCGAGCTTTGAGAGTATACATATCTGCTACTTCCCTGTTCCGGAAGTCAGACTCACTGTTTCGGTGGCTGGTCCCAAGAAGGGCCAAGCAGTCTCATCGGCCACCATCTCTAGGTGGATCCGACAGTAATCCAGGCTTACGCCTTAAAGGGTCAGGCGCCCCCCTTTCCTGGCACGGCGCATTCGACCAGGGCAATAGGTGCCTCTTGGGCTTTCCGAAATCAAGCGTCTGTTTCCCTATTATGTAAAGCGGCGACTTGGTCGTCCGCTCACACTTTCACAAAATTCTACAAAATTGATGTAGGTGCATCTTCGGATGCCTCTTTTGGCCGCAAGGTTTTGCAAGCGGCTGTTTAGAGTTGCAACTCCTCCGTTGGAGGAGTGCTGTTTTGTGTTTGGGGTGAAGTTTATTTTTATGCTGTTACCACCCCTCGTTTTTTCTCTGACACTGCTTTGGGACGTCCCACTTTGTCAATAGAGAAGCTGTGTCGGTCCATGGACGAAAGAGTAAATAGGATTTTTTACTCACCGTAAAATCCTTTTCTCTGAGTCCATGGACCGACACAGCACCCACCCCTCCTTTTAAGTTTGTACTGCTTTTTGACGAACTGATCTGCGAAGATGCAGACTGAGAGGGTATACCCAGAGGGTCCGCCCCCTGGGCGGTACTGTAGAAGGTGTGATGCAACACTTTTTACAAGTTTTTCTGCCTAGTCACTCCTAATTAACGGATAATACCCACTTTGTCAATAGAGAAGCTGTGTCGGTCCATGGACTCAGAGAAAAGGATTTTACGGTGAGTAAAAAATCCTATTTTTTGCATTGATACATGTCCCCTGGGGCAGGACCCCGGGTCCCCAAACACTTTTTTTATGACAATAACTTGCATATAAGCCTTTAAAATTGTAACTTTTGATTTTTCATGTTCGTGTCCCATAGACTTTAAAGGAGTTCGAATTTATTGCATGTTCTGGTGCGAACCGAACAGGGGAGTGTTGGACTCATCCCTATTTTATAAGGCTCCATGTACACAGAAGCTCAAAAACGGTTGTTTTTAAAGCAGCAGAAAAAGCTAGCTTTTATCAGTGTTTTTTTACTAGCTTTTATTAGCGTTTTCCAGTGTAGCTTTTTTAGCTTTGAGAAAATTTTTATTTATTTTTTTTTATTTTTTTTTAATGGACTAAAAAACGCTTGCAGTCAGCGTTTTTATGAGCGTTTTTCGGCGTTTTGCGTTTTTTTTTCTGCCGAAAAACGCCACTTTGAACGCAAATTTCTTGCGTTCAGAAAAAAGCCCATTAACTCCACTGCTCATTAAAGCTAAAAAACGTTGTGTACATGAACACATAGGCTAACATAGAGTGCAGTTAATGGGCTTTTTAAAAAAACGCCAATAAACTGCAGTTTATCAGCTTCTGTGTACATGGAGCCTAAGTATTCCCTGGTGAGGATTACATTATCTGTAATTTTCCTTGACATGCAGACATACCAATATCTGCTGCCTGTATATAAATGTTTTTTTAATTTTCCAGCTGGCTAAAATTCTGTTCTGATATATAAATAGTTAATTGTAGGAAACAGAAGTACCCCTTAAACCTGTCAGAAGTACCTCCTTGTTGTTTTGCATACCCTCTTTGAAACTCCAGGAAAGGAAATATGTGCTGAAGAAAACTGTAGCTGCCATTTGCTTCAGTGCTTTTTCGACATCTCTTACCAGGAACAGATGTGCAGATCAGGAAAGTCAGTGGCAAATGTATGTATATTATAGTATACACATGTATACTTGTGTGGGGGACAGTAAAGACACAGAAGCAAGAAGATTGGTATGACAGCATAGATATAGGTGGTTGCAGGTCAGCAATTGCAGCCTCCATACTTTCTTGGTACAAGTCTTCTTTTAAACCACCCAATTGGTGAAGAATTAAACTACAGGCCTTCAATTAAAGTAGAAATCCGGGATATAACTAATCTTAAAACTGCTCCCTTCCCTCTTCTAACACCTATACCTTCTACCCTGTGGAAGAAAGACACATACTTGCCTATTCTCAGGCTGCTCTGGTCCTCTTGAGCTCACCTGTGTCAGCCAATGTTGGGGGGAGGGGGGGGAGCGAGCGAGAGCACTCAATCATGTGACTGGTCTGGAGCAACTGAAATATAGGCAAGTATAAGCATGTTTGTTCCACAGGGTAGTTAGTATAGGTGTTAGAAGGGGGAAGGAGTAGTTTTAAGATTAGTCATATTCAAGAGGTCTACTCTAATGCTGCGTACACACGATCGGAATTTCCGACAACAAATGTTCGATGTGAGCTTTTGGTCGGATATTCCAACCATGTGTAGGCTCCATCGGACATTTGCTGTCGGAATTTCCAACACCAAATAATTGAGCGCTGGTTATCAATTTTTCCGACGACAAAAGTTCTTGTCGGAAATTCCGACCGTGTGTATCCAATTCTGACGCACAAAAATCCTACGCATGCTCGGAATCATTTAACTTAATTTTTCTCTGCGTGTTGTACGTCACAGCGTTCTTGGCGATCGGAATTTCCGACAACATTTGTGTGACCGTGTGTGTGCAAGACAAGTTTGAGCAAAAATCAGTCGGGGGGGGGGGGGGAATTCCACGGTTTTGTTGTCGGAAAATCCGATCGTCTGTACGCGGCATAAGTCTCCATGCACACCTGAGCAATTTGAAGCATGTTTCCAGCACTTCAAGCTCAACAGCAGACTTCCATGTTGTTCTATTTTACCTGTTCATATAGGAGGAATGTGCTGTCGCTCAAACTGCAGAAAAAGTATAAGGCCTCCTGTGGAGCATAATTCTAGATTTTTGTCCTCGTCTCCTCCTTCCCTTAGTAACTAGCTTTCCATCGGCTAGTCAAAAATGCTTGAGTCTGAATGATGTGCAAACCCCCCCCAAAAACACATAAATACGCTCACACCCATGTGTGAATCCAGGCTAAAAATGTAAAGTCCCCTCTACTTCAGCATAAGCTCGTTTGCAAATGTTTTAGTGAGCATTATTTAAAATCTTTCTTAAGACTAGTACACACAACCACTGGGTTGAATGAAAAAAAAAAAAAAACCTCAGCTCAAGTTGAAGCCGCTGTACTAAAGTAACAATTTGATGTTAGTACAGCAATCTCCCCTGCTGTGCTAATGTGTTCTGACAGGGGGATGCCCCCTCCGCCAGAACATTCCGGTTGGCACTGATTGAAAGTCAGTTGGCAGATTGTTTTTGGTTATGAGCCTTCAACAGAAGTAGTGCCCAGCTGCCATACACACAGGCAGAATGTCAGCCAGTTTCTATTGAACAGGCTGATATTCAGCCTGAGTGTACTAGGCTTGAGTATTCCAAATAAGTACTTTTGTAATGTAAGAATAAAAGTGTAGATGTGGTGCTGTTCTGTAATTGTAATGTATGTTTTATGTATGTGTTCCTGCCTGTGCATGCATAAAGGTTGTATTCCTATGAGCAAACAACAATAATAATGTGCAAATAATAAATAAATAATATTTTTAAATTCCATAATGTGCAGCTTTGGAATAAGTGCAAGGTGCAAAAAATTCAAAAAAATCCCACATAGATTATTCAATGTGCATAAATAAAAGTGAAGGAGTATCGCAAAATTATAACAAAAATGGAAAAATGAAAATATAAAAATTATAGTTATAAAAATTAGGTGAAAGATGCAAAGTTCATTTTAAAATACGTTGGAAAAAGTCACTTTTGTTTGCTGAACAAACGTGATGCGTGTCTTGTGAAAAACTGTTGTATTTTTATGGTGATCACAGCGAGCGTGGCTATCCGTGCTCTTAATTGAATTGCACTCACCAGATATCTCACCCCTACTGGGGATATGGAGCATTCACCGTATCTGCCACTGTGGGGCACTCTGGCGTTTCCCTTAACACTGCTACGATGGCTTGTAATTGTGACCCATGGAAAAAGAAGAAAGGCAAATGCCCAATAGTGCGATACTGTTTATTCGGTAATTGAGTGGAAAAGTACTCACATTTCATTAGATTTAAAAAGGCATGTAATGCTGACACTTGTGTGGTCCGACTGGAAGTGATGCGATCTGTGATAGCCCCGCCCTATCGGTTTCGCTGTACTGACGTCATCTGGAGCGTGCACAACACTCGCCTCACTTCCCATTTATAGAACATCGTGGACACGGCGGCCATTTTGGGTGAGATTCTGAGGCCAGAAGTCCGCTGTAGTATATTACTACACTTTGTAATGTAAACCAATGTAAAAATGTAGGTGCCACTCAGGCTCCAAAGTGTCCTAGTCCATCACCACCTGCTGGGAACAGAGCTTGTCTCTGCTCTGAACGTCAACAAATATCCCTTGAGCCGAACATCGCTGCAAATCTGCTATGAAAGAGTATGTCAGTCTCAGCCTAACTAAAGTCAATGTCATTCTCTTTCATAGCGAATTTGCAGCGATGTGCGGCTCAAGGGATATTCTCTTCACTACATGTTGACGTTCGGAGCCGAGACAAGCTCCATTCCCAGCTGGCACTCCCAGCAGTTGGTGATGGACTAGGACCTTTTGGAGCCTGAGTGCCAATACGTTGTAATAGTTGGGTAGGGGGGGTCACAGAGACCTAAAGTGATTTAATCATATTTGTTTTTTTATAAAGATAAACTCTGGCCAGGTTTAAAAATTAAGTCCGGGCAAACGGCTACCTTTCATCCAGTCACATGTAGAACACCAGGCCTTCATCGTGTTTTAATTTACTGTATTATCATAACTTGTTCTGGGAAGAACCTTTTCATGGCCACAAATTCATGATGCAGACCTACTCCTAGCCAGATGATAGAAGAAAAGCTGCATGGCTTATGTGTGATACCAAGGCTAAGGTTGTATTCAATTTTATAAAACTGAGGTTAACACAAACACACACACGGTGCAAACCGAAAATATATTGTAGGGAGAAAATAATAAAGATTTCTTGAATTAACCTTGTGATATAATTAACATGAGATTTATATGGAGTCCATACAAATTATAACATGTAATGGTATATATGTAAGCTTGTATTATTAAACACACTGTTGCAAAAGAGGAAGTTTTTTCCTTTTGATTGCAGCCGCATAGGGCTTAGCTTCAACAATGGCTCACTTCTCTTGTGCTAGACTGGCTTTTTGTATACTTTCACAGTAAAATAGTACAGTAATGATAGGTAGCAGAGTTTATTCACATTTGTTTCCCTCTTGGCACTCTTTTCTGATAATTGTGCCAAGTTTGTTACCTAATCCTACAGAGAGCACTGTCTCACAAGTACATTTTCAAGGCCACGGACTTAGAGAAAGTCCACTCCGTCTCTATAACGTTGTCTGTATGTACTGTCTGTGTGCTGTTTATTCTAAACTTTAACATTTTGTGACTCAAGCTCATTCCACCAAAATTTTCCTTATCGCCAATTCTACCAGAATTACAAAATACAGGTGCAGACATCTCACGCTTCATATTTTTAAAACTGCTCTCCTATACATGCCCGTTCGTCTGTCTGGAGACGGCCTATATTTTCTAGGAGAGACAGAATGCATGTGTCGGACAGCTGGGAAAAAAATCTAGAGCACAAGATATAATGTGGTTGATTTACTAAAGGCAAATAGGCTGTTCACATTGGAAGGGAAATTTCTGATGGGCTTGGTGAAGTTGGTGAAATTTCCCTTTTGCAAAGAATACGTTGATCACTTACAAGGAAAAAAACAAGTTCTTTGGATTATGGAAGTGCAACTTCCCTTTCAAAGTAAAGTCTGTTTACCTTTTAGTAAATCAACCCCCTTTGCCACTGCTTCCGATTACATCAGGCTATCTCCAATCTGGTCCACAAAAATAGAAAATGATGCAGGCCTTTCAGGTTTTTTTCCAGATCTAAATGAACCCGGAGGTAGGTGGGTGTAATTGCCAGTTGACACCACAAAAACATCCTCCAGATACATTCTGGATGTGTTTCTGCATACATGTTAACACGTTTTTGATGCGTTCCCGGGCATTTTTGATGGATTCTAGATTGCTTTTTTCTTCCCGTGTGCTTTTTGCCGTATTCCAGTACAGTTCTGTGCAGGGGAAAAAAAGCATATTGTACTCCTTTTTTTTTTTTTTTTTCTGGAACTAAAATGCACAAAAATGCACTGCAATGGTATGAACTATGCCATTGGAACCTATATAAAATACTTTTCAAATCCGTTTAAATCTGCCTGTCCATAGGGCTTCATGGACCTTATAATCAGGTCCGCCTTAAAAGCTGACAGGTGGATCTGATTGGAACTTTTTGTTAAATGTGTTTGCATAAGTTATGTTAAGTAAATATCCTTTTTTTTTTTTTTAACTGCTTGCCCACCGCCCTATAGCAGATTTGCTGCTACAGGGTGGCTGTGCTGTGCAGAATCACATGTGTATATGTGTGTGTGATTCTGAACTTCCGGGTAGGGGGCACGGATTTGTCACAGCAGAAGCCTATCGGCTAATGGATGTCCACCCGCTGATCGGTGGGGGAAAAGCACACAGGACGGCGCTCTGCTTATGTAAACAAGGCAGAACTTCGTCCTCGTGGGGGAAATGATGGATTGTCTTTCCCTGAAAAGCAGGGAATAACATTCATCACATCCCTTAGTAAAAGCACCACACATAGTACATGTAAACACTGGCTAGGCACACTGTTAACCCTTTGATCGTCCTAGCCGTTTAACCCCTTCCCAGCCAGTGTCAGTACAGTGACTGTGCATATTCTTAGCATTGATCGCTGTATTATTGTTGCTGGTTCCCACAAAGTGTCAGAATGTCTGCAGCAATATCGCAATCCTGCTATAAGTTGCTGATCACTGCGATTACTAGTATAAAGTAAAAAAAATTCTGTATATATCACATAGTTTGTAGACGCTATAACTTTTGCGCAAACCAATCAATATACGCTTATTGGGATTTTTTTTTTAACAAAAATATGTAGCAGAATACATATCGAGCTAAACTTCATGAAGACATTTTTTTATTTATTGGCTATGTTTTATAGCCGACAGTAAAAAAAAAGTTTATTTTTTATTAAATTTTTTTAAATTGTCAGTCTTTCTTTTGTTTATACTATAGTGCAAAAAATAAAAAACAAATGGTGATCAAATGCCACCAATAGAAAGCTCTATTTGTAGGAAAAAAATTGTCAAATTTTACTTGGGTACAATGTTGCATGACTGCACAATTGTCAGTTAAAGTAACGCAGTGCCATAGCGAAGTGGGGTAAATTAAAATTGCAGGTATCCTGCGCTGTTGTGCAGGTAGATTCTTGGTGTAATGTTTTTTTATCAACGGACTGCTCAATCACCCCATGTGAAGACTGTAAACGTGGTGGAATAATGTTTCTATGGAAGCTGACTATAGAAAACTATTGACAGACATTCAAGACAATGATCAGAATGTGGTTATTTCCTACTGGACACTTCAAAAGCCTGAAATTGTGGACATTTCTTATCGCTTACTTACACTTTTGCATGCAGTAATGCATTCATTGAGGCAGTCCATTTATTTTGAATGTGCGTTCTAAAATACACCTGTGCTAGTTTTGATAACACAACACAATGCACAGAGTATTGGCTGTGTTTTGTAGTATGCTATATACCCTGGGTGCATTTTATTACTGTTTTATACTAATATATGCCCTTTTAATGAATCCACAACTCGCAAGTGTTTATCAGCCTTTAAATACTGTTTGTGAAGTTTCTATGTGTGTGTGTGTTTGTGTGTGTGTGTGTGTGTGTGTGTATATATATATATATATATATATATATATATATGTGTGTGTGTGTGTGTGTATATATGTGTATATGTGTGTGTGTGTGTGTGTGTGTGTATATATATATATATATATATATATATATATATATATATATATATAACCGTAACAAAAAAAGAAGGTAATTTATTTTATTTTTTTTAATTTTTTTTGGGCCAATTTGTTGTTGGGCAGATTACAAAACACAAATTGCCGCAAAAACACATTACATGCTTTTCTGCTGCTCTCCATTTGAAGTATATTAAACTAAAATAGCACCGTTTTGCGTTAAAAAAAAGTCCTTGCCTTTTCAAATACGCAGCAGCTGAAAAAATCATGGATGTGAACGTGTCCCATAGAAACCATGTAAATGAACTGTAGTGTGTTTCTGCAAAAAACACAGAGGAGTGACCCAGGCCTGAGAGGTTTGGTAACATGGGGTTAAAAAAATAAAATTAGTACAAAAAGAGCAAATAATCGCTACTGTAAGGGGTTCATTTTTTACTGTGGGACAGTGAAAGTAATATTTACAGTAGCAATTTGTTCTTTTTGTACTATAATGGGTTAATTTTAGTTTATTTTTAACCTCATTATGTTACTGGCCAATTAATCAATTAGTTGTTACGGCCCTAATATATATAATTTAGTGTGTGTGTGTGTGTGTAAAATAGATTATATATCTATATCGATCTCTTTTTAGGTTTTCTGGTTATTTGCTGTCAATGTTGATTATCCATGTAATAATCTGAAAACGATATACAGTAGTTATTTTCACCTGTGTATTTGTGTGTTTATTGTATTAGCCTTTTATAATAGTAAGGTCTGCTATTAAATAGTTGAGAGACTGTTCCTGTGGAATTCTAGAAATGCCAGGGTAGCAGATTTTCTTCATAGTTTAAACAGTATGAAGTCCAAGTGCCTGGAATTTGTTGCATCCAGACACCTCGCCCGTCCCATGTGTTCCTTCTGTAAAGGTCATAGACAATGTGTATGCATATCATTGTTTATGAATATTCATGCAGAAATGTTCCTGACAACAGGCAGATATGCCTTGTTGTTTCTCAAACTAACTTCTGGGACATAGCCTGCTCATTAATCCTTCAAGGTAATTTGACAGGCTGGTTTGCTTTGGGAGAAAATAGTCAATTATTAACCATCATTCAACAATTTCTTTCTTGACCATTTAACATTTTCAAGCACTTAAAAGCCGATAGAGCTGTGCAAAAAAAAGGTGAACTGTGCTTTAAATGAATGTAAAAATGTAATTCATGTGCTATGTGTGCTGCTACATACTTTTATGGAAATGTAAAAATAGATATTAAAAGCATGTAATTCAGAGTATAGTTAGACATTTAAACAAATGTTTTCATGCTGGCATCTATATTGTTTAATATTTTTATTTTTTACGTTTCAACCACTGAATAATTATTATTATTATTTTTTTTAAAAAGCTTTATTGAACAAAGAAAAAAAAATACATACAGTTAGCGGTCCTGACAGACATTGGACATGGTAAAGAATATCTCTCAACATGAATATGTGACATCATTACCCGTCACTGCATGCATAAATGCGAGACATATCAATAGGTACCAGTTACACTCCTGTCTCTCGTGTACATTGTGCGTAGAGCGGTGCGGTGAACTCCCCGCCTCCCTGGTGTTTATGTTCCGTGGGGATATCCTACAAGTCCGTGGGCTAGACCTCAACTAGTGTTATTAAGTGCATGTTGCGGGGTCCTGGAGCCACCTGTCCCATATATTATCATATTTTGTAGGACACCCCCTGTGAGAGTATACTAGTTTCTTATAGGGTAAGACTGCATTAACCTCCGCCATCCAATGGGACAGCTCAGGTGGGTTGGGCCTCATCCAAACTCTAGCTATGACCTTCCGTGCCGAAAAGAGTGTTTCATGTAGGAATATTTTAAGAAATTTGTTAATCTCTGGGTCTGGGAAGATACCTAGCAGGCACAGCTTTGGCTGTAGCGTTATGGGGGAGCCCATCGTATCATGCAGGAACCGAACCACCTGTCCCCAAAACGCTTGTATTTTGGTACATTGCCACAGCAAGTGGAAAAAGGTGCCCAGAACTTGGCCACACATGGGGCAGGTGGCAGGGTGATCGTTCTTGTACCTGGAGACTCTGAGCGGTGTGAGATAAGCTCTGTGAGTGATGTAAATTTGCGTGAGGCGGTCCGATAATTTAGGGGATATTAATTTACAGGTGTCTAGGGCATCACTCCACTCGTCGTCTGTTAATGGGCCCACGTCCCCCTCCCACCTCGTTTTTAAGGCATACGCCGATTTAGTCGCCTCCGGGAGTGTCAGCATAGTATGAAAGCTGGAAATCGCCTTCTTAGGGTCGTGGTATTTTATTGCTGCCATTAAGGGGTTGTCCGGTAGGACGAGATCGTCCTGGGGGAATTGGGCATAGAAGGCGTGTCGGAGTTGGAGGTATCTAAAGTACATGTGATTTGGTAAATCAAAATCCGTTTGAAGGCTGTCGTAGGACTTCAGTTTCCCATCGTGTGTGATGTGGGACAGAAAGTATACCCCTCTAGAGCTCCATATTTCACTATCCTGTAAGAGACTGAATTCAGGTAGGTCTGTGTTGTGCCACAGGGAGGTAAATTTATGGGGCGAAGTGATACGCAACCTGTCCGATGCTACACTCCACACCTTTCGATACTGATATGAGTGACTGGCGGTCTGTCGGTGTTCCCTCACTCCCCCCCCCCCCCCTCCCGCTATCGTCACTAGTTGGTCCGCGGTTGGCTGCACCCATTTGGCGCATAGAAATCGCAGGAATCTGTCCCGGTCCACTTTATCTATATGAAATATCTGCGACAGCTGAGCAGCTAAGTAGTACTCACTAAGGTCGGGTAGTGCCATTCCGGCAAGGTCCGTAGGGTTCTTCAGCTTACGCCATGGGAGCTTGTGCCTAGCATTACCCCATATGAACGGCTTAAGGAGAGCTTCCAGAAGTTTGAAATGCCGAAGCACCAGGTACACCGGGGAATGCCAAATCACGTAAAGTATTTTGGGCAATATAACCATTTTCACAAGGTTGATGCGGCCCATCACTCCCAGTGGGAGACTAGCCCAGATTTGTGTCTTGTGCTTCAGCATCTCACACAGTGGTGAGATATTCAGTGGGATGTAGTCTGCAGGAGTTCGGGTAGTCCGGATTCCCAGATATTTTATTTCAGCTACTCTTTGTAATGGGAGAAGGGCTCTGTCTCTGAGTGGCGGGAAGTTATCTAAGGGGAGTGTTTGGGACTTGTCCCAATTTATTCGGAGACCGGAGAACACGCCGAAGCGCTCTATTAGGTTTAGTGCTAATGGGAGAGATTCGCTCGATTCGTCTAAATACAACAGGGTGTCATCTGCGTATGTGCTTATTTTCTCAACTACCCCTCCCCTCTGGAGTCCCACTATTCCCGGGTGAGATCGTATGGCGATAGCGAGTGGCTCTGCCGCCAAAGCATAGAGCAGTGGCGACAGGGGGCAGCCCTGTCTCGTACCTCTAGATAAGGGGAATTGTTCCGAGGGCCATCCATTGGCCAGGACCCTAGCCACCGGGGACTGATAGAGGAGCCGCACCCGTTTTATGAATTTAGGACCTAGACCAAACCTGTCAAGGCAGATCCAAAGATACCTCCACTCGACCGAGTCGAAGGCCTTGGCCGTATCCAAGGCCACGACCACCCGCGATCCCGGATTATCATGTGTTGTCTGAAGGTTGATGAGTCTCCTAAGGTTGAAAGAGGTGTTTCGGTTCTGCATAAAACCAGCCTGGTCCTCATGGACCAGTGACAGGATAACTGCGTTGAGGCGGATGGCAAGTACTTTAGCAAGTATCTTGATGTCCACCTGGAGCAAAGATATGGGACGATACGATTCCGGAAGGTGCAGGTCCTTACCGGGTTTGGGGATTAAAACTATGACGGCTTCTCTCATGGAGGGTGGGAGTTCAGAGCTTTCAAATATGGATTCATACAATGCAAGGAGCCTGGGGACAAGTACCTCCAAGTAGGTCGAGTAAAACTCTGTAGGTAAGCCGTCCGAGCCAGGAGCTTTTGAATTGGAGAGTGCAACCAGTGCGGCGGAGATCTCCTCCACCGTCAATGGTGCCTCAAGCTCTCTGGTCTGTTCCTCGGAAAGCCGGGGCATATGGAGATCAGCCATAAACTCCTCTATCAAGGAATTGTCCCCCCGGAGCCACCGTGGTATACAGGGAGGCAAAAAAATCCCTAAAAAGTGCTGCCACCCGGACAGGGTCCGCCTCTAGCTCGCCGCCAGGAGAGCGGAGTGAAATCACCACCGGGGGCCTTTCCTCGCAGTGCACTATATAAGCTAGTAGCTTCCCGGCCCTTTCACTGTGTTCAAATGTCTTTTTGTCTGTGAAAAAAAAGTTTGCGTTTAGACTTCTCATACTGCAACTGATCTAGAGCCCTGGAGCACAGTTTGAGGGTAACAGCTTTATCAGTCGTAGTGTCATCCACGAATGCCCATTCCGCCGTGTAAAAAAAGGTCCGTGGCCTTGCCCAGAGCCTCCGCCGAGGTCCGCTTAAGGTTATTGATGCGAGTCATGAGTGTCATACGGGCATGCATTTTAAATGTTTCCCAGACTATATGTGGTGACGCAGATTCAACATTAGTTTCAAAGAACTGCACCCAGTCATTGGCCAAGTAATCGTCCTCCGGGAATAGGGTCAACCAGAATGGATTCAGCCGCCATGAGGGCGGCGGACGGGGTTGGGTAAGGGAGAACTCTGCCCAATATGGGCTATGGTCCGATAATGATCTAGGGGAAAATCCCACAGCCCGTAGCCTAGGTAAGAGGGCCTTGGAGACTAGTATAAGGTCAATTTGGGACATCGAATGATGAGTAGCGGAGAAACAGGAGTATGCCCGGGAAGTAGGGTTCTTGAACCTCCATGTGTCTATCAGATTGAAATCGGCGAGGAGTCTCGCGAATCTCGTGGAGTGGTGAGACGTGGAAAAGGCCTGTGACCCGGACACCCTGTCCAATGTCGTATCTAGTACATTATTGAAGTCACCCAGCCAGACTGCTGGCACGCTCGGGTGTAGAGCCATGAAATCAAGCCCAGCCGTCAAAATCATGAATTGAAACGGGGGTGGTACATAAAATGCCAGTAACAATATCACTTCGCCATACAGTTTAGCTTTTAAGAAAACATATCTACCCAGTGGGTTTGTCACTAAATCCTGGAGCTCAAACTGTGCCGATTTAGCGATCAGTACCGAAACCCCCCGCGAGTGCGTGGTGTGGACCGAATGGTAGGCCCACCCATACCAGGGACGCTTGAGAGCCCTCTGTACCGATCCCTCAGCATGGGTCTCCACCAGAACCACCGCATCCGCCCTCTGTTTTTTAAGCACTGCAAAAACAGCTGATCGTTTGATAGGGTCTCTTACCCCATGGACATTCCAAGTAAATAACTTCAGCATGGCCATGGGATAAGGTGTGCACAGTCTAAGACTCCCGGATTCAGGCCACCCTTAGACTCATACATTAGTAAGAGATTTCCCCAGAGGGGAGTGAACACCAGCAGCAAAACATAAGCATCATGGTACCAAAAAGAACAAGTGAGATCATGGTTAAAAATTCCGTCTCTGAACAGTTGAACCCAACAAACCTCCCTCCCCGCCCTACACTGTCCCCAACTGGTGCGGGCATTAACCCTTAATTGCCAACGTGGCAAGAGCAGTTCACAACCTGTGGAATAGATGGCAAAGACCAGAAAATTAAACACATGGACCACCATTGCTAATAACACAGTAACAATATGAACAGAAATTACTTTCAGAACATAGGTGGTCATGCTCTTCCCATTCTGGTTGTGAACTGTATCACGTGGGGCGAAACATCGCTGCGTGACGTGACACATTACAGAACCTTGCTCACTTTCCATAGTGAGCATGCTAGCGGAGAGCCCACTCCGCCAGAAAATACAGTGTATATGCATTCAGTTAAATAGGAATCAAAATGCGGCCTCCCAGGTTCCCATATGGGTAGGGGTACCAATATGTTCTTTCGAAGTGGCTAGGGCAGGAAGTAGACTGAATGGTGGGCCTGTAACAGTAGCGTTTGTCAAAATGGGGTCAGGAATTGAAGAGTGGCATGAAGCAACAGTAGGCAAAGGTATACGGGGCAGCAGCAACAGGAAGCAATGTCATAATGCGGGCTGCAACCCCAGTCCCGGAGGGAAGAGAAAAAAATAAAATAAAACATTTTTGCCGGTAAATGGGAATAATGAAGCAGTGGCAAGCAGAGGTATACGGGGCAGTAGTAAAAGGAAGCAATGTCTATATGCAATCTGCAGCCCCGGTCCCAACAGCACAACTGTCGGCATGTATAGGAAAGTTAAATAATAGGAATATTAGCAGAAATGCACAGGATACATATTCACATATCTGCGATCTTCTCCTCGTTCAAGCCATGCGATGACCTCCTCTGGGTCCTCAAAGAAGTGTGCACGGTCTTCACCCTCCACACGCAGGCATGCGGGGAACAGCATAGCATATTTCAGGTGTTTTTATGCGTAGTCGCCATTTAGCTTCCATGAAGGTTTTGCGTTTACGCTGCACCTCTGCCGAGAAGTCCGGGAAGACAGCGACTGTTTTGTTACCGTAAGGAATATTGCCCTTTTCTCTGCTGAGGCGGAGTATGACATCCCGATCTCTAAAATTTTGGAATTTTGCGATAAAAGTGCGAGGGGGTGCCCCGGCCGGCGGCGGCCTGCCTGACATGCGATGAGCCCGCTCCACAGAAAATGTGGGGGAGAACACCTCCTTGCCATAAGTATCACACAGAAGTGTCTCCAGAAACGTGGGGGGGTCTTTTCCCTCTACCCCCTCAGGAAGGCCTATGAATCTGAGGTTACATCTCCTGATTCTATTCTCTAAATCATCCTGTTTCTGCAGAAGCTGGTTTATCTGCAATTGCATGGCTTCCATGCTGTGCTGGAGGGGGGGGAGGGAGTCTTCCACCGTGCCCAGCCTGACCTCCACCTCAGTGACCCTCTCCCTCAGTTTGTGAATGTCCTGCCTCACCGAGGAGATATCCACCTTCACCTCCTCGATCCTGGAGGCGAGGGTGGTCTGACAAGCTGCCACCGCATCCTGGCATGCTGTGATGGCCTGCAATACCTTAGCAGTGTCCGCGCCAACAGGTACCTCCGCTGTCCTCGTGGCGCCGCCATCTTGGTCCGGAGGGTCCTTCTCTTGGCGACGATACTGATCTAATCTAGAGACGGTCACCTTGGAGGATTTCGGCGGGGCCATGATCCTAACGCTGCACAAAAGGTGTATTGAAGCAGTCTGGGGTCTCGATACGCGGGCAGGAATGCAGGATAAGGTAGAAAGGATATCGGTCCGGCGGAGCTCAGCTGCCTAGCGTCCGATCACATGCCGCTCCAGGCCACGCCCAACCACTGAATAATTTAAATAAAACTCCTATGGTCAGCTGGAGTGTGCAGTAAAAGGCTGCTGAGCTCTGTGTGAGTGCGCTCCGAACACGCCTCTTACACTTTTACAACCATAGTGCTGCAATCATAGGCGTGCGCAGCCTATTGCATTAGGGTGTGCACCCCAAAGCTCAAACACACACTACTGATCACTCACCATGTTCATTCAGAAAGGGAAGAGGCCGATAAATATTTACTGGCCCCCTTCCCTCACTCATCCCAAAACATCTCCACAGAAACAGCCGGCAGGAGGGAAGGCGGAGGTGCTGCACAGGAGTGGGAAGCCAGGGCAGAAGGGGGGATTTGTGCTGCACAGGGTGATTAGGGTGTGCCTGGGCACACCCGGTGCGCACGCCTATGGATGCAATCAGCAGGGAGTTTGAGCTTTACAACTTATAAATCAAAGGGCCACTAAATTTACCAATTGCAGAATGTCCCATTTTTAAAGGCTAAGCTTTCATAAGGTCTAAAGGTGTGTGTGTGTGTGTGTGTGTGTGTGTGTGTGTGTGTGTGTGTGTGTGTGTGTGTGACAGACACCGAGAGAGACACCCCCTCCACATCCCTTGGCAGAAGCACTTCCAGCTCTGTATCTGTTAGGAGTAGGGTTGTGACATGGTGTCTTGCTTCACCAGCACCATGAATTACATTTTTCAAAATGATGGTTGAATTATGTCAGTAGGATTTACTAGTGATGTGTGTGGCTACAACCAGTAAAGAAGTGGAGTGCTGTAATTTACCCAGGATGGCACCAGGTTTGTCAGCCATAGGGGTAGCGTAGTCTTCTAAAGTTTACATGGTTAACAAACTTGGTCTAGGAATTTTAGCAGTCCTGGCTGCTTTGAGACTTGTAATAAGGAGTTTTGAGTTGAGAGTTTTCTTTTTCGTACATCACGGGACACAGAGCGACTTAGTCATTACTAATGGGTTATATAGTTTACCTTCAGGTGTTGGCACTGGCCAATTCCAAACCGGAAGTACCCTCCCCTATATAAGCCCCTCCCACCCGGGAGCACCTCAGTTTTTTGCCAGTGTCTAAGGTGTTGGCCAAAGAGTAACATGTGTTTTCACTGGGCTTGCGTACAGGTTCTTTTGGGCCTTAGTAAGCTGTTCCGGATCCCACCAAAAAAGCTTCATAGCTAAACGGTCGGTACCCGGGCCTTGCAGCAGAAGAGCAAGGTTTTGCCTGTAATGCTTCTCTTAGGAGGGCTGGACCCTGGGATCCAGAGCTCTGGTCATACCCACGACCAAGACGCTGTCTGTGCAGGGTGCTATACAGGTCCAGGGGAGTGGAATCCTTGGGAACCCGGTCCCTGAAGGTTTAATTACAATGCCTGCCGTGATAGGTGAAGTTTGGACTTTTGTGGACCAAACAAAGTCCTGCGGCGGGGATCAGGTAAGTGGGGGCCCTCAGGAACTTGGTTCTATTGGGGGACCCCCAAGCCTAATTTGTCTTTCTGTCTGTTACCTAACGGTATTCCCGCTAAATATCTGTGTTTGCCTATAACTACTGAAAATGTAAAATTTTAATAGTAGTCAAGAAAAAAAAAAAAAAAAAAACAGGGACCGCGGTACCTGTGTTAAACCACTAGAGGCCGCTGTAGTCCATTTTTCTTGTAAATGTGGATCTTTGGTTTTCTCAACTCAAAAGATCCAGGCAGCTGGTAAGTTTCTCTGAGGGAATCCACTTCCTCTGCCCTGTTGCTGCGTTCATCCACCGCACAGGCCCTCCGGCAAAAAGGGCCCTGGCTCCTAGTCCTCTGTTGGTTTTCGAAAAGGGCGCCATTGGCGCACGGGCGCGCGCGCGGGCGCGTGCACGCGCCTCCTATGAAAAAAAAGGGGCGGGGCGGGTGGATGACGCTCGATGCGCGCCGCGGCGCTTCTGCGCATGTGCGGGCGTCCCAGCATGGTTAAAAGACACAGTACAAGTGTCAGCTGCATGCAAACAGAGCTAGCAACAAACAGTGGCACACAGAGGCGGTTGATGCAGGCATCCCCATAGAAAGGCACTTTAGTGGACACCAGCTGGTATATAGCAGCACCTGTGTTAGACTATTACCAGCAAAAATTGGTGTATGACGACGGGAATACCTCAGCTTTGTGCTTAAAGGATATGTCGTCCAGACGCTCCGGAAATAGATCTTCCAGGAAGCCAAAGGGGTCTCCATCGGGCTCTGAGGATATTGGGCATGCTTGCACTGCACCAATCTCCCCTGAGAATGCAGAGGTCAGTAGCCGTAGAAACCCCGCAGGAATGCCTGGTGCTGCGGCTGTCCCCAGTCCACCTGCTCCTGTATATATAACAGAGGAGGTTTTATCCTCAACTCTGGGAGGATTGGAAGAGAGATTAACAGCATTGATCGCTGCTTCCCTGTCACAGGAAAAGCGCGTCCGATCTCCGTCTCCTCCTTCAGAGTGCCTGTTAGTGGAGGAACAGCCCCACACAGAGATCGACCTACCTGAAGGGGATCAGGATGAGGTTGATTCACTTATAGAGGAATCAACAGTGGAAGAACCTTTCTCAGCTTCTCAGGCTGAAAGATTATGGGTTCAGTCTCTGACTAACATGGTCCGATCAGCATTTAAAATGCCTCTGGCGGAACCACCATCCACTACGGTTTCCTCGCTGGGGTCGCTAAAAGCTCCCCAGGCGGTCTGTTCCTTCCCAATCCACCCTTTATTAGAAGGGCTTATTTACCAGGATTGGGAGCATCCTGATAAAATATTTGCTCCCCCCAAGAGATTTCCGGTGATCTATCCCATGGAGGATAAGTTCATAAGAAAATGGAGGGTCCCTATAGTGGACGCAGCCATCTCTTCTGTTAACAAATCACTGACATGTCCAGTAGATAATGTTCCAATGTTCAAAGACCCAATAGATAAAAAATTGGAGTCTTTACTAAAATCTGCTTTCTCTACAGCAAGTATGGTGACACAACCTGCGGTAGCAGCGATTGGAGTCTGCCAAGCAGTGAAAGATCAGTTGAAACAAGTCTTAAGGGACTTACCAGATCAGCAGGCTCATGCCCTAGCTGACCTGCCTAGAGCCTTGTGTTTTGCGGTGGACGCCATAAAGGATACAATCCAACAGGCCTCCCGCTTTACGCTGTCTATAGTACATATGCGTAGGCTTCTGTGGCTCAAAAACTGGTCTGCTGAAGCTCCCTGTAAAAAACTGCTGGTTAGCTTCCCATTTCATGGAGAACGCTTATTTGGAGAAGATCTGGACAAATATATCCAGAAAATTTCTGCCGGTAAAAGTTCACTCTTACCGGTTAAGAACAAGGGTAGAAGTCCTTCTTTTAAGAGGCCTACCTCTCCAGTCCCGGGCACATCGGCTGTGAAGCAGTTCCGACGGCCTCCGCGGTCAAATTCAGGGGGCAGAAATCAGGGACAATCACAGGGTAACAAGAAGCCCTGGATCAAGAGAGGTACAAAACCTCCCCCTAAGGCATGAAGTATTGCCCCCGCTCAATCGGGTGGGGGGAAGACTTCAGTTGTTCACAGAGACCTGGCGGGACACCATCAGAGACAGATGGGTGCTCTCCGCAGTAAGTCTGGGATACAAGCTGGAGTTAAAAGGCACTCCTCCTGCCCAATTTATGAGGTCAAACGTGCCAAGAGATCCCCAAAAGAGAGGATCCCTCCTTCTGGCACTAGAACAACTATTGCTCCAAGGGGTAATCATGAAGGTTCCCCTGGAAGAAAGCGGATTCGGGTTTTACTCGAACCTTTTCACAGTCCCCAAACCAAATGGGGACGTGAGGCCCATATTAAATCTAAAAGGGCTAAACAAGTTCCTAAATATCAGGACCTTTCGGATGGAGTCGATCCGATCAGTGGCCACCGCCCTACAAGGGCAGGAATGGCTAGCCTCGATCGACATAAGGGATGCTTATCTGCATATTCCCATCTTTCCGGCCCATCAGAAATTTCTACGCTTTGCAGTAGAAGGGCGCCATTTTCAGTTCAGAGCCTTACCTTTCGGTCTGGCCACAGCACCACGAGTGTTCACAAAAATTCTGGCCCCATTATTGGCCAATCTAAGAACACAGGGTGTAACGATAATGGCATATCTAGACGACCTGCTACTAATAGACCACTCAGTGGAAAAGCTGGAAGTAGCTATTCACAAGACAATCGAGTATCTGGAATATCACGGTTGGATTATCAACCGGGACAAGTCAGCTCTAAGACCAGTCAAAAGTCTGGAATACTTAGGGCTAAGGCTGGATTCAAATCAGAGAAAGATTTTCTTACCTCCAGAGAAGGTGTCGTCTTTAAGAAATTTGACCCACTTAGTGGGTACAAAAAGAAAACCATCCATACGTCTCTGCATGAGGCTGCTGGGAAAGATGGTGGCTTCATTCGAAGCGGTACCCTACGGTCAATTCCATTCAAGGAATTTGCAAAGGGCCATACTGTCAGCCTGGAACAAAAAAGTTCAGGCTTTAGACTTACCAATGTCCCTGTCCCCTTCCGTTCGCAAGAGCCTCCATTGGTGGTTGGTGCCCCAGAATCTGGAAAGAGGGAAACCCTTCAGTCCGGTTTCTTGGAAGGTGGTCACTACAGATGCCAGCCTCATCGGCTGGGGGGCAGTGCTGGAGCAATGGTCTCTCCAGGGCAGGTGGTCAGAAGCAGAAAAGGCCCTGCCCATCAATCTCTTAGAGATACGAGCAGCCCGGTATGCCCTAGTAGCATGGACATCCAAACTCCAGGGGTCCCCTGTCAGAATTCAATCAGACAATGCCACGGCAGTGGCATATATCAATCATCAGGGTGGCACCAAAAGTCGTGCAGCCCAGAAGGAAGCAAATTGCATCCTGGAGTGGGCAGAAAGATATGTCCCAGCCATATCCGCGGTTTTCATCCCAGGAGTGGAAAATTGGAGAGCGGACTTTCTAAGTCGCCAACAATTATGCCCGGGGGAATGGTCTCTTCACCCCGAGGTTTTCCAGGCAATATGCCAGCGGTGGGGAACACCGGATGTAGATCTGCTAGCATCCAGATTCAACGCAAAGGTGGACAGGTTTGTGTCTCGCACAAGGGATCCCCTAGCTTGCGGCTCGGATGCCCTAGTGTTCCCTTGGGATCGGTTCAAGCTGATATATGCATTCCCACCGCCACAATTGTTACCGCGATTACTCCGCAGAATCAGGGTAGAAAAGAAACCAGTGATTCTGGTGGCTCCAGCGTGGCCCCGAAGGGCATGGTACGCGGAGATGGTAAAAATGTCAGTGAGGAGTCCTTGGACCCTCCCACTTCGTCCGGACCTGCTGTCGCAAGGACCGATTTACCACCCTTCCTTACCAGCCCTAGGTTTGACGGCCTGGCTATTGAAGCCCACATTCTGAAAAAGAGAGGGCTCTCTAATTCTGTGGTATCTACCATGATCAATGCCAGGAAACCGGTATCCAGGCAGATCTATTATAGGATCTGGAAAGCGTACATTACGTGGTGTGAGACCAAGAAATGGCATCCACGTAAGTACATGATAGGGAGGATTCTGGACTTCCTACAGTGGGCTGTAGATAGGAAGCTGGCCTTGAGTACTATCAAGGGTCAGATTTCGGCCTTGTCAATATTTTTTCAAAGGCCCTTGGCTTCGCATTCACTAGTCAAAGCCTTTATACAAGGAGTGATGCGTATTAGCCCTCCGGTTAGTATTCCCATATGTCCTTGGGACTTAAACCTGGTTCTGTCGGTTCTACAGAAACAACCGTTTGAACCATTACAACACATTTCCTTGGTTCTTCTCACCAGGAAATTGGTTTTCTTAGTAGCCATTTGTTCGGCTAAAAGAGTGTCGGAATTAGCAGCTATGTCCTGTAGGGAGCCATATCTGGTTGTCCATAAGGACAGAGTAGTATTACGTCCTCATCCAGCCTTTCTTCCTAAGGTGGTATCGAGGTTTCATTTGAACCAAGATGTGGTTCTTCCTTCTTTTTTCCCCAAACCTATCTCAGTAGAGGAAAAGTTATTACATTCTTTGGATGTGGTAAGAGCAGTTAAAGCTTATCTAAAAGCCACTGCTCAGATTCGCAGAACGGATTCTTTGTTTGTTCTGCCGGAAGGCCCCAGAAGGGGTCAGGCAGCATCAAAATCTACTTTAGCCAAGTGGATTCGACAGGTCATAATACAAGCCTATGGCTTGAGAAAGAGACCGCCTCCGTTCAAAGTTAGGGCGCACTCCACAAGAGCGGTTGGAACTTCATGGGCAGTGCATCACCAGGCCTCCCTGGCTCAAGTATGTAAGGCCGCAACATGGTCTTCGGTACACACGTTTACTAGATTCTATCAGGTAGACGTTAGAAGTCAGGAGGATGTCGCCTTTGGGCGCAGTGTGTTGCAGGCCGCAAAAGATCCTCATGCCTGATGGCGCCCAGCTTATGTACCCCCCCCCTCATTTGGCATTGCTTTGGGACGTCCCATTAGTAATGACTAAGTCGCTCTGTGTCCCGTGATGTACGAAAAAGAAAAAGGGATTTTTATAACAGCTTACCTGTAAAATCCTTTTCTTGGAGTACATCACGGGACACAGAGCTCCCACCCCTCTTTTTGGGACACTTATTGCTTGGCTACAAAACTGAGGTGCTCCCGGGTGGGAGGGGCTTATATAGGGGAGGGTACTTCCGGTTTGGAATTGGCCAGTGCCAACACCTGAAGGTAAACTATATAACCCATTAGTAATGACTAAGTCGCTCTGTGTCCCGTGATGTACTCCAAGAAAAGGATTTTACAGGTAAGCTGTTATAAAAATCCCTTTTTTAGTTCCACTTTAAACGTTTTTGAAAGGTAATTATGTGCTAAGGCAGACCTTGTGTGAGGCTGCATTCACACCGGAGCGTTTTGTCGCCTGAAGCGACAAAACGCTAGAGGGGGAAAAAATCCATTATTCTCTATGGAGATGGTTCACATCTCCACTCCAAAACGCCTGAAGCCAAACGCCTGAAGCTCAATCGGGCAGTTTTGGGCGGTTTTCTGCTTTTTTACATTGGTGACCCTTGGACCTGTACAAAATCCCGGTAAAAAAACGCTGCAAAATCGCGCGACTTTCTGCCTGAAAACGCTATGCTCAGGTGTGAATGGGGCCTTAGGGCTCATGCACTCAGCAGCTCAAAACAAGCTACTTTTACAGGCATTTGAGCTTTTATTTCTCTGCCTGAAGCTTGTGCTTTTTTGTGCTCTTTTCGTGTTTTTTATTGAGCTTTTTTGCGCATAAAGCGTTTTTTTTGTTTTTATTTTTGGTGCTTTTTCAAGCTTCTTTGAGCTTTTCCGCCCTTTGCTCGTTTTGGCCACTTAGGATTTTTTTCTGCTTGAAATCGCCTCTCAAAAATGTGAGTTTAGTGGGGGGGTTTTTAGGTTACCTCAGACGATGTATCAACTTCTTCAAATGCTGTACACAATCTTCAAATCCCTGCTGGACAGTAGGTATATTTGACTGAAATTTCTTCCATCACCTGTCACACATCCTACTCACCAGACTTCCATGACCACTATTACAGGTAGTCATAAAGCACATATGGCTATATCCAGCAGGAGTACGTCTGGTGAGTAGGATGTGTGACCGGTGATGGCGGTGGAAGAAATTTCAGTCAAATATACCTACTGTCCAGCAGAGATTTGAAGATTGTGTACACTATTCAAACAAGTTGATACATTGTCTGAGGACTCTGATACATTGTTTGAACATTCTATATTTGCACTATTGAACTCCATTTTGTGTTTGGACTTTTGACACACATATTATCATGTTTGTGTTTTAGTTTAAATCACTTTGCACGTTTGCACTTTAAAATGGAAGGAGCGTGGTTTAGTATTGATTTCTATTCATCCGTTCAGATCTGCCTGAAAAACTGACAGGCGGACCTGAACGTATGTGTGAAAGGGGCCTAAGGCTGGGTTCACACTTTTTTGCGAATTGGATGCGGATTTCCCTGCATCTAATTCGCATAGCAGAAGATTGTGACCGGCTCTCTATGGAGCCGGTTCACACATCTCCAGTGCGAATTGCACAGGAGTCCTGTGCGTCTTTTGGTCCGTTTTCAGGTCCGAATTCAGCCCAAAATTCGGGCTGAAATCGGACCCAAAATAGTGAATGGAGACGCACCGGACTTCTGCTGTGAGCCGGAGAGTGCTGCAGTGTGAACCCAGCCTGATGGTCATAATGCTGCACCCACCAATACATTTTTTTCCTGCATGTTTCTTCATCAGAGGTTGAATAAACAATTCACTTCTGTTGAGTGGGGGCTGCCGCACACTGATGGAAATGTGGCTGAATTTCAATCAGTGTATGGCCACCCTAATTTTTTGAGTTTTTAGATTGTGAGGAAGGGTTTACATTTGTCAGGTTTTTTTTTTTGGTCTGTGACCCCACTGGGAAAACTTTCCTGTTTTTTTTTTTTTGTCCTTGTGATACTCATTACTGAAACGGGGTTGTGGTTGTTACAGCCTGTCTGAGAAATAGATATGGGGGCGATTTACTAAAATTGGAGAGTGAAAAATCTAAGGATGCATGGTAGCCAATCGGCTTCTAACTTCAGCTTGTTCAATTAAGCTCTGACAAAAAAGAAAACTGGAAGCTGATTGCTTTCTATGCAGAGCTGCTCCAGGTTTTGCACTTTCCTATTTTTAGTACCGTATTTGCCGGCGTATAAGGCGGCTGGGCACATAAGACGACCCCCTAATATTCAGTTTAAAACAGTGATTTTGTTCTCTACTCACCGTATAAGACGACCCCCCTTCTGCGGTAATACCGTTCAAAAACGAAGCCCGCCGGGTGCTCTGTAAAGCTCTATGTAATTCAGTACATGCGCCGCTCCGCCAATCCCGGCGGGCGATGCACTCTGTTGATGACTACAGAGCCTGCTAAACCTGCTCGGATTGAAGTAATAACCTCTGCCAATCCAAGCAGGCTAGATAATGTAGCCTGCTCGGATTGGAGTAACAACCTCTGCCAATCCGAGCAGGCTTAGCAGGCTCTAGTCATCAACAGAGTGCATTGCCCGCCGGGATTGGCTGAGCGACACATGTACTGAATTATATAGAGATTTACAGAGCACCCGGCGGGCTAATATCCATTGGGCAGCTGTTTCACCCGGGGGAAAAGACGACCCCCGGTTTTTGGCTGTGTAATTCCGGTGTAAAAGGTAGTCTTATACGCTGGAAAATACGGTAAATCAACCCCATAGTGTTCATAGGACAGACAGGCACAGACCGCAATAAAAACATACACCCTTCATCACTATGCTAAAATGTGTTTTTGTTTGCCTCCTTGTTTGAAGCGATTGCTCGTAAATTTCCATTTGAAGTGGAGACCTTTTTTTAATCGGGGGACCGGCAATAAAAACATGGCAGGGGCTCCATCTCCTTTCTGCTCTTTTGCTGACATTTTGCTTCTAACTAAAGCTCTATACTGAGAAGAAAAGGGAAAGCTTTTGTTTAGCGTAGAGTTGTTGAAGTTGATGATTACTAGCAAGAGGCATGTTTCTGGTGTTGGGGGTTGGCTCTCCGTCTACCTGATGGAGAGTACTGATATCCAGAAAGCAATTTGTCTTTGTGTTAGAGGACCTGGCACGCATAGACCTTTTCTTCATTTCTCAAGTGCCATTCTTTGTCACTAAACATTAAACTGTGACTTGAATGCATTTTTACCTCACCTTCGATATGAGCACACAAGCCACTCCTTCAACGTTCATACAAACATTTCTAAAGATCACGATTCAACAAAGCTGCAGAATAAACAATGGTTCTTGTGGTGCAACTGCCTATTCTGTGTAAGATTAGGATGTTGTGATACTCTTTTTGTATGGTATTAATACTGCACGTCCTAGTGCTCTGCAAAGGTAGAGACTAATGTTGAATGTGAATACAGTCTGTTGTGTCTGGTATGTAAGAAATGTCACTGTGGAGTAATTCTAGCTAAATCGCATACAAGTCTGCATCTAGCGATTTCTGGTAAGGTTTATGCTGTCATATTACAGACATTGACTGATCAAGTACTTAGAAGATACGCGTGCCTCTAAAGAAATGGTGATTTGATGCAAAGAGAATGCAGCAGAGAATGAATACCAAGGCCTCATGCACACAGGATGTTTTGCCAACTCTCCCAGAAGCCTTTCCTCCTGACAGCAGCATTTTGGCAGAAAAAACTCATAAGAAATGTAAAATTGTCCAGGCATCAAGCGCTTGGGCGTTAATTAAGCTCATTGGCCAGAATAATAATTTAAGGCATAATCGCTAAATGTGCCTAGCAGTAACATGCGTTTACATGCATTTTGAAGCATTGAGTGCTTTTTTTCTGCCAAAAATTCTTCTGCTCATGCAGTGACTTTTTTTTTTGTTTTGCCTCTAAACTCCAAGGTTGCATTCACACTAAAGCGTTTTGAATTACAGGCAGATTTGCCGCGTATCTGCACGCGATTTGACTGCGCCGAGGTATGAATGACAAAATGTGAGGCTCTCATTCGTGATGCCATTCGTTTGACACCTCCAAATCACGGTGCGGGTCTGCCGCGCAAAAAAAAGTGCTGCAATTGCGGCAACCCGCATCGCAGGAAGCGTGTCGCCAAAAATAGTTCAGGGGCTACTTTTGGGAAACATGCATCCCGCTGTGTTTGCAGCACTTTTTTCGTGCGACAATTGCGGCAGGCCCTCACCGCGATTTAAGGCGTAATTTAAATGAATGGCATCTCGAATAAGAGTCCCGCGTTTTTGTCATTCACACCTCAGTGCTGTCAAATCACGGGCAGATCCGCGGCATATCTGCCCGCGATTCAAAACGCTGTAGTGTGAATGCAGCCTAAAAGCCTATGCATGCATGGACACATAGGCGAACATGTAGAGGGGTGGAAGAAAAAAAAATACCAGATGCCTCTAGGAGCAGCTGGAAAAAAAGGCTGCATTCACACCTGAGCGTAGTGTCAGTGTTTTCTGATGGGTTTTTTTGTGTGACGTTGGCATGTTTTTATGTGAGTTTTTATATGGTGTTTTTAGGCTGTTTTTTTTTTTTTTTTTTAATTAGAAAACTATCATCAAGGTTTTTTTATTTTAGCTTTTCTGTCGGCTTTTATTTTTGAAATGTTGTTTTTTTTTTTTTTTTTTTTATATTAATCATTTAATCTTTTTTTTTTTTTTTATTAGGGCAAGGGGTTAGAGTTAAGGCTAGGGTTATTTGTTTAATTTTTTGTTAGGGTGTTAATACTACTACAATAAATACAATAAATACACAAAATAAAAAAATCATAACTACAATAAATGAATAGTATGTAATAATAAATAATGAACCCCTAACCCTTTAATTTTTTTTATATAATAATAATAATAATAAATAAATGAACACCCTAACACAATATAAATAAATAATAAAAAAAAACATTTCTTTCTCGTACATCACGGGACACAGAGCGACATAGTCATTACTAATGGGTTATATAGATACCTTCAGGTGCTGGCACTGGCAACTTCCAAAACCGGAAGTACCCTCC
This sequence comes from Rana muscosa, assembly GCA_029206835.1. Lineage (NCBI taxonomy): Eukaryota > Metazoa > Chordata > Amphibia > Anura > Ranidae > Rana > Rana muscosa. The sequence continues at coordinate 683,140,927 of CM055118.1, read as the reverse complement.
CCTATATAAGCCCCTCCCATCCGGGAGTACCTCAGTTTTTTGCCAGTGTCTAAGGTGTTGGCCAAGAAGTAACATGTGTTTCACTGAGCTTGCGTACAGGTTCTTTTGGGGCCTCAGTAAGCTATTCCGGATCCGACCAAAAAAGCTTCATAGCTAAACGGTCGGTACCCGGGCCTTGCAAGAGAAGAGCAAGGTTTTGCCTGTAATGCCTCTCTTAGGAGGGCTGGACCCTGGGATCCAGAGCTCTGGTCATACCCACGACCAAGATGTTTTCTGTGCAGGGTGCTATACAGGTCCAGGGGAGTGGAATCCTTGGGTACCCGGTCACTGAAGGTTTGATTACAATGCCTGCCGTGATAGGTGAAGTTTGGGCTTCTGTGGACCAAACAGAGTCCTGCGGCGAGGAAAAGGTAAGTGGGGGCCCCCAGGAACTTGGTTCTATTGGGGGACCCCCAAGCCTATTTTGTCTTTCTGCCTGTTACCTAAGATATTCCCGCTAAATATTCTGTGTATGCCTGTTACTACTGAGAAAATGTAATTTTTTTTTTATAGTAGGCAAGAAAAAAAAATGTGTAAGACCGCGGTACCTGTGTTAAACACTAGAGGCCGCTATGGTTCTTTTTTTCTTGTAATGTGGATTTTTTTCTTCCGAAGTCAAATCCAGGCAGTTGGTAAGTTCTCTGCGGGGAAGCTGTCTCCTCTGCCCTGTTGCTGCGCTGATCCATCCCCGGGCCCTGCGGCAAGGGACCCTGGCTCCCATCTAGCTCCTGTTTTTTTCAAAAAAGGCGTGCGGGCGCGGGCATGCGCCTCTCTATATAGAGGCAATCTGGAAAAGGGGCGGAGCGGGTGGATGACGCTCGGTGTGCGCCGCGGCGCTACTGCGCATGTGCGGGCGTCCAGCATGTTTTAAAAGCAATCAAGCTGGCTATTGAAGTGCACAAACAGAGCTAGCAACAGTAAAAAGGCGCACAGAGGCGGTTGATGCAGGCATCCCCTAGAAAGGCACTTTAGTAGACACCAACTGATATATAGCAGCAATTGTGCTAGACTATTCTCAGTAAAAAGGATGTATTACGGCTGGAATACCTCAGCTTTGGGCTTAGGAATATGCCGTCCAGAAGCTCCGGAACTAAATCTTCCAGGAAGCAAAAGGGGTCTCCATCGGGCTCTGAGGATCTTGGGCATGCTTCTGCTGCACCAGTCTCCCCTGAAAATTCAGAGGTTAGTGACCGTAGAGACCCCGCAGGAGTGCCTGGTACTGTGGCTGTCCTCAGTTCACCTGCTCCTGTGTATGTAACAGAGGAGGTTTTTTCCTCAGCTCTGGGAGGATTAGAGGAGAGATTGTCAACATTAATCGCTGCCTCCCTGTCACAGGGAAAGGCCCGATCTCCGTCTCCTCCTTCAGAGTACCTGTTAGCGGAGCAACAGTCCCATACAGGGATCGACCTGCCTGAAGGGGATCAGGAGGAGGTTGATTCTGTTATAGAGGAATCAACTGTGGAGGAACCTTTCTCAGCATCTCAAGCTGAAAGATTATGGGTTCAGTCTTTGACTAACATGGTCCGATCAGCATTTAAAATGCACCTTGCGGAACCATCAACCACTACTGTCTCCTCGCTGGGGTCGCTAAAAGCTCCCCAGACTGTCTGTTCCTTTCCAGTTCACCCTTTATTGGAAGGGCTCATGTACCAGGATTGGGAACATCCTGATAAAATATTTACTCCCCCCAAGAGATTTCCGGTGGTCTATCCCATGGAGGATAGGTTCATCAAAAAATGGAGGGTCCCTACAGTGGACGCAGCCATCTCTTGTGTGAATAAATCACTGACATGTCCAGTGGATAATGTCCAAATGTTCAAGGACCCAATAGATAAAAAATTGGAGTCCTTATTAAAATCTGCTTTTTCTACAGCAGGCTTGGTGACACAACCAGCAGTGGCAGCTATTGGGGTCTGCCAAGCAGTGAAGGATCAGTTGAAACAGGTCTTAAGGGACTTGCCAGATCAGCAGGCCCTTGCCCTAGCTGATCTACCTAGAGCCTTGTGCTTTGCGGTTGATGCCATAAAGGATTCAATCCATCAGGCCTCCCGCCTTACGCTGTCTGTAGTACATATGCGCAGGCTTCTATGGCTAAAAAACTGGTCTGCTGAAGCTCCCTGTAAAAAATTGCTGGTTAGCTTCCCATTTCATGGTGAACGCTTATTCGGGGAAGACCTGGACAAATATATCCAGAAAATTTCCAACGGTAAAAGTACACTCTTGCCGGTTAAAAACAGAGTTAGAGGTCCCTCTTTTAAGAGGCCTGCTTCTCCAGTCCCTGGGGCATCGGCTGTGAAACAGTTCCGACGGCCTCCTGGGTCAAATCCCGGGGGTAAAAATCAGGGACAATCGCAGGGTAATAAAAACCCCTGGGTCAGGAGAGGTACAAAACCTCCCCCAAAGTCAAATTCATGAAGGGTTGCCCCCACTCGATCAGGTGGGGGGAAGACTCCAGTTGTTCGCAGAGACCTGGCGGGACACGATCAGAGACAGATGGGTGCTCTCCGCAGTAAGTCTGGGATACAGATTGGAGTTAAAAGACTCTCCTCCTTCCCATTTTATGAGGTCAAACGTGCCAAGGGATCCCCGGAAGAGAGAGTCCCTCCTGTTGGCACTAGAACAACTATTGCTCCAAGGAGTAATTATGGAGGTTCCCCTGGAAGAATGGGGGTTCGGGTTTTACTCAAACCTCTTTACAGTCCCGAAGCCAAACGGGGACGTGAGGCCCATATTAAATCTAAAAGGGCTAAACAAATTCCACCAAAAATTTCTACGCTTTGCAGTAGAAGGGCGCCATTTTCAGTTCAGAGCCTTACCCTTCGGTCTGGCCACAGCACCGCGAGTGTTCAAAAAAATTCTGGCCCCATTGTTGGCCAATCTAAGAACGCAAGGTGTAACGATAATGGCATATCTAGACGACTTGTTGCTGATAGACCACTCCAGTGAAAAAACTAGAAGTGGTCGTTCACAAGACAATCAAGTATCTGGAATCTCACGGTTGGATTATCAACCGAGACAAGTCGGCCCTAAAACCAGTCAAAAGTCTGGAATACTTGGGGCTAAGGCTAGATTCAGGCCAGAAGAAAATATTCTTGCCTCGAAAAAAAGTGTTGTCTTTGAGAGATTTGATCCACTTAGTGGGTACAAAAAGACAGCCGTCCATACGCCTGTGCATGAGGCTGCTGGGAAAAATGGTGGCATCATTCAAAGCAGTACCCTACGGTCAATTCCATTCAAGGAATTTGCAAAGGGCCATACTGTCAGCCTGGAACAAGAAAGTACAGGCCCTAGGCTTACCAATGTCCTTGTCCCCTTCCGTTCGCAAGAGCCTCCGTTGGTGGTTGGTTCTCCAGAATCGGGAAAAAGGGAAATCCTTCAGTCCGATTTCTTGGAAGGTGGTCACTACAGATGCCAGCCTTATAGGCTGGGGAGCAGTACTGGAGCAATGGTCTCTCCAGGGCAGATGGTCGGATGCGGAAAAGGCCCTGCCCATTAATCTCTTAGAGATACGAGCAGCCCGGTATGCCCTAGTAGCATGGACATCCAAACTCCAAGGGTCCCCTGTCAGAATTCAATCAGACAATGCCACGGCAGTGGCATATATCAATCATCAGGGTGGCACCAGGAGTCGTGCAGCCCAGAGGGAAGTAAATTGCATCCTGAAATGGGCAGAAAGATATGTCCCAGCCATATCCGTGGTATTCATTCCAGGAGTGGAGAATTGGAAGGCGGACTTTCTAAGTCGCCAACAATTATGCCCAGGGGAATGGTCCCTTCACCCCGAGGTTTTTCGGACAATATGTCAGCGGTGGGGAACACCGGATGTAGATCTGCTAGCATCCAGATTCAACGCAAAGGTGGACAGGTTTGTCTCTTGGACAAGGGATCCCCTAGCTTGCGGCTCGGATGCCCTAGTGTTCCCTTGGGATCAGTTCAAGCTGATTATATGCATTCCCACCGCCACAATTGTTACCTCGATTACTCCGCAGAATCAGGGTAGAAAAGAAACCAGTGATTCTGGTGGCTCCAGCGTGGCCCCGAAGAGCATGGTACGCGGAGATTGTAAAAATGTCAGTGGGGAGTCCTTGGGCTCTCCCACATCGTCCGGACCTGCTTTCGCAAGGACCGATATACCACCCTTCCTTACCAGCCCTAGGTTTAACGGCCTGGCTATTGAAGCCCACATTCTAAAAAAGAGAGGGCTCTCTAATCCTGTGGTATCTACCATGATCAATGCCAGGAAGCCGGTATCCAGGCAGATCTACTATAGAATCTGGAAGGCGTACATCGCGTGGTGTGAGGCCAAGAAATGGCATCCACGTAAAGTACGTAATAGGTAGGATTCTGGACTTCCTACAGTGGGCTGTAGATAGGAAGCTTGCCTTGAGTACTATCAAGGGTCAGATTTCGGCCTTGTCAATATTTTTTCAAAGGCCCTTGGCTTCGCATTCACTAGTCAAAGACTTTATACAAGGAGTGATGCGTATTAGTCCTCCGGTTAATATTCCCATATGTCCATGGGATCTAAACCTGGTTCTGTCGGTTCTACAGAAACAACCATTTGAACCATTACAGCATATTTCTTTGGTTCTTCTCACCAGGAAATTGATTTTTCTAGTAGCCATTTGTTCGGCTAAAAGAGTGTCGGAATTAGCAGCTATGTCCTGTAAAGAGCCATATCTGGTTATCCATAAGGACAGAGTAGTGTTACGTCCACATCCAGCCTTTCTTCCTAAGGTGGTATCGAGGTTTCATTTGAACCAAGATGTGGTTCTTTTTTCCCCAAACCTACTTCGGTAGAGGAAAAGTTATTGCATTCTTTGGATGTAGTAAGAGCAGTTAAAGCTTATCTAAAAGCCACTGCTCAGATTCGCAGAACGGATACTTTGTTTATTCTGCCGGAAGGCCCCAGAAAGGGTCAGGCAGCGTCAAAATCTACTTTAGCCAAGTGGATTCGACAGGTCATAATGCAAGCCTATGGCTTGAGAAGGAGACCGCCTCCGTTCAAAGTTAGAGCGCACTCCACGAGAGCAGTTGGAACTTCATGGGCAGCGCATCACCAGGCCTCCCTGGCTCAAATCTGTAAGGCCGCAACATGGTCTTCAGTACACACGTTTACTAGGTTCTACCAGGTGGACGTTAGAAGTCAGGAGGATGTCGCCTTTGGGCGCAGTGTGTTGCAGGCCGCAAAAGATCCTCATGTCTGATAGCGCTCAGCTTATGTATGGTGTATCCCCCCCCTCATTGGGCATTGCTTTAGGACATCCCATTAGTAATGACTATGCCGCTCTGTGTCCCGTGATGTACGAGAAAGAAAATAGGATTTTTATAACAGCTTACCTGTAAAATCCTTTTCTTGGAGTACATCACGGGACACAGAGCTCCCACCCCTCTTTGGGGACACTTATTGCTTTGCTACAAAACTGAGGTACTCCCGGATGGGAGGGGCTTATATAGGGGAGGGTACTTCCGGTTTTGGAAGTTGCCAGTGCCAGCACCTGAAGGTATCTATATAACCCATTAGTAATGACTATGTCGCTCTGTGTCCCGTGATGTACTCCAAGAAAAGGATTTTACAGGTAAGCTGTTATAAAAATCCTATTTTTCGGCCCGGCTTGTGTCAGACCGGTTGCCATATAGACGGGCCGAACTTCGGCTGATGTAACATTTGGCCCGTGTGTACTAGGCTTAAAGCAGAAGTCCACCCAAAAGAGAAGGCTTCGCTTGTTTGCCCCCCCCCCCCCGCCACATTTGGCACCCTTCGGGGGGAGCGGTATCCAGGTATATGCTTCAAATTTTCCGGTCCCCCCCCCCTCACTGCCTTCTGGGAGATGCACAGGTCCCAGTAAACGGCAGGACCATTCAGAAAGTACAGCGCAATGGGAAACTACTGGCTGTGAAGCAGCAAAGCTTCACTTCTTGTTTCCCTTAGTGAAGATGCCGGCGCCTGCACCCAGAGCCGATGGTTCGGCTTGGGGTGCCGACATCGTTGGCTCCTCCCTGGACAGGTAAGTGTCCTTATTAAAAGTCAGCAGCTGCAATATTTGTAGCTGCTGACTTGTAATTAATTTTTCCCTCCCAGGCTGGAACTCCACTTTAAAAGTGTCCTGTACATTTTTCAATTAAATTCAACTGGATAAAGGCTTTTTTATTGTATTTTAGCATGGTAACTTCAATCATGCTTCCCATGCCATCAGTCCTCCCCGTTCAAGTTTACAATGTCACCATGGCAACTCTTAGAAGTTTAGGTTGTGGGAGGAGTAGGTAATAATCTATAATGCTGAATAACATTGTGATTGTCCAGCTTCAAGTATACGTTCACCATTTCACAGAAGGTGAACAGGTGAATTAACATTCTACATCTTTTGGTTTAACGAAAAAAAAAAATCATTGTGTGGGCTGCTTTAGGCCGGCCATAGACGGAGCTGATTCTTTCCTGCAATCACGGGTTGCAGGAAAGAAAATTGCTTGATTTTTGCCCCATCAACCCAGTTAGTTTTGATGGAGAAATCCTCCCATGGAGCCATTGTGTTCTCCCGGTGGGGGAAGCCATCCCCGCTGGGAGAACACAGTGATTATTGCTAGTGGCTGTAGCAGCTGCTAACAGTAATCGCATGTAAAATCCAACAGGCTGCTTGTACCCAAGTTGATTGAACCTCTGCCGGTTTAGCAGGAATTCGAATCGTCTATGGCCGGCTTTAGTTTAGTTTTAGTTCCAGTGTGCCATGTTAACTATATTAAAAATCCAATCTGGTAATTTGGTTTGTGTCTGATGACTCACATTGGTGAGAAGGAAGAGGATTTAGTTTTGTACGCTCAAATAAAAGAAGTCGGCTTTTCAGTGTATTAATGAGTAATGTTTAAACTAGGTTTGTTTGGTGAGATAACACTTTCATTTCGCTCTATACTGCTGTTCCCTATCTAAACAAATCTGTTGGCTCTACTGGCATGAGAAAATACCTCACCCACTTCACTTTTGTGCAAATGGAAATTCTTAATAAATTACTACATGGAGACCTATGACTTATATCCTGCAGATATGTTTACCTCTGAGTGTCTTAAAGTGCACAAAACTGATTTCAACTTGGCAGTCATTAAGCGGCCGTGTAGACTGTACTGCCTAATCTGTAGATACAGAAAGTTACTAGAATTATTATCTACAAAGTTTCATATACAATGTAAAGCTAACAAAATTCTGAAACGCCCCTTTCAATGTATACTAACTGAAAATACAATTTAAAATTACATACTGTGGAGCAGAAAACAGTCTGGAATCGTATAACTTCTTCTTTGGGATAAGTACAGCATGCAGTCCTCTGTGGGCAGCACAGGGGCTTGGTAGTTTGTACTTCTACCTTGCATCACCAGGGTCCTCCAGTTCAGGGCACTACCCGCATGGAGTTTGCACGTTCTCCCTGTGCGTGCGTGCGTGGGTTTCCTCTGGGTACTCCAGTTTTCTCTCACACTCCAAAGACATGCCGGTAGAGGAATTGACTCCTGTCTAAAATGTACTATATGCATGTTAGTTAGGGATCTTAGATTGTATGCTCTCTGAAGGCTGGGAATAATGTGAGCATACAGTATGTAAAGCATTGAGTAAATTGTCACTATAAACCAGTACATTATAAGTGGCAAATATTGGGCTGGATTCACATCTCTGAAGTTTTTACCTTGTTTATCGCACGACAGCAAAGGACAGTCCATTCAGTTGAATGGGCTGCCCTACGAAACGAGCAAAAAGTAGCTCATGTACCTCTTTTTAGCCACTGAGCCAAGTTATTTTTGCATTGTATAAGTATAAAACTATATATTGTGAGGGGGTTAGCTCGGCAGCGGGTGTGTGTGACCCCCGGGATGGGCTCCCCACACAAAACAGGCCCAGCAAACGGAGGTTGTGGTTTTCAAAATCAAAAAAGGTGCGGTTTATTTTCTATTTACAGTGACAAAACACAGCAAAGCAAAAGAAACATAACCAAAATAAATCCTGGTCAAGTTGACCTCTGACTAAACATACAGGTTTCCTAACTAACAACTGGGATCAGCCTAGTGCTGTCCTAGTCCCTAAGTCCCTGGTTTAGTAAAAGTCCAAACAAATAGCCACACAGGCTTTGCCTCACCGCACAGGGGTTCACTCTCCCTAGACAGTCCACACAGGTCTGGTTCCAGGCATGAGCTAACATCTAATGAAGCTGGGAGTTCTTATAGAGGCCTAAATGAGCTGACAAGGTTCAGCTGGTCTCCTCATCTCTGTCTGCACGACGCCCCACACTCTCCCTAGAGGTATGAGTCATCCATGAGCCCACTAGCCTTATACAACTCTCCACCTAGTTGTATAAGTCGGCGTAAAGCCTGAATCTGGGCGAAATATATCTACCCCCCTGGATGCAACCAGGTGACTTTACCTTCCTGCTGTCACAATATATATATATAATATATCGTTGCCCCCTTAATGACCTGCCCATTTTTGCGATATGGCACTTCGTCGCTTTCACTGACAATTGCGCGGTCCTGCGACATTGTACTCAAACAAAATTGAAGTTTTTTTCCTCACAAATAGAGCTTTATTTTGGTGGTATTTCACCTCTGCAGGTTTTATTATTTTGCGCTATAAACAAAAAAGAGTGACATTTATAAAAATAAATATATAATATAATATTTTTACCTTTGCTATAATAAAAATCCCCCAAAAAAATGACTTCAGGACACCGCTTCCTATTGACAAGTGGGTATTCTCCTTCATTTAGGAGTGACTAGGCAGAAAACTTGTAGAAAGTGTTCACACCACACCCTCTACAGCACCGCCCACCGCGGACCCTCTGGGTATAATTCCTCTCTCTGCAACACGCAGATCAGTCTTTTTTCTGCCTAGTCCCTTTTCTACGCGCTACGGTTTTCCACGACATGCCCGTCGCTCTACGGGTGGCCGGTGAGCCTACGCTGCAGGGCTTGCATTGGGCCGCTCAGCTACGGCTGACCTTTACGGCCGAGTCGCAGTAGCCTTGCTGGTGATCTTGCGCTTCAGGGCATGCATACAATCGTTCCCTAGGGCTCAATCACAGCATGCCTGGCCGACAGTCACCTCCGTGTGCGGATGATCTGTCCGGAATGTCTTCCAGCATGATCCACGCAGGAAAGGTAAGTAGCTCCCCTGCTTCTGCAGGGTGACTTGGCTGGACATTCCTGGAGAGATCAAGTAAGTGGTTGTGGCCCTTTTTTTCCCTCTCTCCCTGCCTTCCCTCCTCCCTGAGCTCTGAGCTAAGGCTGGTTGCTGGGTGTCACCTAGGGGGCTCCATCTGGAGTGGGGCTGCGCTGTAGCTGTCATTTAAAAAATTTCATTTTCCCGCTTACCCGTGTGTGCCTTCTCCCTCCATGCTGTCGGCGGCCATTTTGTAGTGGTCCACGCCTGTTTCGCCTCTGGTGACTGCTCGGCGGCCATCTTTTTGTGGCCCGCGGCCGCTTTTGCTCGACGCCCATTTTCTTAGGGCCCACATTATTTTCAATACTGCCGCTTGGCGGCCATTTTGCGGAAGTCTCCGGCCTCTAGGGTGCATTTCTCTGCCACAAATTTCACACAGGGAAACGCTGTTAAGAATCAGACTGACACAGTCAGCGGTGGGATAGCATCACAGGCGGAGCACACGGCAGCAATAGCGGTTACCGTTCCAAGGGTGGTGAGTCCTCTGGGAGACCCTGCATCTCTGTAGCAGCTAGTAGAGTGGCCTATTGATACCTTGCCTGGAGTCCCTGTGGGTGTCAGGCGTGTGGGTCAGCATGGCGTCTGAAGCAGACGTTTTTTTCCCCTGAAACACCTGAGTTGGCAGCTGGTGACCCTGGAGGCTTTTGTTGCCAAGGTGGAAGCGGCGCATGGGAACACGGGGGGTTGGATAAACGCCCCTGTCCCCAGCCATCTTCGGGGGATAATTCTGATGCAGAACCAGGCCCGGCTGTGGCTCATGGCCCGGATTCTGATACATCAGAGACTGCAGACCATGACCGGTCGGACAGTGAGAATGACTCCAAGCCCCAGTCAGCACGCGAAAAGGCTTTTGGTATCTGACCTTACCACTGCAAGGTTGGAGAATGCTGCAGAAGCAGCAAACACGCCGGTCCCCTTTGGGTTCTGTAAACCGGCCCGCATTGCTAAGGTGTTTCCTTGTGTGTCTTCTCTTGATAAGCCTTTGTAGAAGGAGTGGGGAAACCCACTGAAGGTTTTTTTGCAACCTCAAAAAATGTTTGCGGTTCGGTACCCATTGAGGAGAGTTTCCTGAAAGAAGGGACCTCTCCCCCGATAGTGCACCCCCTGTGTCCAGACTTAACAAGTTACCACGATTCCAGTGGAAGGGGCTCCTGTCTTCAGGGACACTCGCTACCTATACACAGTGGGGGGCTCAGTGGTGCGTCCAGCACTGGCGGGGGTTTTCTGATGGCTCAGACACTGACTGAGTACGCAAAGAGATTCGACCAGGGCAAGAGATGCCTCTTGGTTTACATCAGTTAAGATGGTTTTCTGAGCCGGCAGCCTTGTCATGCAAGGCTCCTCATCTGATCTTCCACAAGGATAGGTGGTGCTGCGTCCGCAGCCTTCTTTTCTTCCTAGGGTTCGACCTTCCATCTCAAGGAAGACATTGTACTACCATCCTTGTCTTCATCCGTCGAATCCTAGGAGACAACGTTGTATTTTTTGGACGCTGCCCGAGCTCTGAGAGTATCTTGCGTCTATTTCACCAGGTGTGTAAGGCGGCGACCTGCTCGTCCGTTCACACTTTCACTAAACTTTACAAGTTGATGTGTGTGTGTGTGTGTGTGCATCTACGGATGCTTCTTTCGGCCGCAAGGTATTGCGGCTGTTTAGAGTTGCAACTCCTCTGTTGAGGAGCTCCTGTTTTGTTTTGGGTGAAGTTGTTTTAATGCTGTTCCCACCCCTCGTTTTTGACACTGCTTTGGTACGTCCCACTTGTCAATAGGAAGCTGTGTCCGTCCATGAACGAAAGAGTAGAGGATTTTTTACTCACCGTAAAATCCTTTACTCTGAGTTCATGGACGGACACAGCACCCACCCCTCGTTTTAAGTTTGTACTGCTTTTTGACGAACTGATCTGCGAGGTGCAGAGAGAGGCATTATACCCAGAGGGTCCGCCCCCTGGGCGGTGCTGTAGAGGGCGTGGTGTGTTAACACTTTTTCTACAAGTTTTCTGCCTAGTCACTCCTAAATGAAGGATAATACCCACTTGTCAATAGGAAGCTGTGTCTGTCCATGAACTTGGAGAAAAGGATTTTACAGTGAGTAAAAAATCCTCTTTTCTTCATTAGTTTAGGCCAATATGTATTCTTCTACATATTTTTGGTAAAAAAATCGCAATAAGCGTATATTGATTGGTTTGTGCAAAAGTTATAGTGTCTACAAAATAGGGGATAGATTTATGGTATTTTTATTTATTTATTTATTTATTTATTACTAGTAATGGTGGCAATTTCTAGCGGGACAGAGTGCACCTCCCTAATGCTCTTAAAGCGGCCGAAGTATACTTACAGCGATTCGCACTGGGGCGCCAACCTGCCACAGTATAATGAATTTACCTTGTTTTTGGAAAAGGGGGCAGACACGCACGTATCTGCCTACATTCCCGGAACGCTTAGGTGTAAATGTTTCCTTAGAAATAGGATTGGCATTCTTTTCTATAACAAAGCTTTTCCCTGTACAGTGTCCACTAAGGCTGAATAGATTCATTAGAGTAATTCCACATGACCCACTTTCCGGTGCTCTGACCACATAGACTCTGCACTCATCTTTGCCTTCAATTAGGCTCTTTACATCATGACCAATAGAAACCTAATGTAAAGTGCAGTCCATTACACATTCTATTAATAAATAATTAGTCATTTGTCACATATGCCAGGGAAGTTATGAAGAAGCATAAAATAACAGCTGCTTTTGTAATTTTTTTTACTGCAGACTTAATGTTCATTGTGATTTATCTGCCATGTCCTATTATAGTGGTCTCCATTTTAACTAAAATATTGTACATTTTCCACTTTTCATCCCTTAACCACTTAAGGACCACCTCACGCCGATATACGTCGGCAGAATGGCACGGCTGGGCACAAGCACATACAGGTACGTCCTGTTTAAGAAACCCAGCCGTGGCTGAGCTCCGTGACCGCGGGACCCGATCGCCGCCGGTGTCCCGCGATTGGGTCACAGAGCTGAAGAATGGGGAGAGGTAAGTGTAAACAAACCTCTCCCCGTGCTTCCTAGTGTGAGTGTCACTGATCGTCTGTTCCCTGTCATAGGGAACGACTATCAGTGACGTCACACGCCAAGCCACGCCCCCACACAGTAGTAATCACTCCCTAGGAAACACTTAACCCCTTCAGCGCCCCCTACAGGTTAATCCCTTCACTGCCAGTGTCATTTTCACAGTAATCCGTGCATTTTTATAGCACTGATCGCTGTAAAAATTACAATGGTGTCCGATGTGTCCGCCATAATGTTGCAGTCACGATAAAAATCGCTGATCGCAGCCATTACTAGTAAAAAAAAAAAAAAACTATTAATAAAAATGCCATAAAACTATCCTCTATTTTGTAGACGCTATAACTTTTGCGCAAACCAATCAATAAACGCTTATTGCGATATTTTCGTTAAAAAAAATGTAGAAGAATACGCATCGGCCTAAACTGAGGGGGAAAAAAATGTGTTTTTTATATATTTTTGGGGGATATTTATTATAGCAAAAAGTAAAAAATATAGATTTTTTTTTCTCAAAATTGTCGCTTTATTTTTGTTTATAGCGCAAAAAATAAAAATGGCAGAGGTGATCAAATACCACCAACAGAAAGCTCTATTTGTAGGAAAAAAAGGACGTCAATTTTGTTTGGGAGCCACGTCGCACGACCGCGCAATTGTCAGTTAAAGCGATGCAGTGCCGAATCGCAAAAAGGGGCCTGGTCCTTTTTTAGCTACAAAATGGTCTGGGGCTTAAGTGGTTAAAGGTTCCACAACCTTTTGTGTTGTCAAATTAGACCTGTTAGGTCACTATTATTATTGTATGTACCTAATGTTCTCCGCAAGAATGGTGTCAATTATAACATTTTATTATCTCCTGAACATGTGATCCAAACTATATGCAAAGATAGACAACATTTAAGGAAGGCCCTAGATGATGCAATTTTCTTTCCTGCATTGGCTGCAGGAAAGAAAATTGCTCAATTCCCCATCAACACTGTTGATGGGGAAATCCCTCCTGCCGAGCTTTTGTGTTCTCCCGGAAGTAGGGATGCAGGGCGCTGTCCCTGCTGGGAGAACACAGTGATTATTGCTAATGGATATAGCCACTAGCAATAATCGCATGTAAAAATCCAAAATGCTGGCTGTATCCAAGTCAATTGATGGAATGACCTGGGTACAATCAGACTGCCAATACATGGTTCGAATATCGGCCAGTCCCTACTGAACTGACTAAGATTTTATTCATCTATAGCTGGCTTAATCGATGGGGTCACCTTTTATAATGTGTTATTATACAGCACCGCACAATTTCCCTCCCAAGCCATGTCATTCATTCAGAGTCCTGTGAATGAGTGAACCACAAGTGCCGTCTGCCACCACGGCAGATGGCTTGTAGTTCAGAATGAACTGCAAGGTGCTGGTGAGAGTCGTCGGAATACCAGTGGCGGTGCGTCCATAAGGGCGCACTAGCGCCACCCCCTCTATGACCAATGGATAGATTCATGCATAGCATGAAACTATCCATGGCCACTGCTGCCACCCCCTATTCAGGTGCCCAGCCCCTTTTTGGGCACCTGAATTACAGCGGCAGGGGGTGTTTTTGAAGCAAATAATTAGAGCCATACGCTCTACTAGGCTTCAAAGTAACCCTGTGTGTATGTCGTCCTCTATAAGTGTATACACTATCCCATTGGTTCAAAAAGACACACACAGTGATATTTGGTTATGCCAAATGGCACAAGGCCATACATACTAGTGTATTTGGCATGATCATAACATAATCCGAACATCCGTATCAGGCTATGCAGCATACAAATAGCCTCCCACATAGAACTGTGCTGACAAGAATATTTATTGGTTATTCCATCACCAAACAAGCACTTGCCCATGTTTTTATTTAGACATACTGGTAATTCACAACTGGTCCGACCTTTTACTTGAAATAATTGACGTCAAACAGAAAACACAATAGCGTGATTATAACGGCAGGTGTTTGTGAAACTGAACCTTAAATTTAATATCGAGTATGGCAGATGGTTCCCATTGTTTAAATCTTTTATTTGTGAATGTACTTTTCAATATTTTATTCAATTATTTTAATAAATATAAGACCGAGTTGGGTGTTTTATACCAGTAAATAATAGTATCATTTTTGTTCTGGATTTGATCTAACAGATAAAGCCATGTGTGAAAAGTCATATCCGATACCCATTTTCTATTTCTCAGTCAAGAACACAAAGTAAACCCAATCACAACTGAAGGCCAATCTAATTAATATATTTTAACAGAACTTAAGGTTTGCCAGAATATAATTGGCTAATTGCAGACTGTGCCTAAGGCCTAGTGTGTAGACATGGTTCAATAGCTTTGGCTGAACGTGCCTCTTTACACACTGAGCAGACACCCACCCCTGGCACCACCTGTATCTAGCTGATGCAATATCAACTTTTTAGTGAATTTACTCCCAGGTGGTCAGATTTTCTCTTCTGAGAATGGCTATCCAGGGGGTGTCTGCAGAGGTGCTCACAGATCTACAGTCATTTCCCAGTCCAATCATTTTTGGTCTGTGGTTAATTCTTGTCTTTGAGTAGTTTAAGGAGCATGGTGGCTTGGGCACCTGCTACATTTTCTTTTTTTTTCTTTTAATTGTTGCAAAAAACAAAACAAAAACATGGCGGTTTGGAGATGAGCTTGGAGTTCCTGTCTACATGTTTTCTTCAGCACACACGTGTACAGAAGCATGGGTGATCGGAGGTGCCTCACCTGTGCCAGAAGGAACTTAGGCTTTTTTTTATTGTTCTGGTTAGCGAGTCTTGTTTTTATACATTTTAAATCAATGGCTTTTCTACACTATTGATATTTCCTACTTTTCTGTATTGCAAGCAATCTGAAATCTAGAAGTTGGAGTCTATGGCACCTGCTTAATGGAAGCATGTAGATCCTATCGAGCACTATGAACCTGCCTGTGTTTGTAGGTTTTAGGATCTGGTAAATTGAGATTCACACCACGAAATGGCACATTGGGGGTTATTTACGAAAGGCAAATCCACTTTGCACTACAAGTGCAAAGTGCACTTGAAATTGCACTGAAAGTGCAGTTTTTTTTGTTATGTTTGCAGCTAATAACTGCAAAACTCAGGTACTGACAGCCTGGTACACACTACTAACCTGGGTTTAAAAAAAACAACAACCTGACAGCTCTGGTCGCAGCCGATGTACTAATGATCTGACATTAGTACAGCGATTCCCCCCTGCTGTTCTTTTGTGTTCTGATGGGGATGGCCCGCGCCGCCCCCATCACTCCGGTCAACGCTCTTAGCCATTGGCTAGCCGGTCAGCTGCTGGTTTTCCAGAATGCTTGTCCAAACGGTCAGTTTATGTTGGACAGGCTGCCTTACACAATGTTATCAAATTTCAGCCACTTTGTACTAGGTTTAACAAGGCCTAGAGTCCAGAGCTATTTTCTATAGCCAGCTTTCCTTACCACTGCAGGTCCCTGTCGCTGGCATCTTGGGTATAGGAGCCGGCTGTGGCTTCCTGGGAAACCAAAGCTGGGTCCCCACTGTGCATGTGCGAGCTCACACATCACTCTGGTCATGCAGGTTCTTTCGACATGTCCCAGGGGGCTATGGGAGGGAGTGGGGCAGGCAGCGTCATCCTTGCAAGGCAGGGACTGTGGTAGCTGGTACTGATAAAATTTGCATACTCGTCCCCTAGAAAAATGTATTACTTATGCTGGCCATACACTATACGAAAAATCGTCCGAACGAACTTTCGAAAAACGAAAGTTCATTCGTGAGCGCAAACGATATTGCCATCATCTAATGACCGATAAATGGTTCAGTGGACATAAATAAAGAAACATTTTTTATTTTTTTTTACATATACCTAGTGCAGAAAGTTCGGACGGGAAACACATTAACCTTCCGATTTATCGTTCGTTCGGCAGAAAATTTCCAAACTTCTTCATTTTTTCGGCTCAAAAACGTCCCAAAGATTATCGATTTTGTGCCCATTAACTGTCCGAAAAACGAAAGAACTGTCTGAACGACCGATTTTCACCCGATTTTTCATATAGTGTATGGCCAGCATAAGTTACAGGTTGGGGGGAGCGAGCGAACCAGCAGTACTTCACTTTTTGAGTCTCCTTTTGAGTTATTAGTTTAGTTAGTGCAGAATATATATGTTCATTTAGCCTAAAGAGTAACCATGACATATTTACAGGACAACTTTAACGGTATGACACTTAGGCCCTGAGCCATTTTCAGCTTGTAAAACGCTCGGCTCTGAAGCTCCAAAACGCCCAACAAGCAAAATTCCATTCATTTCAATGGCCCTGTTCACATATGAGTGTTCTGTCGCCTGAAGCAAAGCGCCTGACGCTCAAAAAAGTAAATAAGCTTCTTTTTGGGAGATTACAAGCTTTTTTGGCTCCATAAACTTCAATAGAAACACCTGACTTAAGCAGAAAAACATTCATAAAACGCTCAAATAGCAACTCTCCACCCCCAATTTCCTCTCCCTCTCTTCCCCCTAGTGCATTCTATTGGCTAAACAAAAATGCCTGAAGCTGTAAAACTTGCATTACACTTCTAAAATGCTTTAAAAAAGCTGCCGAAAAATTCAATAAAAATCTTAAAAAAAAAAAAAAAGCCATTAAATCGATACGCTCAGGTGTAAATGGAGCCTTAACAATACTTATTTATACCACTGCCAGTTGTAGTATAGTACTGGGGCTCGACTGCAGAGTGCTGTACAAAAAAATTGCGCTGCACTTGCTAATGGCACCCCAAATGTGCCCACACTAAAATGTGTGGTAAAAATGGCGCCAAGCCTTCTTTAAAACACGCAAAAATGTGCAAACGCTAGATGTAAATGCAGCCCAAGCCATTTTAGAGGCTATCAGTAGAATTAAGATCTGACAAATTTGTGCGCCAGAAAAATGTCACAGTAATTTATTGTTTCTTTTAAAAGTAATATATCTATGATTCAGTTTTCATTTGGCTTTCATGTCAGTTGATAAGCTATAATAAATCATAACCTGTGGAAGTACATGCCCGGAAAACGATGAGGCTGCGCTGCATCTCAAATAAGTTGGCTTCAGGTGCAAGTTTCATAGATATGAGTCGGAGCACGTTGGGCTAAAAAATGTATAGATTGGAAAGTAAACTTCTGTCACAAGTGATGCTTTAAAGTTCAGAACAAAGACCGTATCTGTTACGGTTTACAATTTTAATGTTGTGTTGCTTCAAAGCCAACAAATGGTAGCGAGCAGGATTGCCGATGGCAACAAACCTTGAGGTGTACAATACTGCTGTAAGCCATGTCTGTTCAGGATGGAAAGCAGCATATTTTATTGTTTTTCATTATTATAGCTGACACTTGGGCTTGATGTACTTAAAAGCTGTTCACTATGCATGGGAATTTTCCCTAGAGCTTGGGGGGGAAAAGGTGAAGCTCTGCTTTATTTTTTATTTTTCTTGAATTGGATTGGGTATTCTGTGAAAAGTGAAATTTCACCACGTTCTGGGGAAAATTCCCTTGCAAAGTGTAATGACAACATCAAAGGGAACAGCCTATTTGCATTTACTGAATCAACCTGTTTGTTAGGAGGCCCATAACATGCTCTCATATGCTTAACATGTTAGACCCTCTCAAGATAAGGAGGCTTTTTCTGGAGAAATGCTGGAACAGTGGCATAGTAACAGCCTATGTAAAATCTGACCCCCCCCCCTCAACTTGAAGAGAACCAGTCAAGATTGGGTAATAAAGACTGTAGAAGAAAAAAAGAGATGCTCTACCTCAGTGCAGCATAAAACAGATGGGATTTATTTTAAACAGGATTAACAGAGGGGGTGGGTGGTGTTCCCGGTGTTTTGTCTCCCGCCGGGGGGGGGGGGGGGAGAGTGTTGATTTGCCCACAGGCAAAAAAATTATCTGTCTATCATTTTAATGGTAGGTTTATTTTAACAGTAAGAGACAGAATGACAACAAAAATGCAGGACATCTCATTTAAAAAAAGTTCTAAATTGGTTTGCATTTTAATGAGTGAAATAAGTATTTGATCCCCTATCAATCAGCGTGATTTCTGGCACCCAGGTGTCTTCTATACAGGTAACGAGCTGACATTATGAGCACTCCCTTTAAGCCCTGGTTCACACTGGTGCGATTTGACATGTCAAATCGGTGAAATTTGCATCTGCGGCGCTGCACCGATTACAAAAAGTCGTTTCTGTACTACTTTTTGCGATTTCAGCCGCGATTTACATTGACATCTGTTTCAGATGTCTTTGAAATCGTGGCTGAAATCGGGACTGCCAGCGGGAGTGAAATCGTGCGAGTTCAGCTGAACTCGCAGCCTTCACTCCCGCAGACCCAGTGTGAACGTGGGCTTAGTGTAGCTGGCCAGCTAAGACCTGTCCTAGGTTGCTAATGTGGCTTACATGCTAGACCTGCTAATAATGTTAAAACAAGTGCATATGCTCATTTGTGAGAGATAACAGCAGAGTTATTTACTGTGACTTTATATATGGATGTCATATAACAGTTGTATATTGTGTTCACAGAAGCAAAAGAAAAAATATGCCTTTAAGATTATTATATACTATGCAGAAAAGTAAGCTTAATAACACAGCAGAATTGCAACCAGAAAGCATAGAGTTAAAGTGGAAGTAAACCCTCCTATCATTTTCAGGCAAGGAAGCTGCCATCTTGGCCTCTGTTTAATCTTCAACTGCCATGATGCTGCACATGTGATCAGTTATGACACCAGCCATTGGATGGTTTGACAGTTTGGTTGAGAGCACAACCAATGTGACAGTTGGCATTCCCGGCATGCCGGGAATGTAACTGCTTTTTGAAACTGTTAAATCGATGGGTTTACTTCCGCTTTAAGCTTTTGTGACTCATCAGGAGTTTTAGCCAATCACAACCAATCTCACTGAGCAAATGTCTCTGGCCAATCATAGCCAGCATTTCACCCATGTTCTGTCTAGGAAATCTCATATCGCATGTCTAGAATTTCATTTTACATCAGAGTGTGGAGCTGAACAATTCAGATCCATCCAGAGTCCAGCTTTATGGAAGCAAGTGGCCAAAATAGTTCCATCAAACCAGGTTTGCAAACAATCAAACAAACAATCAAACCAGGAATCAAACCAGGAATCAAACCAGATTCAAACCAGAATCAAACCAGGTTTCAAACCAGGTTTCAGAGCAAACATCAGAGCAAACATCAGAGCAAGTCCCAGATAGATCATAAAGTGTTTAAAGTATTTTAAAGTGAAAGTACAGATACTGAAGAGAGAAATATATCTACCATTTTATGTAGAATTACAAGATTGAACAGTTGAACCGACATTTGTTATACTTTATTCAACACGTGTTTGTACATGGACTTTCTGCTGCTAAATTGTCAGTGTTATATAAGAAGAAAAGCTGAAGTGAATAAAGAAGTTATCTTAAAGGTTTGGTGTGCTCTTTAAACCTACTGCTTCCATAGAACGGCGCTGGAGGAATTAGAGTAACAGATAGTCTTGTGTGGACTAAAAGATCAGAGAAATCAAATTCTTCTAATGCCACAGCGCATAAAGGCACTTCATAGTGCTGCGCCTGCCACACTTAGAGTGCTCATAATTTCAGCTCTTAATCGATGCTCCTGCTGCTATCAATCCAGCCAATGAGGACCCAAGACTACGGCTGGAGCTACAGTACTCTGCTTGTCCCCATCACTGGAATGATCGGGTTCAGGTAAGTAAAAGGGGGGCTGCTATTTTTTGCTAGAAAATTACTTAGAACCCCCAAATGTGTGTGTGTGTGTGTGTGTGTGTGTATGTGTGTGTGTGTGTGTGTGTGTATATATATATATATATATATATATATTATACATACATACATACATACGCACACACACAGCGACTAACTTAAAGCGGAGCTCCACCCTAAAGTGGAACTTCCGCTCATCGCAACCCCCCCCCCTCCGGTGTCACATTTGGCACCTTTCAGGGGAGAGGGGGGTCTAAGACAGGTATTTGCACCCACTTCCGGGAGTCCTTTCTGCGGGTAGTACGTCACTTCCCGCAGAATACCCGTGTTGTTCTGGGAAACACTCGGCTTTACCAGAACACAACGGGGACCAGTGAGAACGGCGCAGCGCAACTTCCTGGTTCCCTCACCGAGGATGGCGGTGGGGGCAGCAGAGTGACGATGTATCGCTCGTCTTCTGCTGCCGACATCGCTGGACTCCAGGACAGGTAAGTGTCCTAATGTATTAAAAGTCAGCAGCTGCAGTATTTGTAGCTGCTGGCTTTTTAATATTTTTTTTTCCGGCGGAGGTCCGCTTTAATACCATTTTAGTCGACTAAAACAATTGAGATGATTTGGGGGGAAATGCACTTTAATGAGTTCATAAAAGAACGCAACAGTAAAGTTAACCCAATTTTTTTTGTATAATGTGAAATTTTACACCGTGAGAATCGTGATCTTATAATCAAAGTTGTGATTCACATTTCGTGCAGCTCTAGGTTCAGGTAAGAAAAAGGGGGGCTGCTGCGGCACAGAATTGTTTTCGCCTTAAGGCTACTTTCACACTGAAAGCACCCAGCGTTAGCAGTAAAGTGCTGCTAGCTTTAGCGCTGCTCTATCCTCGTTTTGGCAGCGCTTTTAGGCCGTTAGTGGGGCACTTTTAACCCCCGCTAGCGGCTGAAGAAGGATATAAACACGCCTGTGTTGCGGCACTGCCGAAGCACTTTGCAGGCGCTAAGGCAGCGCTACCCATTTATTTAAATGGGCAGGGCGTTTTTGGAGCGGTGTATACACCGCTCCCGCACCGCCCCAAAGTTGCTGCTTGCAAGACTTTTTTTTCCCGTCCTGCAAGCGCACCACCCCAATGTGAAAGCACTCAGACTTTCACACTGAGGAGGCATGAGAGGTGCTTTACAGGCGCTAATTTTAGCTTTAAAATGCCTGAAAGGCGCCTCAGTGTGAAAAGGGGTCTAATGCATAGAATTTATTAAGGTAAAAAACCTGGAGGGTTTACAGCTCCTTTAACCCCTTCAGCCCCGGAAGAATTTACCCCCTTCCTGACAGGCCATTTTTTGCGGTAACTGACAATTGCGCGGTCATATGACATTGTACACAAACAAAACTGATGTCCTTTTTTTCTCACAAATAGAGCTTTCTTTTGGGGGTATTTGATCACCACTGCGGTTTATATTTTTTGCGCTATAAACAAACAAAGAGCGACAATTTGACAATAAAACAACATTTTTTACTTCATGCAAATTTTTTATTTATTTTTTTAAATCTAACTTCTTTATCATTAAGGCCAATATGTATTCTGCTACATATTTTTGGTAAAAAAAAAAATCCCAATAAGTGTATATTGATCGGTTTGCGCAAAAGTTATTAGCGTCTACAAACTAGGGGATAGATTTAGGTACTTTAAATTTTTTTTTTTGTGGCAATGGCGGTGATCTGGTTTTTTTTTTTTTTTTTTTTTTTTTTTTTAAGCAGGACTGCGACATTGCGGCAGACAAATCTGACCCTAAGTGACACTTTTTTGGGACCGGCGACAATAATATTACAACGATCATTGCTAAAAAAAAAAAAAAAAGAAGAAGCACTGATCAATGTAAAAATGGCACTGGCGGGGAAGAGGTTAACACTAGGGGGCGATCAATGGGTTAACTGTGTTCCCTGGGTGTGTTCTAACTGTGTGGGGGATGGGCTCTCCGAGACAACAGAGATCGCTGTTCCTGATCACTAGGAACAGCAAATCTCCATGTTATCTGTTAGAATGGGGATCTGCCTTGTTTACATGAGCAGATCCCCGTTCTGCCTCTCTGTACCGTGCACAGACCGACATACAGGTACGTTGGTTTGTGCAGCCGAGCCACCTTGCCACAGTATATATGTGGAAGGTGGTCGGCAAGTGGTTAATGTGATCTTGCAAGCAGGAGCCCACTATTAGCTGTCCAAGTCTGCTGAGTATCTTGTGGCTATTGTGATTCTTTTTAAATTCTAATGTGTATTGCACAGCACAGAGCCTGGTGAAATGGCAGCCAACATTGAACCTTCCAGTATATAGGGTGCAGTTTGCCGAACCCGTAACCCTGTCTATTATCTTTTGGTCACTAATGCCTTTAAGTTGAGTTTTGCCAGAATTTTGAAACATGCCCTTTGAAAAGACAATGGTTGTCTGGGTTAGGAAAGTGTTGGCAGTATAATAGGATCACTATGGTGACTGAAATCTTCACAAAAGCATTTCACAGTGAAAGCAGACTGCAGGATTTACCTTTGTTGTCCCTTTCTGAGCAACGGACCCTTTAAATGGACGATCCCATGGCATTGTGTTAATGCAGATTTCTGTCACCAGTAAATCAATGGTACTCAGGAGCTGTTTGTGTTTGAATGGCTGTTTTAATTACACTTAACATGAAGGACCTCGGGAGAAATGGAGGCCCAAGTTATATTCTGAGGTGCAAAGAATGGCACCTAACATATAGGTTAATATTTCTAGTGATGGCTGGGTTTACTGGACTCTTCAGCTCAGCTTCCAAGTATTATTGTCAAAGCTTAAAGGGGTTGTAAACCCTCATGTTTTTTCACCTTAATGCATCCTATGCATTACGGTGAAAAAACTTCTGGCAGTGATCAGCCCCCCCCATTTTACTTACCAGAGCCCCTTTTATTCCCTCTGCAGAGATGTGATCTCCCTCTCTGCACGGGGTCCCGACTCTCTTGATTTGATAGATTGATGGCAGCGCAGCCATTGGCTCCTTCTGCTGTCAAATCCAATGATGCGGTCGCTGGGGGGCGAGGCCGAGTCCCGCATTCGCGTCTATGGACGCAAATGCTGGACTCGGGAGCGCGCCCGCACAGTAACACCCTGGAAGAGCACTTCTCCAAGGGGGTTATCTGTTGCGAGGAGGAGCCGCGAGTGCCACTGGGGGACCCTAGAAGAGGAGGATCGGGACTACTCTGCAAAACGAGCTGCACAGTGGAGGTAAGTATGATATGTTTTTTAAACCTTCCTGTTTTATTTTTTAAAATAACAATCACTTTAATTAAACAAGCTGAAGTTAGAAGCTGATTGGCTATCATGCACAGCTGCACCAGATTTTGCACTCTCCGGTTTTAGTAAATCAACCCCCATGCATATGCTGCTGCCTATTAAATATGTATGTACTGTATATGTTTGTAATTTGCTTTTGTATTTTAGATATATGTTCAGTAGTTTGTGGCGTTTATGCGCACGCGTGCGTGTATATGTCTGCAGTAACCTGTACTAGCTCTACAGAAGGGGTGCCCAACCAAGGGCCCGGGGGGCACATGTGGCCCCCGGAGCCCTCTGATGTGGCCCGCGACCTCCTGCTCTGGGATGGAATAGAATACTGTTATTAACCACTTAACGACCGCTCACTGTATATGTACGTCGGCAGAACGGCACCGACAGGCACAATCACGTACAGTGTACGTAATTGCCTTTGTACAGTTGGGGGGTCCGATCGGACCCCCCTCCTATACAGTGAGCGGTCGGTATTCGTTGGGGAGCGATCCGAGATGAGGGGGCGGCCATTCGATTCCGGCCACCCCCCGCGATCGCTCCCGTAGAATGAAAATGCTCCCTCTGCATGTGTGAGACTTTTTGGGAGCCTAGCCGCGTACGGGACACCAAAAACCAAGCACCGCCTTCAGGCTTTCTAAGGGTGTAAATTTTTGATTTCACTTCTCACTGCCTATCACAGTTTCAGAGGCCATGGAATGCCAAAATAGCACAAAACCCCCCCAAATGACCCCATTTTGGAAAGTAGACACCCCAACCTATTTGCTGAGAGGCATGGTGAGTATTTTACAGCTCTCATTTGTTTTTGAAAATGAAGAAAGATAATTTTTTTTTTTTCTTCATTTTCAAAAACAAATGAGAGCTGTAAAATACTCACCATGCCTCTCAGCAAATAGCTTGGGGTGTCTACTTTCCAAAATGGGGTCATTTGGGGGGGTTTTGTGCTATTTTGGCATTTTATGGCCTTTGAAACTGTGATGGGTAGTGAGGAGTGAAATCAAAAATTTGTGACTAGAAATCCTGAAGGCGGTGATTGGTTTTCGGGGTCCCGTACGCAGCTAGGCTCCTAAAAAGTCCCACACGTGGTATTCCCGTACTCAGGAGAAGCAGCAAAATGTATTTTGGGGTGTAATTCCACATATAACCATGGCATGTGTGAGCAATATATCATTTAGTGACAACTTTTTGTATTTTTTTTTTTTTGTCATTATTCAATCACTTGAGACAAAAAAAAATATTCAATGGGCTCAACATGCCTCTCAGCAATTTCCTTGGGATGTCTACTTTCCAAAATGGGGTCATTTGGGGGGGGTTTGTACTGCCCTGCCATTTTAGCACCTCAAGAAATTAGATAGGCAGTCATAAATTAAAAGCTGTGTAAATTCCAGAAAATGTACCCTAGTTTGTAAACGCTATAACTTTTGCGCAAACCAATAAATATACGCTTATTGACATTTTTATTACTAAAGACATGTGGCTGAATACATTTTGGCCTAAATGTATGACTAAAATTGAGTTTATTCGATTTTTCTTATAACAAAAAGTAGAAAATATTTTTTTGAAAAAATTTCGGTCTTTTTCCGTTTATATCGCAAAAAATTAAAATCGCAGAGGCAATCAAATACCATTAAAAGAAAGCTCTATTTGTGGGAAGAAAAGGACGCAAATTTCGTTTGGGTACAACATTGCATGTCCGCACAATTTACAGTTAAAGCAGCGCAGTGCAAAATTCTGAAATCACCTCTGGTCCTTTAGCTACCAAATGGTCCGGGGCTTAAGTGGTTAAAGGTACGTTTTTATTACTAAAATCACAGTGTATATATGGGCATATCTGTTATGCAGTGGTTACTGGGCTGCTTTCAAATTGATCTGCAGGTGCAGACACGGTCAGTCCAACCCAATTGGACCCTCCATTCACCTCTAAGGAGTAGCAGATGTAAATGGACTTGTGTCTGTTTACAAACGCCTACCTCCAATCCGATCCGCAAAAAAAGTAAAGTGGGCTCTATAGAGTAGAGTGGGCTGCCATCCACCCGCTCCGCTCATTGTGGCCCGCGACCTGTTACCAAGTCCGCTTAGGTGGCCCTCGCACTTCAAAAGGTTGGGCACGCCTGCTCTACAGTATTTATTTAAAGGATCAGTCTTCCCAAAACTGATTTTAGTATTTGGCGGAGCCTATTTTTCTAAATCATTTGCTGGGTTCTTTTGTGTGTTGAATATATTAACAGAAGATCACAGCAGGTGTAAAGATCCAAGAACTCAAAGTAGAATTCCAACTTTACTATGACTGTAAATCATTTGTTTGGATCAGATGGGCCCAAATGAACTGTATCCTATTACCTAGCTATGCTCCCTCTGTGCACTAATAATAATACTGCTTTATCATTCGCTCCATACAGTATGCAGCACTTTATTCAGTAGCAGTTCTGCAGACTTCTGTCTGCTGCTGAAACTAAATATAGTTAGCCTTAATGCGATTCATTAGAAGCCCTGTATTTTTATCAGTGAATACAGGGCTTCCTCTGATGGGCCGAGGTGGAAATCTTTCTTCCACCCCACTCTATACCTCAGCCAATCAGAGGAAGGCTTGTATTCAATGATAAAATGACATGGCTTTTTCCTGAGTGGCAGAGATGTATTCAGGCTGACTATTTTGTTCTGGCAGAAGACGTGAACCCACTGCAGAAACTGCTCCAGAAACACAGCTTCACACATTCTATATAGCTAACACTAATACAGGATATTACAGCAGTTATGTAAAGGAAATGGTTTGTTTGAGACAAACTATAGTCCTAAGAAAACTGGAAATCAGAGACTGCACCAAGGAAAATAGGTGGTTGAAGGTCTCGTGCACCTGTATGAGGACCATGTTTTGCTTGGTGTTCCATGCATCCACGTGCTAGCAGTCCCATTTATGTCAATTGCCGTACAGCGGCTGCCCAGACACCGCCTCGATTCTCAATTCTCCTCCAGTAGCTGCCAGCAATTTAAATGCCAATCTTGGGTGAACTGACCCTTTTTAATGGCTTTCTGTGAGAACATTTAGCAATAGTGGTGTTAAAAAAAAATAAAAAAATAACAAGGCATTTACAATCTCCAGTTTTCTGACATGAAGCTTTTGAGGTGACGTGAGGTTTTTATTGAGTTACAGCAAATGTTTTATTAAACCACAGTTTCCAATTTATTTTAATTGATCAGAAATATCAGTGGTGTAATGTTGGGTAAATATAATTATCTTCTCACTCACTTTTGGGGTTACCCGGGGACAGTCCTCCATTCTGGCTGATTGTAGGTCAACCACCTGCCGTTACTTGGAATAGTTTACTGACCAGGTTAGACCACCCATACCCTTCACAATGCCTCTGCTTCCACTGAGAATACTGTGCTGTGCTTAAAAGTTAGATATAATAACCATGAGATCAATAGTCTTTTCATATCCATGAGCAGCCTTATTTAGGGTAACTGGCTAATTCTTCATACAGAACAACTTCAGCTCTGTCATGCTTGCTGTTACAAAGGCAATGCAAAGAACATTTAAGGCAATGTGCAAGAGCAGCATTTCATAACAACCACTCAGATTTAATATTTTATTATTTTATAGTAGTCAGAATAAAAGAAGGCTGTGGTTGCTTTGGGTTAGTGGATCTTCTTTAGAGAAAATTAAACCATTAATGAGCCCAGATTTATTGTTACCTTACAAAGCCTACATACTGTATGTTAAAGTGGTTGTAAAGGCAAAAAGTTTTTTTTTACCGCATGCATTCAGTTAAAAAAAATCTTTACCTGTCTATGCCCCCCCCCCCCCACCCACACACACACACACACACACACACACACACACACACACACACACACACACACACACAGGAAATTACGTTTCTGGGGTAGTTCCTAACACGAACCGTGAATTTTACAGAAAATCGCAGCACTGCAGATAGAAAAGGAAAGCTAATTTCTAATAACATTAAATTGCAATATGGCTTGTGTCACAATCGTATATGCGCGTGTGTGTATATATATATATACACACACACACACACACACACACACACACCTCACATTTTTGTAAATATTTTATTATATCTTTTCATTATATTGTTTGGCCACACAAAATATTGACACTTTGGACATTTTCACTTAGGGGTGTACTCACTTTTGTTGCCAGCAGCAATGGCTGTGTGTTGAGTTATTTTGAGGGGACAGCAAATGTCACACTGCTATACAAGCTGTACACTCACTACTTTACATTGTAGCAAAGTGTAATTTCTTCAGTGTTGTCACATGAAAAGATATAATAAAATATTTACAAAAATGTGAGGGGTGTCACTTTTGTGAGATACTGTGTATATATATATATATATATATATATATATATATATATATATAATATATATATATATATATATATATATATATATATATATATATATATATATATATATATATATATATATATATAATTTATTTTTATTTTATTTTTGCAATATTATTTCATTTTCCCACAAAGGTGGAGCTACATTTTAAGCACCCTTTCAATTTTTATTAGGGGATTATTTATAAATGTATTAACACAAGATTCACACAGTTTTCACCCATGATTTACAAGTTTTTTAATTCAATAAAAAAAAAGTGTGACTCCTGTATAAATCTTGCGCGAAAACCTTTTAAATAGACCTTCTTAAATTGGTGAGGTTGCGCTTCATTATTCTTTTAGCAGACCTTATATGTATTGTCCTGAATCTCCTCCCACTATTTAATTGGTATGCATGGGGTGTCATGTGCAAACCACCACTAAGATTAAAGTTGGCCTTAAAAGTAGCCTGAACAAGGTCCTTTTTTTATAAAAGAGGCGCTAATCTCACTATAAATAGCACTTTACAAAAGACACCAGTTGTGTTCCAACTTATTCAGCTTTCTCACCAAGAGTTTGTTTTAGACGTTACACACTTTCTTTACCACAATAAAACTATAATAGATAATTGCCTTTCTTTATCTTATTACTCAACTTTCCTCATTGCCTATTGTGGAAGTCGAGGTGCTCACAAATAAATTGGGGATTCTTAATTGTGTTTAATAATGGAGTCACTTAATGAGCCTACATAGTGACCTTTCAGCTATGGATCATGTTACTGGGCATGGCAAACCTACAAAAATACCTTATGGAAAGTCTGATATATTTTTATTGTTTTCAGACTCCTAATTACACTGACGTTAATGTTGGCTGAATTACCTGCCTGCATTTTTCTATGTATGGGTTATATTACAGGGTTTTCAGGTTGTTTGTCGGCAGTCTGAGAAATTCACTTCATCCTTTGTTTAAAAAAAAAAGAAAACGTGATAGTGGTGAGCAGGGAGGCAAGGGCCTGAGCCAGAGGTGGTGGACCTGAGTTCCATCTAGTTGCAGTTGAAAAGAAGAGATTGTGTGTGTGTGTGTTCACATAATTGTTCTCAGCTGCAAGAAGAGCAAGGAATGGAGAAACGGCAATACACTGATCTTCCCAGTGAATGATTGCTGGCTGTATAAGTGGGCATGTCAGCACAAATCTGACAATTGGAGGACAGGCAGGCTGTTTTTCCAGCACAGCCAGAAAAAAAGACCACGCTGGGATGGATGCTGGATAGGAAAGCAAAGGGACTGGCAGAATCACCAGTTGTTTCACACAAAGGAAAAAATACAAAGAGAACTAAATACTTCGTAACACAAGTACATGGTACAACAGGCACACATTAGGAATATGAAATGTTGGGGTGACATATTCTTTAAACTATAGTCTTTGTATCTGCAGGACATGACAAGAAAATAGGCAGATGGGGAAAAAAAAAAGTATAAACAAGGTTCCATTAGAGCCGGTTCACACACAGGCGGCACGACTTTGGGGGCGACTCGGCAAGGTGATCTGAAGACGACTTCAGAGGCGACTTGCAAAATGAATTCTGTATTGAAGTCAATGCAAGTCGCCCCCAAAGTCGTTACCGGAACCTTTTTCTAAGTCGGAGCGACTTGCGTCGCTCCTATTAGAACGGTTCCATTGAAGAGAGCAGAGCGCGACTTGTCAGGTGGCTGAGTCGCCTGACAAGTTGCCCCTGTGTGACTCGGGTTAGAAAAAAACACAAATGGTCAACATAGGTGTCTCATTATTAAGTGAAATCATTTGACCGCTGCTACTCTATTGGTGAGATTCTGTTATAGTGGGCATTTGTGGATGACTTTCTGCATAAAAAAAAGACAATGAGGTGTGATAGATTCTATAGACCAGTGATGGTGAACTTTGGCACCCCAGATGTTTTCAAACGGCATTTCCCACGATGCTCAGCTACACTGCAGAGTGCATGAGCATCATGGGAAATGTTGTTCCAAAACATCTGGGGTGCCAAGGTTCGCCATCACTGCTATAGACTGCGTCCCCTGTTTTATTATATCTATTCAAAAACTGCTCTGCACACCCAACATGCTGACCTGGTAAACCAAGAGTCAAGTGTACAGTAAATGGTTATGTAAAAATATAAGCTCCTGTATTTCCTGTTGTGATTATGGAATTGATTCTGTGGATAATTGTGTTCAAGACTTTTTCTTCTCTCTGCCTCGTTACCCTAATCAAACGACGTTTTCGTAGAATGAGCATTTCTAAAAGCTGCGTGTGCCCATACATGGTTTCCTGCTAGCATTATAATAAAAATAGTGTTGACTCCACAGTCACAGTAACCACAGTGTTGCACTATGTCTACTATGTATGTCCCGAGGCCATGTAATAAGGAAGGCACCATATGCAGAAATCAAACTAGACTGTTTACTTTTCATACCACACAGAGTAATGACAGCTTTTTCAGGATCAACTACTGATGTTTGCTTTTTTCGCAAATCCACAAATGTGGTTTTAAATGCAATTCGGTATTCATTTAAAGAATCAATAAATATAATTTTAAATCGCGCAAATGTTGAACTTGTCTTATTCGCCTCCTGTAATCCTCTAAGCACCGCAGTACTAGGAGCCAGACAGTGACAATCCTGATTGGCCAGTTAACAGACTGAGGGCATGTACTTTAACCAAAGATGTTCTTACTTTGTAACAAAGCTCAATGTTCTGGTCATGTTGTCTGGCAGGGGTCCTTGTCCACTTTATAGAAATTGGTTATCTTTTTTTCATAAAAGTTTTTCTGTGCATCAATTAGAAATCCACAATAATTTAGCGCTTTAGTAATCTGATATGATTCTGTGCTATTTTACACTAAAAGATAAAAAGTTCTAAGGGGGTAAAAACTTTTAGTGCCCGTTCACAGCACAAAAACATCCGGATCTGCTCTGGATGTATTTCTGCATGCACGTTTTTTATGTTTTTTACCGCGTCCCAGTACAGTTTTGTGCAGGAAAAAAGCAACATGTTATCCTTTTTTTTTTTTCTGCAACTGAAACGCATTAGTACACAATGGTGTGAACTATGCAATTCTAACTCCTATAACCTACTGTCTATGTGTTTTTGATGCAGAAAAAAAAGCACTGCATGTAGTGTGAACTGCCTATTCTTCATTACATATGTCAGTGATGATGAACCTTGGCACCCCAGATGTTTTGGAACTACATTTCCCATGATGCTCATGCACTCTGCAGTGTAGCTCAGCATCATGGGAAATGTAGTTCCAAAACATCTGGGGTGCCAAGGTTTGCCATCACTGACATAAGGCATACATGGCCTTCAAAGAAACCAATCGGATCCTCTCCTTCATGTTGTTACCTGTTGTTGTAAACACATTAAAGGGAGGGGTTAATATTGGAAAACAAGCTGTTCTTGTATCACATTCATGCATGCATTAGACCTATAGCTGGTTAGTTGCACAAATTGACATAGCTGAAATGATAAACTGTTATTTTGCAGCAGTAGATAGTAACTGTCACAAGAGCCACAAATAAGAGGACAGGATTGAGTGTGCAATGGTCATTTTGCTGCCTGCAGTACACTATGAGTTCTTGTAGATATTGTCACTTGTGCTCTTAGCTCCTGGCCCTTGCCGGTAGTATTGATTAAACCAGCCTGACTGGTTTAGACATCTGAACATGTCTTTGTGGTAATGTACACAGCCCTGGCCTCCTGCTGAGCTTACTTACACAACAGTATTTAAAGAATTCACAGCCTAATATCTGTATTACATTAATTCTAGTATTTTTCATACTTGTGTCCCCATAAATCCATCATTAGTGCTGGTTCCATGTTATTACCAGTTTTGCTGAGTATGCTTGTCCGATTAATTTCTGTGATGTATTCTAAATCTCCACTCATGCCATTTTTGGAAGTAGATCAGAGAATTCAACAAGTTTCTGTCTTACCAAAACTCTGACAACCCGCGGTACTTTACAGATTGTTCTATGAATGGCCAAATGACCCAGCTAACTAGTGTAAGGTGACGCACTGTATGTCTATGAATCAGAAATGAATGCTAGAAAAGTCACTGGTTTGACTAACGGCTCTCATATTTGTGGTGAGAACTCATTCTCCAAATGGAAGCAGTTCTAGCAGATTGGGTGACGCATTAAAAAAGTTATCTGCATAATGTAGCCAGGTGTTATTCAGTAAAGCACTTCAAATGGGTATGACGATATTGAACGCACAGTAACCAATGAGATCACTTTTGAGTTACAGCAAAAGATTAGTTTGGCTTGGTAGCTGTTAAATAATGTACTTGCAAATTACTCTTTGTATTATTAAAAGTGAACTTGTAGGCTACTCATGTAAAGGAAAATAGCAACAATGTTTATTCCGTAACCTTTCTAAGGCTCCATGCACACTGAAGCTGATGAACTGCATTTTGTTGGCGTTTTGGTGTTTTTTTTTTAAAAGCCCATTAACTGCACTCTGTTAGCCTATGTGTTCATTCCACATGGTTGTTCTTTAGCGTTAATGGGCTTTTTTTCTGAACGCAAGAAATTCGCATTCAAAGTGACGTTTTTCGGCGGAAAAAAACGCAAAACGCTCAAATGCAGTTCGCCAGCATTTTTTAGCGTTTTTTGATCCATTAAAAAAAAAAAAAAGCTAAGAAACGCTAACACTGAAAAACGCTAATAAACGCTATTGCAAAAACGCTAAACTTTGAAAGGCTACTGGCGTTTTTTATAGCTTTTTTTTTTTTTATAGCTTTTTTTTTTATAGCTTTTTTTTTTAGCATCCAGTGTGCATGGAGCCTAAGGCTGGGTTCACACTAGTGCGACACGACATCTGTCCTACTTTGGATCCGACTTTGCCCTGCGACATTAGGCCGACATATGTCCGACTTTCAATGAACGGGGATCCGACTTGGATCCCCGCCAATAGCAGGCACTGTGTTTGGTATGAATCTTGAGGGGGAACTCCACGCCAAATTTTAAATAAAAAACCAGCATGGGTTCCCCCTCCAGGAGCATACCAGGCCCTTGGGTCTGGTCTGGATTTGAAGGGGAACCCCAAGCTGAAAAAACGGCGTGGGGGTCCCCCCCAAAATCCAAACCAGACCCTTATCCGAGCATGCAACCTGGCAGGCCGCAGGGGAAGAGGGGGGGGACGAGAGAGCGGCCCCCCCTCCCTCCTGAACCGTACCAGGCCACATGCCCTCAACATGGGGACAGGGTGCTCTGGGGCAGGGGGGCGACCTGCGGCCCCCCCACCCCAGAGCACCCTGTCCCCATGTTGATGAGGACAGGGCCTCTTCCCGACAACCAACGGCCAGGGTTATCGGAATCCGGGAGCCCCCCCCTTGATAAGGGGGCCCCCAGATCCCGGCCCCCCCACCCTATGTGAGTATGGGGTACATCGTTCTCCTACCCATTCACCTGGTGGGAAAAAAATGTCAAGAAAAAACACAACACAGCTTTTTAAAATCATTTATTGCACAGCTCCGGGGTCTTCTTCCGACTTCGGGGGTCTCTGCGCTCTCCGGTTCTTTCTTCTGCCGGGCCTCCTCTATCTTCTTCCAGCTCTTTTGCGAGCGGGGCCCGGTCTTCTCCGTCGCCTTCTTCTCCCGCTCTCCGGTTCTTTCTTCCGCCGGGCCTCCGCTAACTTCTTTTAGCTCTTTTGCTAGCGGAGGCCCGGTCTTCTCCGTCGTCGCCGCCGTCTTCTTCTCTCTTCTCCTCCTCGATGTTGACACGTCGCTTCCTCCTGCTGTAATACTGGCTGTTTGCTCCGCATTAATATAGGCTTCTCATGACGTCACAGTCACATGCTCCCATGACGTCACAGTCACATGCTCCGGGGGCCACCGGAGCATGTGACTGTGACGTCATGAGAAGCCTGTATTAATGCGGAGCGGAGCGAACAGCCAGTATTACAGCGGGAGGAAGCGACGCATCAACATCGAGGAGGAGAAGAGAGAAGAAGACGGCGACGACGGGAAGACTGGCCCCTCCACTAGCAAAAGAGCTGGAAGAAGGTAGTGGAGGGGCCGGCAGAAGGACAACGGAGAGCCGGACGAGACGACGGGAAGACCGGGCCTCCGCTAGCAAAAGAGCTAAAAGAAGTTAGCGGAGGCCCGGCGGAAGAAAGAACCGGAGAGCGGGAGAAGAACCGGAGAGCGGGTCTTGAAGAAGAAGGCGACGGAGAAGACCGGGCCCCGCTAGCAAAAGAGCTGGAAGAAGATAGCGGAGGCCCGGCAGAAGAAAGAACCGGAGAGCGCGGAGACCCCCGGAGTCGGAAGAAGACCCCGGAGCTGTGCAATAAATGATTTTAAAAAGCTGTGTTGTGTTTTTTCTTGACATTTTTTTCCCACCAGGTGAATGGGTAGGGGTACGATGGTGGGGGGGGCTCCCGGATTCCGATAAGCCCCCCGCCCGCAGACCCCGACAACCAACGTCCAGGGTTGTCGGGAAGAGGCCCTGTCCTCATCAACATGGGGACAGGGTGCTCTGGGGTGGGGGGCCGCAGGTCGCCCCCCTGCCCCAGAGCACCAAACCCCCCATGTTGAGGGCATGCAGCCTGATATGGTTCAGGAGGGAGGG
The DNA here is from genome assembly GCA_029206835.1 of Rana muscosa. Classification (NCBI taxonomy): domain Eukaryota; kingdom Metazoa; phylum Chordata; class Amphibia; order Anura; family Ranidae; genus Rana; species Rana muscosa. Next base: position 683,106,637 of record CM055118.1, on the reverse strand, counting down.
GGGGCACTCTCTCGTCCCCCCCTCTTCCCCTGCGGCCTGCCAGGTTGCGTGCTCGGATAAGGGTCTGGTTTGGATCTTGGGGGGGGGGGGACCCCATGCCGTTTTTTCGGCGTATGGGGTTCCCCTTCAAATCCGGGCCAGACCCAAGGGCCTGGTATGCTCCTGGAGGGGGAACCCATGCCGTTTTTTTTTTTTTTTTATTTGGTGTGGAGTTCCCCCTCAAGAGCAGCAGAGCACAAGTCGCATGTCAAAGTCGGATCATGCAAGACTGTGGTCCGACTTTGATCCAACTTCAATGATAGTCAATGGGCTGAAGTCGGATCAAAGTCGGACCAAAGTAGTACAGGGAGCATTCTCAAAGTCGGACCGACATGTGTCGGACCGACATGTTTCGGACCAGTTAAGACGGCTCCCATAGAGAAACATTGATTTTCACACGTCATGCGACATGAGCTCCCAATGTCGGAGCGTTTGTCGCCCCAGTGTGAACCAGGCCTAATTCTTATTAGTTACAATCTGCTTCATCCTGGCTGAAAAGTAACACCTGTTACTATATGTAAATGTGGGCTTCTTGCCGAGTGGGCCTTCTGTCCTCCAGCTGCTCCCTTTCCTGAGTGTAATGTTGTAGAATCTCCATGTGTACAGCAGTGCAATTCTCTCAGTCTTTACATGCGTGACAATATGAACCTTGCACTATGCCACAGCATGCCAGACAAGGGCTACTGAACTTTTCCCATTGTTATCCTTTTATATATTCCTTTTTTCAAAGAACTACGCTAAACACTGATGCATTATGGTAATGCCAAGATAAAACACATTTTATTATGTGTTATTGCAATGTATGTTAATGCACAAACTAAAGTGTGGTGTGCCATTAGTTTTGTACTACCACAATAGCAGGTGACACTATGCTACAGCACAACACAATGCACATGGCATGAGCTGCAGTAAATGGGAAGGGTTATGTCCTTATTTTGTGAATAAAGGTATGGTAATTATAGATATATTATGTATTATACACTGCAGCGAAATAAATATATATATATATATATATATATATATATATTGTGACAGCAGGAAGGTAAAGTCACCTGGTTGCATCCAGGGGGGTAGATATATTTCGCCCAGATTCAGGCTTTACGCCGACTTATACAACTAGGTGGAGAGTTGTATAAGCCCAGCTGAGGCTAGTGGGCTCATGGATGACTCATACCTCTAGGGAGAGTGTGGGGCGTCGTGCAGACAGGGAGTTGATGAGACCAGCTGAAGCTTGTCAGCTCATTTAGGCCTCTATAAGAACTCCCAGCTTCATTAGATGTTAGCTCATGCCTGGACCCAGACCTGTGTGGACTGTCTAGGGAGAGTGAACCCCTGTGCGGTGAGACAAAGCCTGTGTGGCTATTTGCTTGGACATTTAAAACCAGGGACTTAGGGACTAGGACAGCACTAGGCTGATCCCAGTTGTTAGTTAGGAAACCTGTATGTTTAGTCAGAGGTCAAGTTGACCAGGATTTATTTTGTTTATGTTTCTTTTGGCTTTGCTGTGTTTTGTCACTGTAAATAGAAAATAAACCGCACCTTTTTTTGATTTTGAAAACCACAACCTCCGTTTGCTGGGCCTGTTTTTGTGTGGGGAGCCCATCCCGGGGGTCACACACACCCGCTGCCGAGCTAACCCCCTCACAGTTGGTGGAGAACCAGTGGCAGTTTTTTTTTAAGCCAGCATGGAGGAGATACTGAAGCAGCTGGCTCTAGCAAATGCCAATCAACAGCAGACAAATGCAGGTTTGCAAAAGAGCCTTGCAGCTCATCAACAGAGCCTTGCAGCTCAACAACAGAACTTCGCAGCCCAGCAGCAAGCTCATCAACAGAGCCTTGCAGCCCAGCAGCAAGCTCACCAACAGAGTCTGGAAGCTCAGCAACAAGCCCAGCAGCAATCTGAGGCCCGCTTCATAGACCTGTTACAGAAGCAAGAGCAGAGACTACAACAAATGGAAGCAGTAATGCAGCAACGTCCGCAGACCAGTAAGGAAAGCCGTCCCACTAATACCGCGTCCTTTGGGGTGAGTCGTTTATTGACAAAAATGACTGGAGAGGATGATCCAGAGGTATTTTTGACCACATTTGAAAGGACTGCTGAAAGAGAAAAGTGGCCTGAGGAGCAGTGGGCTGGACTGGTGGCTCCTCTGTTAACTGGTGAATCGCAGAAGGCTTACTATGACCTAGAGCCTGACCAAGCAAAAGACTATGTGATGCTAAAAGCTGAAATATTGGCAAGGCTGGGTGTCACCCAGGCTGTCCGGGCTCAGCGTGTGCATAACTGGACTTTCCAGCTTGGAAAACCCCCCCCCAGGTCTCAAATGTATGATCTCATTCACCTGAGCAGAAAGTGGCTACAGCCAGAGACTTTGTCCGCACCAAAGATTGTGGAACGTGTTGTAATGGATCGGTTTTTGAGAGCTCTTCCTACTGCCATCCAAAAGTGGGTAAGCCATGGAGACCCAGAGACGGCCGATGGTCTTGTGGATCGTGTGGAGAAATACTTGGCTACAGAGAACCTGACGGCCTCTTCCAGAGACATTTGGACTTTCCACCCTAAGACCAGACCATCCCCAGGGGCGGATAAGAGGATTCCAAGGGGTGAGGGTGGAGAGAGTGAGAGGGTGGGAGCTCTACCCCAAGTTTGGCGAGAACAGCCTGGGAAATCAGCGGCTCAAGAGGCGGCAAGAAGGATCGTTTGCTATCGCTGCCGGCAAGCGGGACATATTGCAGCCAATTGCCCGGTTGTGGAGGAACCCATGCAGTGTGACTTTCTGACGGGCAGACGTCAGTCGCTGTGTGCGACAGTCGCATGCACTGCCATTCGAGGAACTGAGAAACATTTATGCAAAATGTGTGTTAATGGTAGAAATGTTGTGGTATTGCTGGATTCAGGTAGCCTTGTGACCCTGATAAAGGCTGAGTTAGTTAAAACAGAGGTCTCTGGGAATAGCAAGGTAGCTGTTATTTGTGTGCATGGGGACACCCGAGAGTATCCAGTGACTACAGTGTGTTTCGAGACCCCCAAAGGTACCCTCTCTCATCCAGTGGGCTTAGTATCTCAGTTACCGCATGACGCCATTGTGGGAAGGGATTTTCCGAAGTTCTGGGAACTGTGGGATGATCCTGAGCCCCCCACTGGTGCCCCTATGTACCAGGAATGTGATAGCCAGAACTCCCCTGAGAGTGGTGAGGACTCTCCGGAATTTCCCTTATCAGTATTGGCAGGGGAGACTCAAGAAACTGGAGAGGAGCCCACCTCCTCAGACGAAAACCTACCGTCTGTGGAGTTTTCTGATCTTGAGGTTCACAGGGAAAACTTTGCCACAGAACAGTTGAAAGACCCCGCCCTAATAAAGGCACGGGAAAACGTAGTGAAAATATATGGCGAGTTAGTGAACCCAGATAATACCTGCACTTACCCATACTTCAGCGTAGAGAAGGACCTACTGTATCGGGTGGCAAAAAGGGCAGAAGAAACCGTTGAGCAGCTTGTGGTGCCCAAACCTTACAGGAAGTTGGTGTTGGAGTTGGCCCATGGGCACATTCTTGGAGGTCATCTGGGGACAGAGAAAACCCGAGAGAGGGTATTACAGAGATTCTATTGGCTGGGGGTGATGAAGGACATAGAAAATTATTGTTCCTCCTGCCCTGTGTGTCAGAGGTCGGCCCCGATGCCACATTTCCGTAGCCCGCTGGTCCCTCTACCCATCATTGAGGTCCCGTTTGAGAGGATCGCCATGGATTTGGTAGGTCCTATAATCAAGTCCGCTAGGGGGCACCAGTACATATTAGTTATAATGGACTATGCCACCCGTTATCCAGAAGCGATCCCTCTCCGAAATACCTCGGCCAAAACCATAGCCAAAGAGCTATCTCTTGTGTTTAGCCGGGTGGGTATTTGTAAAGAACTGCTTACGGACCAAGGTACACCCTTTATGTCCCGAGTTATGAAGGAGCTGTGTAAATTGTTCAAAGTGACGCAATTACGTACATCTGTGTATCACCCCCAAACCGATGGGCTGGTTGAAAGATTCAACAAAACCCTAAAACAAATGTTGAAGAAAGTGGTGGATAGAGATGGAAAGGATTGGGACTGTCTACTTCCTTATCTGATGTTTGCTATTAGGGAGGTGCCCCAATCCTCTACGGGATTCTCCCCCTTTGAGTTACTGTATGGGCTGTTGGATATTGCCAAGGAAACTTGGGAAAGTGAGAGTTCTCCCCACAGGAGTGTGATTGAGCATGTCGCCCTGATGCAAGACCGAATTGCACAGGTAATGCCCATCGTGAAGGAACATTTGGCCCAAGCGCAGTTAGCACAGCAGAGAGTGTGCAACCGTGGAGCCAAGACCCGTACCTTTTCCCCGGGGGATAGGATACTGGTACTTGTCCCTACGGTTGAAAGTAAATTCCTTGCCAAATGGCAAGGCCCCTACGAGATAATAGAGAAAGTGAGCGAAGTGAATTACAAGGTCAGACAACCAGGAAGGCGAAAGCCCGAACAGATCTATCACGTTAATCTGTTGAAAGCCTGGAGGGATAGAGAGTCCCTAGTCGCAGACACTTGGTCACCAGCTCAAACTGGTTGCGTGATTCCTGAGGTTGGAATAGCAGCCACCTTGTCACAACCCCAACAACAGGAGGTTAAGGAGTTTGTGCTTCGCAACAAGGAGGTATTCTCTGAGCTGCCGGGACAAACATCTGGGGTAGAGCATGACATCATTACCCCGCCCGGTGAAAGGGTGAAGTTAAAACCCTATCGGATCCCAGAGGCCCGACGGGAGGCAATACGGGAGGAAGTACAGAAAATGCTGAACTTAGGGGTGATAGAGGAGTCCCAAAGTGATTGGTCTAGTCCCATTGTGTTGGTGCCTAAACCGGATGGGAGCTGGCGATTTTGTAACGATTTTCGTCAGTTGAACAAAGTTACAAAATTTGACACCTACCCCATGCCACGTATAGATGAGTTGATCGACCGGCTGGGAACAGCCCGATACATGACGACTCTTGACCTCACAAAAGGGTATTGGCAAATCCCCCTGGCCAAATTGGCCAAAGAGAAAACCGCATTTGTAACCCCAGACGGGGCGTTCCAATATAAAAGAATGCCGTTCGGGTTACAGAATGCGCCGGCCACATTCCAGCGGAAAATGGACCAGATGCTGAGGCCCCATCGGAAGTATGCTGCGGCTTACCTGGATGACGTAATTGTCCATAGCACAGATTGGGCCTCACATCTGCCAAAAGTGCAAGCAGTCCTGGACTCTGTTCGGGAAGCGGGGTTTACGGCTAACCCCAAGAAGTGTACCATTGGGCAGGAGGAGGCCAAATATCTTGGGTACACCATTGGGAGGGGAGTAATAAAACCCCAACTCAACAAAGTCGAGGCCATCCAGAGTTGGCCACGTCCCAACAGCAAGAAGCAGGTACGAGCCTTTCTGGGAATCGCTGGGTATTATCGGCGATTCATTCCCCACTTTGCTTCTAAGGCTGTGCCCCTAACCAACCTAACGAAGGGGAAAGGGTCGGTCATGATTAAATGGACCCCCGAGGCTGAGGCAGCATTCCAATTCTTGAAACAAGCCTTATGTAGCCAGCCAGTGTTGTACTCACCCGACTTCTCTAAAGACTTTGTCGTACAAAGTGATGCGTCAGATGTGGGGTTAGGAGCAGTATTGTCCCAGGTCTGGAACGGGGAAGAGCACCCAGTCATTTACCTCAGCAGGAAGTTGAAGTCCCATGAGGTAAATTACGCCACCGTTGAAAAGGAGTGTTTAGCGGTGAAGTGGGCTCTAGATTCCCTTCGGTACTACCTGCTAGGTAGGCACTTTGACATAGTTACGGATCACGCTCCGTTAAAGTGGATGGCTCAAAACAAGGAAACAAATAGAAGAGTGAATAGGTGGTTCCTGGCCCTCCAGGAATTCAACTTCACAGTAAAGCATCGCCCTGGCGTTCAAATGGGGAATGTGGATGCTTTGTCTCGAGTACATGAATGCCTGATTGCTGGTGTTCCAACCCCGAGGTTAAAACAAGAGGGGGGGGTATGTGACAGCAGGAAGGTAAAGTCACCTGGTTGCATCCAGGGGGGTAGATATATTTCGCCCAGATTCAGGCTTTACGCCGACTTATACAACTAGGTGGAGAGTTGTATAAGCCCAGCTGAGGCTAGTGGGCTCATGGATGACTCATACCTCTAGGGAGAGTGTGGGGCGTCGTGCAGACAGGGAGTTGATGAGACCAGCTGAAGCTTGTCAGCTCATTTAGGCCTCTATAAGAACTCCCAGCTTCATTAGATGTTAGCTCATGCCTGGACCCAGACCTGTGTGGACTGTCTAGGGAGAGTGAACCCCTGTGCGGTGAGACAAAGCCTGTGTGGCTATTTGCTTGGACATTTAAAACCAGGGACTTGGGGACTAGGACAGCACTAGGCTGATCCCAGTTGTTAGTTAGGAAACCTGTATGTTTAGTCAGAGGTCAAGTTGACCAGGATTTATTTTGTTTATGTTTCTTTTGGCTTTGCTGTGTTTTGTCACTGTAAATAGAAAATAAACCGCACCTTTTTTTGATTTTGAAAACCACAACCTCCGTTTGCTGGGCCTGTTTTTGTGTGGGGAGCCCATCCCGGGGGTCACACACACCCGCTGCCGAGCTAACCCCCTCACAATATATACACACATACACACACACACACACTGCGTACGTAAAGTATTCAGACCCCCTTACATTTTTCACTATGTTATATTGCAGCCATTTGCTAAAATCATTTAACCCCATTGTTGTCATTTTTGCAGATTTATTAAAAAAGAAAAACTGAAATATCACATGGTCCGAAGTATTCAGACCCTTTGCTGTGACACTCATATATTTAAAGCGGAGGTTCTGCGGTCCATACTTTTTTTTTTTTTTTTATATGTATTCTATGTAAAAACGTTAGCATTATAAGTACTCACGTCTCGGGCACTTTAAAACACCCCCCGTCCGTTTTGCGCTAAAAAATGAGTTTATAAAACTCTTCCTGCTATTGCCATTTTGCTTGTGGGCATCTTGAAGCCCACAAGCATATTCTTCCGGGTAGAGATGAATGCTTCTCATTAGATCGGAATTAGATCCGCCCTGCTCTCGTCACGTGACCGGCTAGACGAGTCACGTGACGATACACTTATCATGATATCTGAATGGAAGGAGGTTCAATATTACTCCTGGGAAGCAGGACAATTTGCTCCCAGGAGCCATTGCGATATTAGAGCACAGCAAAGGACACGCCTACTCCCGCGGGAGGAAATCCCGGAAGTAGGACTAAAGAATAAAGAAATAAAGAAAACTACTGAGAAAAAAAAAAAAAAGGTTAGTGTTCTGTTTATTTTCGTGAAAAGAGTGACTGCTGATATCAAACTTAAATATGTGGGTGAACCTCCGCTTTAACTCAGGTGCTGTCCATTTCTTCTGATCATCCTTGAGATGGTTCTACACCTTCATTTTTAAGTCCAGCTGTGTTTGATTATACTGATTGGACTTGATTAGGAAAGCCACACACACCTGTCTATATAAGACCTTACAGCTCACAGTGCATGTCAGAGCAAATGAGAATCATGAGGTCAAAGAAACTGCCTGAAGAGCTCAGACAGAATTGTGGCAAGGCACAGATCTGGCCATGGTTACAAAAAAATTTCTGCTGCACTTAAGGTTCCTAAGAGCACAGTGGCCTCCATAATCCATAAATGGAAGACGTTTGTATGCGTGTGTGTGCGTGTGTGTGTGTGTGTGTGTGTGTGTGTATATGTATATATATATATATGTATGTATGTGTGTGTGTGTGTGTGTGTGTGTGTATATATATATATATATATATATATAATATAAATTTCAACCAAATTTCAATTCTAAATTTGGCAATTTTCATTGCTTGTTGAATTATAATTTGGCTGCCAACCAGTAGCACATACACCAATTTTGATGATTTGTTTATAGATCTATTGAATGCAAATGATAGATCTTGGTTTACCTGTATAGTCATATAGCACTGCTGTTTAACCACTTCAATACCTGCTTTGAATGACAATTGCGCGGTCGTGTGATGTGGCTCCCAAACAAAATTTATGTCCTTTTTTCCCCCACAAATAGAGCTTTATTTTGGTGGTATTTGATCATCTCTGCGGTTTTTATTTTTTGCGCTATAAACAAAAAAATACAATTATTTAAAAAAAAAAACCTAATGTTTTTACTTTTTGCTCTAATAAATATCCCATTTAAAAAATATATATATTTTATTTTCTCGGTTTAGGCCGATACGTATTCTTCTACATAATTTTGGTTAAAAAAAATCGCAATAAGCGTATAGTGATTGGTTTGTGCAAAAGTTATAGCGTCTACAAAATAGGGGATAGATTTCTGCTGATTTTTTTTTTTTTTTTCTAGTAGAGGCGGTTATCTTCTATTTTTGTCAGGACTGCGATATTGCGACAGACAGATCGGACACTTTTGGCACTATTTTGGGACCATTCACATTTATGCAGAGAACAGTGCTATAAATATGCACTAATTACTGTATAAATGTGACTGGCAGGGAAAGGGGTTAACACTAGGGGATGATCAAGGGGTTAAATGTGTTCCCTGGGAGTGATTCTTACTGTGGGGGGAGGTGACCGATCAGTATTCCTATGTACAAGGGACACACCATCGGTCTCCTCTCCCTGACAGGATGTGGATCTCTGTGTTTACACACAGAGATCCACATCCCTGGCTCTGTAACTGCCGATTGCGGGTACCTGGCGGACATCGCAGCCGCCGGGCACGCGCGTGACACGACGGGCACAGCTTTAACTCTATGCGCCCCCATGTACACAGAACGCTGCTAAACGTACGTTCAGAGGCAGTTGGGCGCTTTTTTTCAACTGCCCCTGAACTCATTCAATGTTATCCTATGTGACCATGTACACAGTCTTGTTTATTGCTGTTTTTAGGCAGTTGCGTTTAACAGCGTTTCTTTGAAAGCAAAAAAATGGGTCTAGGCGCAGAAGATTTCCACGTTTCAGACGCCAAACGTGACTAAACGCGGTAACTGCGATTAGCAGCGTTTTGTTTATAGGCGTTCTTCGTTTTTGCCATATATATATATATATATATATATATATATATATATATATATATATATATATTGTGAGGGGGTTAGCTCGGCAGCGGGTGTGTGTGACCCCCGGGATGGGCTCCCCACACAAAAACAGGCCCAGCAAACGGAGGTTGTGGTTTTCAAAATCAAAAAAAAAAAGGTGCGGTTTATTTTCTATTTACAGTGACAAAACACAGCAAAGCCAAAAGAAACATATAAACAAAATAAATCCTGGTCAACTTGACCTCTGACTAAACATACAGGTTTCCTAACTAACAACTGGGATCAGCCTAGTGCTGTCCTAGTCCCTAAGTCCCTGGTTTTAAATGTCCAAGCAAATAGCCACACAGGCTTTGTCTCACCGCACAGGGGTTCACTCTCCCTAGACAGTCCACACAGGTCTGGGTCCAGGCATGAGCAAACACCTAATGAATCTGGGAGTTTTTATAGAGGCCTTAAACGAACTGACAGGCTTCAGCTGGCCTCATCAACTCCCTGCCTGCACGACGCCCAGCCCTCTCCCTAGAGGTATGAGTCATCCATGAGCCCACTAGCCTTAGCTGGGCTTATACAACTCTCCACCTAGTTGTATAAGTCGGCGTAAAGCCTGAATCTGGGCGAAATATATCTACCCCCCTGGATGCAACCAGGTGACTTTACCTTCCTGCTGTCACATACCCCCCCCTCTTGTTTTAACCTCGGGGTTGGAACACCAGCAATCAGGCATTCATGTACTCGAGACAAAGCATCCACATTCCCCATTTGAACGCCAGGGCGATGCTTTACTGTGAAGTTGAATTCCTGGAGGGCCAGGAACCACCTATTCACTCTTCTATTTGTTTCCTTGTTTTGAGCCATCCACTTTAACGGAGCGTGATCCGTAACCATGTCAAAGTGCCTACCTAGCAGGTAGTACCGAAGGGAATCTAGAGCCCACTTCACCGCTAAACACTCCTTTTCAACGGTGGCGTAATTTACCTCATGGGACTTCAACTTCCTGCTGAGGTAAATGACTGGGTGCTCTTCCCCGTTCCAGACCTGGGACAATACTGCTCCTAACCCCACATCTGACGCATCACTTTGTACGACAAAGTCTTTAGAGAAGTCGGGTGAGTACAACACTGGCTGGCTACATAAGGCTTGTTTCAAGAATTGGAATGCTGCCTCAGCCTCGGGGGTCCATTTAATCATGACCGACCCTTTCCCCTTCGTTAGGTTGGTTAGGGGCACAGCCTTAGAAGCAAAGTGGGGAATGAATCGCCGATAATACCCAGCGATTCCCAGAAAGGCTCGTACCTGCTTCTTGCTGTTGGGACGTGGCCAACTCTGGATGGCCTCGATTTTGTTGAGTTGGGGTTTTATTACTCCCCTCCCAATGGTGTACCCAAGATATTTGGCCTCCTCCTGCCCAATGGTACACTTCTTGGGGTTAGCCGTAAACCCCGCTTCCCGAACAGAGTCCAGGACTGCTTGCACTTTTGGCAGATGTGAGGCCCAATCTGTGCTATGGACAATTACGTCATCCAGGTAAGCCGCAGCATACTTCCGATGGGGCCTCAGCATCTGGTCCATTTTCCGCTGGAATGTGGCCGGCGCATTCTGTAACCCGAACGGCATTCTTTTATATTGGAACGCCCCGTCTGGGGTTACAAATGCGGTTTTCTCTTTGGCCAATTTGGCCAGGGGGATTTGCCAATACCCTTTTGTGAGGTCAAGAGTCGTCATGTATCGGGCTGTTCCCAGCCGGTCGATCAACTCATCTATACGTGGCATGGGGTAGGTGTCAAATTTTGTAACTTTGTTCAACTGACGAAAATCGTTACAAAATCGCCAGCTCCCATCCGGTTTAGGCACCAACACAATGGGACTAGACCAATCACTTTGGGACTCCTCTATCACCCCTAAGTTCAGCATTTTCTGTACTTCCTCCCGTATTGCCTCCCGTCGGGCCTCTGGGATCCGATAGGGTTTTAACTTCACCCTTTCACCGGGCGGGGTAATGATGTCATGCTCTACCCCAAATGTTTGTCCCGGCAGCTCAGAGAATACCTCCTTGTTGCGAAGCACAAACTCCTTAACCTCCTGTTGTTGGGGTTGTGACAAGGTGGCTGCTATTCCAACCTCAGGAATCACGCAACCAGTTTGAGCTGGTGACCAAGTGTCTGCGACTAGGGACTCTCTAATCCCTCCAGGCTTTCAACAGATTAACGTGATAGATCTGTTCGGGCTTTCGCCTTCCTGGTTGTCTGACCTTGTAATTCACTTCGCTCACTTTTTCCATTATCTCGTAGGGGCCTTGCCATTTGGCAAGGAATTTACTTTCAACCGTAGGGACAAGTACCAGTATCCTATCCCCCGGGGAAAAGGTACGGGTCTTGGCTCCACGGTTGTACACTCTCTGCTGTGCTAACTGCGCTTGGGCCAAATGTTCCTTCACGATGGGCATTACCTGTGCAATTCGGTCTTGCATCAGGGCGACATGCTCAATCACACTCCTGTGGGGAGAACTCTCACTTTCCCAAGTTTCCTTGGCAATATCCAACAGCCCTCTTGGGTGTCTCCCATACAGTAACTCAAAGGGGGAGAATCCCGTAGAGGATTGGGGCACCTCCCTAATAGCAAACATCAGATAAGGAAGTAGACAGTCCCAATCCTTTCCATCTCTATCCACCACTTTCTTCAACATTTGTTTTAGGGTTTTGTTGAATCTTTCAACCAGCCCATCGGTTTGGGGGTGATACACAGATGTACGTAATTGCGTCACTTTGAACAATTTACACAGCTCCTTCATAACCCGGGACATAAAGGGTGTACCTTGGTCCGTAAGCAGTTCTTTACAAATACCCACCCGGCTAAACACAAGAGATAGCTCTTTGGCTATGGTTTTGGCCGAGGTATTTCGGAGAGGGATCGCTTCTGGATAACGGGTGGCATAGTCCATTATAACTAATATGTACTGGTGCCCCCTAGCGGACTTGATTATAGGACCTACCAAATCCATGGCGATCCTCTCAAACGGGACCTCAATGATGGGTAGAGGGACCAGCGGGCTACGGAAATGTGGCATCGGGGCCGACCTCTGACACACAGGGCAGGAGGAACAATAATTTTCTATGTCCTTCATCACCCCCGGCCAATAGAATCTCTGTAATACCCTCTCTCGGGTTTTCTCTGTCCCCAGATGACCTCCAAGAATGTGCCCATGGGCCAACTCCAACACCAACTTCCTGTAAGGTTTGGGCACCACAAGCTGCTCAACGGTTTCTTCTGCCCTTTTTGCCACCCGATACAGTAGGTCCTTCTCTACGCTGAAGTATGGGTAAGTGCAGGTATTATCTGGGTTCACTAACTCGCCATCTATTTTCACTACGTTTTCGCGTGCCTTTATTAGGGCGGGGTCTTTCAACTGTTCTGTGGCAAAGTTTTCCCTGTGAACCTCAAGATCAGAAAACTCCACAGACGGTAGGTTTTCGTCTGAGGAGGTGGGCTCCTCTCCAGTTTCTTGAGTCTCCCCTGCCAATACTGATAAGGGAAATTCCGGAGAGTCCTCACCACTCTCAGGGGAGTTCTGGCTATCACATTCCTGGTACATAGGGGCACCAGTGGGGGGCTCAGGATCATCCCACAGTTCCCAGAACTTCGGAAAATCCCTTCCCACAATGGCGTCATACGGTAACTGAGATACTAAGCCCACTGGATGAGAGAGGGTACCTTTGGGGGTCTCGAAACACACTGTAGTCACTGGATACTCTCGGGTGTCCCTATGCACACAAATAACAGCTACCTTGCTATTCCCAGAGACCTCTGTTTTAACTAACTCAGCCTTTATCAGGGTCACAAGGCTACCTGAATCCAGCAATACCACAACATTTCTACCATTAACACACATTTTGCATAAATGTTTCTCAATTCCTCGAATGGCAGTGCATGCGACTGTCGCACACAGCGACTGACGTCTGCCCGTCAGAAAGTCACACTGCATGGGTTCCTCCACAACCGGGCAATTGGCTGCAATATGTCCCGCTTGCCGGCAGCGGTAGCAAACGATCCTTCTTGCCGCCTCTTGAGCCGCTGATTTCCCAGGCTGTTCTCGCCAAACTTGGGGTAGAGCTCCCACCCTCTCACTCTCTCCACCCTTACCCCTTGGAATCCTCTTATCCGCCCCTGGGGATGGTCTGGTCTTAGGGTGGAAAGTCCGAGTGTCTCTGGAAGAGGCCGTCAGGTTCTCTGTAGCCAAGTATTTCTCCACACGATCCACAAGACCATCGGCCGTCTCTGGGTCTCCATGGCTTACCCACTTTTGGATTGCAGTAGGAAGAGCTCTCAAAAACCGATCCATTACAACACGTTCCACAATCTTTGGTGCGGACAAAGTCTCTGGCTGTAGCCACTTTCTGCTCAGGTGAATGAGATCATACATTTGAGACCTGGGGGGTTTTCCAAGCTGGAAAGTCCAGTTATGCACACGCTGAGCCCGGACAGCCTGGGTGACACCCAGCCTTGCCAATATCTCAGCTTTTAGCATCACATAGTCTTTTGCTTGGTCAGGCTCTAGGTCATAGTAAGCCTTCTGCGATTCACCAGTTAACAGAGGAGCCACCAGTCCAGCCCACTGCTCCTCAGGCCACTTTTCTCTTTCAGCAGTCCTTTCAAATGTGGTCAAAAATACCTCTGGATCATCCTCTCCAGTCATTTTTGTCAATAAACGACTCACCCCAAAGGACGCGGTATTAGTGGGACGGCTTTCCTCACTGGTCTGCGGACGTTGCTGCATTACTGCTTCCATTTGTTGTAGTCTCTGCTCTTGCTTCTGTAACAGGTCTATGAAGCGGGCCTCAGATTGCTGCTGGGCTTGTTGCTGAGCTTCCAGACTCTGTTGGTGAGCTTGCTGCTGGGCTGCAAGGCTCTGTTGATGAGCTTGCTGCTGGGCTGCCAAGTTCTGTTGTTGAGCTGCAAGGCTCTTTTGCAAACCTGCATTTGTCTGCTGTTGATTGGCATTTGCTAGAGCCAGCTGCTTCAGTATCTCCTCCATGCTGGCTTAAAAAAAACTGCCCGCATTCTCCACCAACTGTGAGGGGGTTAGCTCGGCAGCGGGTGTGTGTGACCCCCGGGATGGGCTCCCCACACAAAAACAGGCCCAGCAAACGGAGGTTGTGGTTTTCAAAATCAAAAAAAAAAGGTGCGGTTTATTTTCTATTTACAGTGACAAAACACAGCAAAGCCAAAAGAAACATATAAACAAAATAAATCCTGGTCAACTTGACCTCTGACTAAACATACAGGTTTCCTAACTAACAACTGGGATCAGCCTAGTGCTGTCCTAGTCCCTAAGTCCCTGGTTTTAAATGTCCAAGCAAATAGCCACACAGGCTTTGTCTCACCGCACAGGGGTTCACTCTCCCTAGACAGTCCACACAGGTCTGGGTCCAGGCATGAGCAAACACCTAATGAATCTGGGAGTTTTTATAGAGGCCTTAAACGAACTGACAGGCTTCAGCTGGCCTCATCAACTCCCTGCCTGCACGACGCCCAGCCCTCTCCCTAGAGGTATGAGTCATCCATGAGCCCACTAGCCTTAGCTGGGCTTATACAACTCTCCACCTAGTTGTATAAGTCGGCGTAAAGCCTGAATCTGGGCGAAATATATCTACCCCCCTGGATGCAACCAGGTGACTTTACCTTCCTGCTGTCACAATATATATATATATATATATATATATATATAATGTAACTATCTGTCACGTTTAATCATTTAGGAGCAGTTGTAAAAACACGTCCCGTGTACATGGAGCTAGAGCTGCATGATTCTGGGAAAAATTTGAATCACGATTCTTTTGCATAGAATGAAGATCACGATTCTCAAAAAAAAAATTATTTTAAACATTTACAACCTTTGAACATGAGAGAGATAAAATATCTGTGCGCAGTCTCATAAAAGACAGTGGTTGCCGGTATTTTAAGTCCTCCTTTAATAGCCTGTCGTCTACAAGGTCTGGGTAGCTGGCTCAGACTGTGGTAATATTCATAATATAATATGTTATAAGGGACAGTGGTTGCCGGTATTTTAAGTCCACTCTCTACATGCCCCCCTTTAATAGCCTGTCTGAGTGAGTGACTTGTATAGCGCTACAAATGCAAACTAAATCGCCTCAAGACGCTTATTTCCATCCGGTGTCGTCCTGATCCTTCAGAAGAGGTGGGTCTTACGTTTTTTCCTAAAGGCCCGATGGTTTTCTTCCATGCGGATGTTGGTAGGTAGTGTTCCATAGCCGTGGTCCTTGGACTGCAAATCTTCATTCTCCCTTCGATTTGTAGTGGGACTTGGGAATGTGGAGGAGGTTTTGGTTAGTTGATCGGAGAATGCGGTTGGGGGTGTAGTGTTCTATTTTCTCGCATAAGTATTGAGGAGCGTTTCCTTGTGTGCATTTGTGGGTGAGACAGAGGGTCTTGAATGTAACCCGATCTTTTACGGTTAGCCAATGTAGGGTCCTCAGGGACGGGGTGATTGATTCCCAGGGTTTTTTCCCCATTACCAGTCTGGCTGCCGTGTTCTGGACGACTTGTAGGCGTGAAATCTGGTTTTCAGGTAATCCTAGGTAGAGGGAGTTTGCGTAGTCGAGTTGGGAATTGATGATTACCCCAGACCTTGCTGATAGTCAGACAGGCTATTAAAGGGGGGGCATGTGAGGAGTGGACTTAAAATACCAACCACTGTAGCTTATAATATATTATGAATATTACCACAGCACAGTCTGAGTCAGCTACCCATATTAATAATATTTTATAAGGGACAGTGCCAGTGGTTTCCGGTATTTTAAGTCCATTCCTCACAGGCTCACTTGCACCCCTTTAATAGCCTGTCTGACTGTCATCTGCTTAGGTCTGGACCTGGGGTAGCTGAGTCACTGTGGTGGCAATATTCATCATCATATATATTATACTAGTAACTTGGCACAAGGAAGCTCACTCGTGTGTGTTGGAATCATCGGATCAATGCTGCTGCTGGTGCACACTCAGACTCAGTGTGCACTCACTGTGGTGTTTAGTTTCCCGGCCGAAAAAAGGCGGTGGTACCGCCCACACCCAGGCATCATCCTGCGGCGCATCACGCTTTCTGCTGACTGACGTCAGTTCCGATCGGCGCCATTTGCGGTCCACGCTGGTTCTGTGGTTCCGGCGCGGAGATACGAAAATCGAGCTAATCCAGCCTGGAGATCACAGGGGGGGTGAATTCGATATCGCAATCTTATAACGATTAATCGTGCAGCTCTATATGGAGCCAAAACCCTTTGAGCGCACTTGCTTTTACAACTGTTCAGATCAAACAGTTGGGTAACAAATTATTAAGCAAACACACACAAATTTTGTACAGTTGATATTCAGAAATACATAAAAAATATTTTCACAAACACAAAACCCATCGCAGTAAATAAATCCTTTAAGTAAAACTAAACGGTATCCTTATTCTCTAACAATAATCCACACACGCCCACTACTTAATGGCTCTGAAATGTATTTTTCATTAAATCCGTTTCTTGCTGTTTTTTTGTCTCTTTAACATACTCCCATGAGATTTGATCCTCTCCTTTTCACACTCATTTCTGAATGTGGGGAAGGAGCAGTGCACATTGGTTGCCGTCATGTGCACTGCTTTATGCACAATACAAATTCCATAGTCCCTAGTCCATCTCAGGAATGAGCAAGAGATGGTGGCTACTTTCTTACATACAATCGGACCATGGAAAATGTAGCCACCTTCTAACAGGACAACACATTAAAAGCAACATTTTAGTGTAATGGATGGTTATGACCTTTTTTCCTTTTATTTTTTTTGCACCATCTGTGTCCCATTATGGAGATTTCCCTTCACTTCCTGTCCGATAGCCAAAATAGGAAGTTATAGGAAATTCCTTCAAAGTGAGGGAATCCCTGATTGTCACCAGGGTCACCAGAACTAGTGTCCCTTTGGAAGATTTCCCCTCTATTCCTCTTCTGGGACTAACCCAAGATTTGGGATTTTATTTTACTTTCATGTTTGGTGATGATGGCAAACAAGACCAATAAAGAGGCTGAATCTCCCCTTTTAGTTATCCTTTAAGAATGCATACTTGAAAAGGATTTTTTTTAAACTAGAGCTTAAGATTAGGGGGTTCACTAAGGTCCCCCTACATGTATCTTTTGTGGTGTTACCCCCACACGTGTTGACATACAAGATTTTTGTGTGTTAATGTGCATTGCTATAAGGCAGCCCTTTCAATTTGAATAGGCTGCCAACAAGCTACAACAGACTAAAAATTTTTGTGCTGGAGCACACCATGACGCTGTGTGGTGAGCTCCAACATGGATGCATTGACAGCTACTGTACTCGTGCTTTGGCGTTCTAATGCATTGTGTAAAGTTTTATGCATCTACTCGTCACAACTTACCCTTACTGCAATGTGAAGCCAGTCTTTGGCACAACGGTGGTTTCGTTACTAAGCATTGTTTGCTAATTTTACCAACGATTTTTTTTCAAGTTGCTAAAGACTTTGTTGCACAGATCAGCTGAGCGTACTGCACACAACTTGCATTTTTTATCTGTGATATTTTGAGTGTAAGATTCAGTTGTTAAAAGTGTTTACTCTTTAAAATGTTGCCATCTTTAGGCAATACTTGTGAGTATCTATCTAGATGGAATAAAGGGAGTGTGAGTTCTAATATGGACTCATGAGAAATGAAAGGTTTTCAGTTGAACCTCGTTAAATCGCCACTGCAGGCACTGTTGGGGCGCCTGGTAGAGGGGACGTCGAGACACACACATTTATATTTGTGGCAGCCAGGTCATGGAAATCTCCCACGGTTCCCTTCAACTTACTAAGGTCCAAATTATCTTGGATAATGGCAAACGAGCGCCTATTCTCTCTCTCTCTCTCTCTCTCTCTCCTTCTCTCTCCTTTGTGGGCGATCAGGTCAACTGGGGTTTTTGCAACTGCCTGAGAGTTAAGACTGGCCGGTACTTCAAACCGGTGTCGTGAGTTCTTCATGATTTAGTGTAATACTTTTTTCTATGCTATTCCACACCAACTGATTACTGAGCAGGAGACCAGTTTCTTAGATCTATAATATACTCTCACGTCCTGCTTTTCCTCAGAACGGTGGGAGGCAACAGGAGTCATTATGTATATATATTGTTTGTTGCCAATTTTCTTCTTTATATTGTTCTTTCTGAATCATGCATTATATGTTCATAATGTAAATGGTGATGTAGTATGTTTGATGACAGTATGTACTCTTAACTGTCGCAAATATTTATACCCCCTGATTTCCTGCCAACGACTGTTTTATTGTCATAATGGCTATTGCTGACTTTGTATACTCGAAAAAATTCTGAATAAAAACCATTGAAAACAAAAGCGTTTCTTGCTTTTAAAAAAAGCAACTGTAAAGATATCGGTAACTGACCAATTTGAATTGAAATGTGAAGGGATAAACTACCCCTAAGGTTTCATATAGAAGTCTGTGCTGGAAAATGGGGGGGGAAAAGGATCTGCAAGTTTTTTCAAAGTTTGGTTTCAATGGAATACTAAAACTTAGGACTGTTCAATCACAGCACATCATATGTAATCACATATATTTGAACTGTACCATTAACAAGAAAGCTGGTACACTGAGCTACAGTGCTGGTATGTAAACGTAACCCTGCATAGACACCGTTTTAGGAACAGTTGTGCAACAATCTCATTTGATGATCAAACAAAAAATGATCGAGCACCTGAAAAGACAAACATTTCAAGTATGAGGTTAGGAATTTGAAACCAATGACCTATACCTGTGCCACATTACGTTGGATGAAGATTTACCAAGAGTTTGAGGCTTTGACTCCTCAGTACATTCCCCTCCTGTATGTCAGCTTTTGTCATTCAAGTTTATGACCGCAATCTGTGCAGTGGGGCTGGTTTTATGCATTTGTGTCAAGTTTTCAGAATGGGGTGCTTGATTGTTATGAGGTTATAAAACCTTTCTAGCTGCTCTAAATGAAAAGTCAGTCACTCAAACGAGAAGCTGTATACAATTTCATGTGTTTATAAGGTTTTCATATCTTTGTTGATAAAAGATTATCTGCTGTGGACTGTCGAGATAAAGGAAGGTGACAATATTTACCCAGCCAGCATACTGGATGAGGAAGTGGAACACTGTGAACTACCGCAAAGTCATTCACACAGCAGGTGTGCAATATCCTAGACGTGTTCTTACAGCTACCTGTATAGATGTAGAGATAACATGACTTCTATAAGGTTCTGCCTCTTAGCAGCGAGACGCATTGTATTGAATTTGTAAAGTAAAATTAAATCTAATGTCTAGTACACATGATGAGAAAATCGGATGAAAAAGATCACCATCAAAGAGATTGTGCAATAATCTGACTGTTAGTACACAGCTTTTGAGAGCTGATCACAACCGTTTATGCAAAATTTTCTGAAGGAACAAGCATGAAAAGTGTTATCGTCTGATACCAGAACGAACACTTTTAGTTTAACCACTAGCCGACCAGCTCATGCAGATATACTGCGGCAGGTTGGCAGCGCGGCGCAAATCGCCGTATCTGTACAACGGCTCATGCAGTTGCGGGTGGGCGTGCGCCACCAGCTTTAGCTTCTGCTGACCTGGCATGCTGTATGCCAGGTCAGATGGACTCGATGTCCGTCGGCAACCCAGGATCGCGGTGAGGTGAGGCAAGGCGATTCCCCATACTGCCAGATGACGTGATCGGGAACAGTGATCTGTCATGTCCCAGGCAGCCCACCCCCCTACAGTTAGAACACACCTAGGGAACACAGTTAACCCCTTCCCTGCCAGTGTAATTTTTACATGGATTATTGCATTTTTAAAATTCCCTAAATCAATCCCATAGTTTGTAGATGCGATAACTTTTGCGCAAACTAATCAATATACACCTATTGCTATTTTTATTTTACCAAAAATATGCAGAAGAATCTATATTAAACTGATGAATAAATGTGTGTATTTTTTATATATATATAATTTTTTTGAATATGTATTATAGTAAAAATGAAAACCATTTTTAAAATTTTGTTTATAGCACAAAAGATAAAAACCACAGAGGTGATCAAATACTACAAAAATAAAGCTCTATTTGTGGGAAAAAATGGATGTCAAATTTGTTTGGTTACAGCGTCGCATGACCACACAATTGTCAGTTAAAGCGACGCAGTGCCGTATCGCAAAAAATGGCCTGGTCATTAAGGGGACAAATCCTTTCGGTGCTGAAGTGGTTACCGTATATACTCGAGTATAAGCCGAGGCACATAATTTTACCACAAAAAACTGGGAAAACGTATTGACTCGAGTATAAGCCTAGGGTGTCCATCTGCATGCCTCACTGTGCCCATGCCTCACTATGCCCATGCCTCGACTGACGTTTAACATGGGAGTCTATGGAAGGGGTGCCCAGATTTGAAAAAACGGTGCTCCCCGGCCGTAGGTCCCCCAGACAACAAACTTTGCACACTTGTAGAGGAAGAGTGGGGCTATATGTGTGCTAAGGGGACCTACGACCGGCCAGTACCGGGTCCCCAAAGTCCAGGAGATCAGGCGCAAAAAGGTGACTCGAGTATAAGCCGAGGGCTTATACTCGAGTATATACAGTACGGTAATCAGTACAGTATTTGCCCGAAAAAAATTGAGTGACGAAGACCGCACATGCTCGGAAATGAAAGAATACCTTCCAATACAATTGGTACATCACTTCTGAAGTTGTATTAAGTAACCTTCATTTTCAATATGAGACTAGCATGCTAAAAAAAACAGATGACCATTTGTCAGATATTCTCATTGTGTGTACAAGGCTTCAGTAAATTCAGAAAAAATAAATAAATCGAATGTGTCACATTTTCTGTCGGGATTCTTTTCAGGTGAACTTTATGGTATCAGTGCTCTGTCATACAGCAGGCCTATATACTGTATACATTTGGGTGTTTTATAAACCACTAATGAACAACTGTACTTTCTCTTTTTTAGACCGCATATTCCTTTTAATAACAAACCTTAAGGCCCCTTTCACACTGGGGCGGGCATATGCGGTGACAGTATAGCGGCGCCATTTTCATCGCCCTATACCGTCGTGTTTACCACGATATTCGGCCGCTAGCGGTGCGGTTTTAACCCCCGCTAGCGGCCAAAAAAGGGTTAATACCGCCGGTATTACCGCGGTGTCCCATTGATTTCAATGGGAAGGAGTGGTAAAGGAGCGGTATACACACCGCTCCTTCACCACTCCAAAGATGCGGCTTGCAGGAGATTTTTTTTGTCTCCTGCCAGCGCACCGCCTCAGTGTGAAAGCCCTCAGGGCTTTCACATTGAGAATGCTGGGGCAGGAGTATTTCAGGCGTTATTTATGCTCTATTTTTAGCGCAAAAAAGCCTGAAATACGCCTCAGTGTGAAAGGGGCCTTAGCCCTAACCCAGTTTTACAACTTTGGCATGTGTTCATAAAACGACATATATTCACAACTGCTTGGTGTATCTAAATAATATGTAAATACAATAAAAATGCCCCCCCCCCCAGTTGATGAAGAATATACTGTTAGGGAATAATCTAAGCAGAATCATATTTGCCTTAATCCATGGTCCTAGTCTTCGTCCCTGCTAGTTCCAGTTGCGAAAACTGGCCTCCTAAAATAATTCTAGCTGATTTTCCTACTAGCATGGTCACCACCCCTCTCGCCGATGTACAACACAATACCAGTGGCCAGAAGTGTGAGGTTCTGGAAAAAAGCAACAACTTCTACATCCGCCTCCCTGCTGCAACTGTCCCCCACCAGCTCTAAGCCTGAGAACTGAGTGATCACATGACCACTGATCGTTCAGTTCTCGGTCCACTGTGGGTCTTTGCTCTGCTCCTCCAGCGCTCATGGGAGCATCAGGCTGGGGGGCGGGGGTGCGGTTGGTTCGGAGCCAGCTGCCATTTTGAAATCTGGGTGGTTATCGACATTGTCAGAATACTTCTAGACCCTGGAGCTGCTCTGTGACATCGGCTGACAATGGGCTTTTAGCTCATTCTAGGTCACAGGAGATCCCAAGTAAGAGCACTCCTGTGACCCACAAGAGAAGTATGGTCAAATTAATTATGGCCATACTTCGGTTTTAAATGATGCCCTAAAAAATATGCATGACCTAGCTGCTAAAGTTCCTGCACTTTGCACATCTTATTGCTGTTTTTTACTGCATTCTTGATCACATAAAGTGAGAAGAAAGGGGACCTCTCATAAAATGTGCTTCTAAAGGCTTGCAGTGTTTCATGTTTTATCAAGTGGATTTACATCTTTTCCCTTTGTTTTGTTAGGGGTTAGAACTAAATTTTTATGGCAATTTGGGAGTTTTCCCCCATTGGCAATTTACTTTGGCATGTTTTAATTGGCAACATGCATGACCAGGTCTTCGTATTTACCCAAGCTCCTTATCTTTCTTGTTTCTGCGATTAACAATAGGGCGGGATTTACATAAAAGTAAAGAAAATGCTTAATTGGCAACACTTTGCATTCTTAAGAAAACAGTTTGTTCCAAATACCTGTGTGTAATGTATTACATGAGGAGCCATAGCTAATGATTCTGGGGCAGATTGTGCTTTTATTTGTAGCAGACACAAGTTTGGTATTAACATCAAGTAATTGATTATTAGCTAAGATGCTGTTAAAATTTCGACACCATTGCCAATAGGGGCAATACACATTTGCATTATTATGGAAATGTATACCATTGAGTGAATTGATTGTAGGAATAATATGGGCTGAAAATCGCACCTCACTGAGTCGCATAGGAATTGCACAGGAACGTGGAACGCGTGTTTTCACGATCTATACATTTTATACGTGCTGGTTCTGACAAAACTTTCTGGTAACTAGGAATTTATTTTTGTGGCATTAACCTTGAAATACTGCGCTGAAAGTGGTTGTACTGACTTGGACTAAGCCTAGTTGTATAAATACAGAGAGTAAACCTACAGTTACAGAACATACAAACTTCTCATGTTGTGTTTTGTTTTACTGTAAAAAAAAATAAAATAAATCTGTGTATCGCATTGGTAGACTGCTCAGCATTTATGTTTTTATTTTTTGCTGTTCAAAGATCTAGTTACATCTGGATATTGAAGTATAAAATTATTTATTTCTAAGAATATGTGGGAGGATCCACTTTTGCTATAAATGCACGATTTCTGCAAATTTAGGGGCCGCTGTGCTGTAAAAGTGTGCAGAGGGTAATGTGATGCTCTGTTTAGTGTCCCGAAATGGGTCAGGTATCACTGGGATGTCCATGAAATAGAACTACCGTATATACTCGAGTATAAGCCGACCCGAATATAAGCCGAGGCACCTAATTTTACCACAAAAAACTGGGAAAACCTATTGACTCGAGTATAAGCCTAGGGTGTCCATCTGCATGCCTCACTGTGCCCATGCCTCACGGTGCCCATGCCTCACGGGGCCCATGCCTCACGGGGCCCATGCCTCACTGGGTCCATGACTAGACTGACGTTTAACATGGGAGTCTATGGAAGGGGTGCTCGGCTTTGAAAAATCGGTGCTCCCGGGCTGTAGATCCCCCAGACAACATACTTTGCACACTTGTAGAAGGGAAATGGGGCTACATGTGTGCCAAGTTTGGGGTCCAGGGGACCTACGGCCGGCCGGTACCGGGTCCCCAAAAATCCGGGAGATCAAAAAAAGGTGACTCGAGTATAAGCCGAGGGGGGCATTTTCAGCACAAAAAAAATGTGCTGAAAGACTAGGCTTATACTCGAGTATATACAGTATTTTATAGTGGAATGATTTATTGTCAGTTTTTTTTTTTTTTTTTTTTTTTTTTTGGTGGTGGAGGAGCAGGTATCTAGTTTTGGTGGGTACCTGCTCCCACTTCTCCCCTCCCCAAGTCGCAGTGCAGTGGGAAGCCAACTATGAAGCCTCAGGGAGTCCGTTTGATGAGGACAGCGCTGGATCCCTGCACAGGTAAGTGTCCGTTTATTAAACGTCAGAAGCTAAAGTATTTGTAGTTGCTGACTTTTTTTAGTGTGGGTTTTTTTTTTTATATCTAGTGACTGAAGTTTCTTTTTAAAGCTGAACTCTGGGCAGAAAAAAAACATTTAAATATATACTCCTTAACAGCCACATCAGATATAAATGAATTTTGTATGCAGCAAGTGCCTTTGCAAACCCAAATACTCTGATGTAAAATGAGTGATGACATAATCTCTGTGCTGCATATACAGTATCCTGTGCGGAGCAGAGCTGTGGGAGGGACTAGTGGCCAGTAGGAGAAGAAAATGTCCTGGCTTCATTGGAAGGCACAGTGCCCCATCACTGGTGTCATTGGAAGGCACAGTGCCCCATCACTGGTGTCATTGGAAGGCACAGTGCCCCATCACTGGTGTCATTGGAAGGCACAGTGCCCCATCACTGGTGTCATTGGAAGGCACAGTGCCCCATCACTGGTGTCATTGGAAGGCACAGTGCCCCATCACTGGTGTCATTGGAAGGCACAGTGCCCCATCACTGGTGTCATTGGAAGGCACAGTGCCCCATCACTGGTGTCAGTGGAAGGCACAGTGCCCCATCACTGGTGTCAGTGGAAGGCATTACAGCTGCACGAATAATCGAGGTAAGATCGCGATCTCGATTCACCCCCCCCCGATCTCCAGGCTGGATGACCCGCGATTTTCGCATATCCCCGCCAGTTCCACGTAACCAGTGTAGAACGCAAATGGCAGGTATAGAAACTGACGTCCGTAACTGACATCAGTCATCATAGAGCATGATGCGGCGCAGCGCCACTGGATTTCGATAATGCGTGGGCGGTACCACCATGCTTCTCGGCCGACGGGAAACACGAAAACACACAGCACAGCGGTGACTGCACACTGTGTGAGTGTGCACACCAGCAACATGATCCAATGACTCCAAAACAGTGAGTGAGCTTCCTTCTTTGTGCCTTACTACTACATGTATGACAGATGACAGTCAAGCTATTAAAGGGGGGCATGTGAGCCGAGGAGTGGACTTAAAATACCGGCAACCACTGTCCCTTATTACGAATATTACCACAGTCTGAGTCATCTACCCATATATTATGAATATTACCACAGTCAGCTACCCAGAGTCTGGGGTAGCTGACTGTGGTAATATTCATAATATGGGTAGCTGACTCAGATTGTGGTAATATTCATAATATATTATAAGGGACAATGGTTGCCGGTATTTTAAGTCTACTACTCACATGCCCCCCTTTAATAGCTTTTTGAGAATCGTGATCTTCATTCTAAGCAAAAGAATCGTGATTCTCATTTTTCCCAGAATTGTGCAGCTCTAGAAGGCATAATGCCCCATAACTGGTGTCAGTGGTAGAAATAGTGCCCTATGGTTAATGCCAGTGGGAGGAACTATGTCTCACTGTTGCTGACAGTGGAGGGGAATAATGGCACAAGGACTGGATACATGCAAACAAAGGGCCACAGTTTGGAGACCACTGCTCCAGGCCATAGCTGTATGGACACCGATGGTGTGTGTTATGCCAGAAAAAGTGTTTCAGTGTTCTCTTGTGACTTGCTGGAAAAACAGTAATGTTATCTCAATGATATACCTCCCAACTCTCTGAAATGATAAAGAGGAACATCTTTCAGGACACTTCCTGACATGGCCCCTTTACAGGCACCACAATATAATATATGATTGCCTAAAACAAAAAGTGCTTTTTCTTACCTTGACCTTCTATTTTACTTTTATATTGACTTATGTGTAACAAATGCAGTAATGTAGAGACGTTGGACAAAAATTTTAGTGCAGCATAACGCGAAGGTTGATTTACTAAAACGAGACAATGCAAAATCTGGTGCAGCTCAGCATAGAAAGCAGTCAACTTCCAGGTTTTATTGTCCCTGATTATTTAACAAGCTAAAGTTTTATAAGCTGATTGGCTACCATGCCCAGCTGCACCAGATTCTGTGTGCTCCAGTTTTAGTAAATCAACCCCTTTTTGTGTAGTAAATCAGTACATTTTCTGTAGAGATGTACACAAGAGGGAACTGAAGCTACACGAGGGAAAATGGATTTGGTGTCGAGGGCCAGTCCCAATGAGGGACAGTTGGGCAGCTATGCATCGGGGTGGAAAGTTGCATCTTTTACAGTAGATTCATCTATAATTACTTTCTGACAATGGAGGCAGCTGTAAAAGCAGCTGCATTAGAGATCATTGATCTATATAGAAGACAAATTCCTTTGGAAACACCCCACATTTTGTTTTGGTGTGTCTTCAAGCCTCAGTGATCTCGGAGCATGCATTTTTATCTTGGATCAACAATGTGTGTAGAACAGGTGTAGCACAACAATTAACATCTTTGCTTTTAAATGAACCCTCATGATTGGCAATGGATAAAGATTTTTCATCCGGTAACATACATTCAGATATTTGCCTGTTGATCTAATCATCAGATGTTTATATTTAAAGTATACAATCCCTGTCTGTGTTCTGCTGGGGAGATTCCTTTTGACTTCATGTTTTAAAAATGCAACAGGAAGGGAGAGGAAATATTCCCAACGTGAGGGGAAGCCCTATTATCTTACACAGCTCTAAGGCCCCTTTCACACTGGGGCGGTTTGCAGGCGCTATTTTGCTAAAAATAGCGCCTGCAAACCGAGCCTAAACAGCGGCTCCTTTCTCTCCAATGTGAAAGCCCTGAGGGCTTTCACACTGGAGCGGTGCGCTAGCAGGACGGTAAAAAAAGTCCTCCTAGCCGCATCTTTGAAGCGGTGTGTTTACCGCTCCTCCACCGCTCCTAACCATTGAAATGCATGGGATACCGCGGTAATACCGCCCGCAAACCGCGGCTGTAGCCGCGGTTTGCGGGTGGTATTAACCCTTTATTGGCCGCTAGCGGGGGTTAAAACCGCACCGCTAGTGGCCGAATAGCTCAACAATCCCGACGGTATAGCGCCGCTAAAAATAGCGGCGCTATACCGCCACCGCCCCCACCGCCCCAGTGTGAAACCAGCCTAACCAAAACACTTGTTTACATTGTAAGTTTTTTTTTGAGTGCATTAGGGCATTTTTAGCCCCAAATTGCTCTCATCCCCTAGGAGTTCAACAACTGAAGCTTAATACATGTCAAAATTCATGTAAAACGCCTGAAAAAAATGCTTTAAAATCTCCAAGAATACGATCTGCTCAGATGTGAATGTAGGTTTGCATACACCATACCACATTTTTGTTAGTCTTATTTCTGCCTAATCTACCCGCTGTTTAATTATAATGTCCGATTTGATGAATATTCAGTATGTATATAGCCAGAAACAATTACAGGTACTTGCAAATGGGCTCCTGGCCATTACTTTAGGTCCACGGTTTTCTATTGGTTAGTGACAGCATGTGCATAATTCTCACGTGCACAACTAAAATGTGAAATGTGTTATTTCTACTTCTTATTTCTTGATTTTCTGAGATATTAACGTGAAAAGGTTGTTTATGAACAATTGGGGAATTTTTCATGTCTGGATAAACCCCATCTGCTGCTTTCTTGCGTTGGCAGTAATGTAGTAGCATTGATTTGTAAGAGTAATATCACTATTCACTACACATACCTTCATGTCTTATTCAATTTACTAGGCTTCTCAACTATTGATCAACGCATCTATTATCAGAGATCTACAGTGTTAACCTGTTCTTATCATATAGCAAAGTCGGTGCATATAAATCAAGAGGTAGTTAAAGTGGTTGTAAACCCTTGAAAACAACATTATGCTACAAGTAAGCCTATATTAAGGCTTACCTGTACCTACCCAGGCAATCTCCTAAACCTGCATGGTTTAGGAGATATCCCCTGTCCGCTGCATTTGCCGAAGTGATCGGCACATGCGCAATGGGGCAAACTAGAGCAATGGCACCTGTGTGCCGCTGCTTCAGTCTGTGTGCTGTTGGCAGCTCCCGTGTGCATGTGCGGGAGTGATGTCATCACGACTCTGGCCAATCACAGCGCCGGAGCCGCGATACCCGGAAGCAAGCCCCGGGCAACATGTCGGTGGCCCGAGGGGGAGACGAGGCTTCGATGTGAGGTAAGTAATTCACAATGAGCTAGTATGCTATGCATATTAGCTCATTATGCCTTTTGTCTTGCATGTTTTTTTTTTTGTTTTTTTTTTATGGGTTTACTTCTTCTTTAAAGTGATTTTAAGTGTTGATTATTGTTTTGGTGTATATGGCTGTGTACCACCTTTGAATCAATAAAATCATTTTTGTGATTCTAAAGTAAAGATTTTTTTTTTTTTTAAATAACAAACATGTTATTTTCCTGCTCTGTCCAATGGTTTTTCACAGAGCGGGCCTGATCCTCTTCTTTTTGAGCCCCCCCCCACCAGGCCCGAAACTAGAGGGGGGCAGTGGGGATGTGCCCCGGGCGCCACTGCAACTTCTGCTCCCTGACATGCCAGTTCTATTTGTCAGCTTCCTAATCTGCACTATACACAGCACACTCCTGATCTCTGCACGCTGTACACTACGCACTCCTGATCTCTGCACTCTGTGCACTCTTTAGCTTTGTGCCCCGTAGGGAGCACACTCCTGAACTCTGCACACTCCTGATGTAAAGAGGGATTGTAATGTGAAAGGAGGACTCTTGATGTAGGGGGGGGGGGGACTCTAGATGTAAAGGGGATTACTGATGTTAAAGTGGGTTTCTGATGGTAAGAGGACTCTTGATTTGTAAAGGGCTACTGATGTAAGGGCAGCTTCTGGTTTAAAGGGCTGCTGCTGATGTGAAGGGGATCTTTGATATAAAGGGGGACTCCGGATATGAGGGGACTCTGATGTGAAAGGTGGACATCTAATTTGAGGGGCTGGCCTCCTGATGTATAGGGGGAACTCTTCATTAAAGAGGGGACTCCTGATGTGAAGGATGGGGGGTTCTGATTTGAAGGAGGGGACACCTGATGTGAAAAGGTTGACTCCTAATGTGAAGTTGGGATTCTTCATTCATTTAAACAGGGGACTCTGATGTGAAAGAAGGAACTCCTGATGTGGGAGGTCTTCTGATGTAAAGGAGGAACTACTGATTTGAAGGGGGGCACCTGATGTGAAAAGAGGGGACTTAATATGTGAAGGAGGTCTCTGATATAAAGGGAGACTAAGTATACCTCTGAGCCCTTGACTGCATACATAGTGAACCTCTCACTCCTAGCATTAAACTCTATTAACCAATGCTCCTTTAAGCCACCTCAATATTCAGTGCATTTTTGTCCTGGGTGCTGCGGGGGCAGGGGGGGGGCGCGAACTGAGCCTTTGCCCTAGGTGAAGGAATGTCTAGCTTTGCCACTGCCCCCCCACTGGCGGTCCTGGCTCCTCCCCCCTACTGAGTGCCCAAAATAGCTCACTCTTGAGCCACACACACTGTCCATTCACACACAGTGCAGCTTGGCCCCACTCTCTCCTCATTGGCCCACTGGCTGTAATTACAGCAGCAGGAGCCAATGGCTCCCATTTCTGTGTGAGCCAATGGGGAGAGAGAGAGACCCAGGAGAGCCACTGCACTTGTGGTATAAAGGGGGCTGGAGGGAAACTGCACCCAGATAGGTGTTTTTTTTTTTTTTACCCTAATGCATAGCGTTAGGGTAAAAAGAAAACCTTGAGCCTTTAATCACTTTAATTGTATGTACAGACAACATTTTCTTTCTTTTTTAGTACAGTTCTCTGCTGGAAAAATTTTCTCTCACTTTAGCTGCCCGAAAGTTTGTATGAAAATTCTCATTAGAACATTCCTAGAATGTTCTTGCTTATCGCTGAGTCGGATTTAGTTCATCATGACCTGGTTTTACCAGACATGAAGTGTGGGAAAATAAAAATCTGAAGGGGCTCTGGCTTTTCCCTATCTCTATAAAATTCTACCTGTCAATGTGGTTTTCAATCGGGAAACATTGTACCAAAAATCGTATGTATTGCAATGAAACCTGTTTAATACATCAGGGATTACATTCAAATAGCAGATTTATCGCTATTGCTCTAAAAATGTAATGGCTTTCAAAGGGAATTAGTTGTTTCGGTGATGGCAAATGTTGAGATGAGAACTTTAATACGACCATTCGTATGGAATTCTACTGTTGTATGACCAGCTTGAAGTACAGAATTTGTACTGGAAGCAGGCAGGATTTGTTATGTAGAAGAGACCTATTATGTCCCTTCGGCATTAGACCCCTTTCACACTGAGGCACTTTTCAGTCGCTTTTGCGCTAAAAATAGCACCTGAAAACTGCTTCCCATTCATTTCAATGGATGCTTTCACACATGGGCGGTGCAGTGCACTGGTGGGGCGGTGAAAAAAGTTCTGCAAGCAACATCTTTGGAGCGCTTAAAGCGCCTCAAAAATGCCCCTCTCCCTTGAAAGCACCGCAAAATTATGGTCACATTGTCAGGTGACTAAAAAAATCGCACTGCTGCCGCCTGAAAAGCCCCCCCCAAAAGATCCTGACATTTTATGGGCAGTTTTTTAAGGGTCTTATGCCCTGTACACACTATCGGAATTTCCGATGGGATAAAATCCAATAGAATTTTCCTTCGGAAGCTGTCTTGCATACACACTGTCAGACCAAATTCCGACCGTCCAAAACCCGGTGACGTAAAACGCTACGACGAGCCAATAAAAATGAAGTTCAATGCTTAAAAGCATGCGTCGACTTTATTCTGAACATGCGTGTTTTTTTCTCTGTCGGAGTTCCACACAGACGATCGGAATTCCGATGGGATTTTTTTCCATCGGAAAAAAATAAAACCTGTTCTATTTCTAAACTCTGATGGAAAAAAGTCAGATGGGGCCCACACACGGTTGGCATATCCGATGGAAAAATTCTGTGTGACTTTTTTCATCGGAAATTCCGATCGTGTGTACAAGGCATTAGTGTTTTTTACTTGCCTGTTTGCATGCGCAGCTCAGTGTTTCATGAATGTTGAGATGTATTAATTGAACTTCTGCACATACGTGGGAGCGATGTCCTCCTAGGCTTGGCCAATAAAAATGTCAGGGGATCAATACCCAGGAACAGACTGGCTAAAGATGTCAGCTGCTGGCAGAAAGCTTTGGGCCACTGCAGTGCTGAAGAGAGAAGAGTTCTGCTTTTAAGTGAGGGGAAATCTCTCTTACAATGCCTCAGATAGCAATAAAAACCATACAGGGGGTCTAATCCTTCCCCACTCTAATCTAACACTTAAAACTTCTAGACTGTTGTCAGTGGAACATGTGTCCCCTTTAAATATTTCCCCTCTTATCCTGTACCAACTCCAAAATGTTGGGTTTTTCATTGCTTTCTGTACTGAAGAAGTTGGGGAAAATTAAGAAAGTGTCTGAGACAAACTGTTTCAACTGGAAAGCAGCCAAGCGGCTTTTGAATTTTAATTTTCCAAACCGTGTGGGGGAAAAAAAAAAAAGTCGGCAGCAGGTTGCAATGGGCATCAGTACCAGCTGAGATGGAACTTGTGATGAACCCTTCATTAAATCCCCACAGTATCACAAGGATACATGGAGAGTGGATCTCCCCAGTGGGGACACGGCAATAAAGCCTGACTGTTTTTTACACATATTTGTGGCTTTACATGCACTTTAATGAAACCTTTTTAGTAGGGCTGTTACTGATTAAAATTTTCGTGTTCGATTAATCGTTTTTTTTTTTAATCGACTAATTTCGATTAATTATAACGCACATAGATATCCAACTACTTTTAGCTGATCTCCTTGCAGGTGGATTCTTAGTGCAGCTACCAACCACTGGAAAAATCGATAGCAGGATACAAAAAACACACAAAGGCAGCGCTCGATGGGAATAGCATTAAAACTTTTATAGTCTTCAAGTAGGTAACAAAATAAATATTGCACTGGAGATAAAATCTATGGTAGCAAAAGCAGTCATAAAAACATGTATCTAAGTATGATACTGGTATAAAAATGTGTACAACGATACCACTGCTGAATCCAGATGAGAAGGGGCTAACATCAGTCCGTCGGCATGTAGATGTCCCGTGAAGGGAACGATCACAACTCCCAGTGGATGGCTGTAGAATCCCAGGTTGATAGAGGGAAGTGATAGAGGGAAATGTAACAGCCCTTGCGTGTGGCAGATAGTAAGGTCCCGCCGGCATGCAGATATGAAGGCACAGCAAAGGAGCCATTCAGATGGACACGGCAAGCCCAAAGAATTTTGATCGAATTTTGATCGATCAAAGCAATTAATCGAGGAATTAATAGTTAATTTCCACAGCCCTACTTTTTAGATCCATTCAGGAAGCACAGTGTAGCATACTACTCAAGGTTTTCATCCTATGACAGTGATTCTCAACCAAGGTTCCGTGGTGTGTGCCCTCCTGACCCCTCCCTGGTGTGTGCCCTCCTGACCCTCCTTGGTACTCTCCTGTCCCCTCCCTGGTACTCTCCTGTCCCCTCCCTGGTGTATACCCTCCTGACCCCTCCCTGGTGTGTACCCTTCTGACCCTCCTTAGTACTCTCCTGACCATCCCTGGTGTATACCCTTCTGACGCTCCCTGCCTCTGTCTGACTCCCCCACCATCACCACTGCCTCTGTCTGAACCCCCCCGCCACCATCACCATCACTATTGCCTCTGACTGAACCCCCCCCCCCACCATCACTCACCACCATCACTGCTTCCTCTGACAGAATCCCCCCACCACCACCATCACTGCTGCCTCTGACAGAATCCCCCCACCACCACCATCACTACTGCCTCTGACAGAATCCCCCCACCACCACCGCTGCCTCTGACAGAATCCCCCCACCACCACCTCTGCCTCTGACAGAATCCCCCCACCACCACCTCTGCCTCTGACAGAATCCCCCCACCACCACCGCTGCCTCTGACTGAATCCGCCACCACCACCGCTGCCTCTGACTGAATCCGCCACCACCACCGCTGCCTCTGACTGAATCCTCCACCACCACCGCTGCCTCTGACTGAATCCTCCACCGCTGCCTCTGACTGAATCCGCCACCGCTGCCTCTGACTGAATCCGCCACCGCTGCCTCTGACTGAATCCGCCTCCGCTGCCTCTGACTGAATCCGCCACCGCTGCCTCTGACTGAATCCGCCACCGCTGCCTCTGACTGAATCCGCCACCGCTGCCTCTGACTGAATCCGCCACCGCTGCCTCTGACTGAATCCGCCACCACCACCGCTGCCTCTGACTAAATCCGCCACCACCACCGCTGCCTCTGACTGAATCCGCTGCCTCTGACTGAATCCGCCACCGCTGCCTCTGACTGAATCCGCCACCGCTGCCTCTGACTGAATCCGCCACCGCTGCCTCTGACTGAATCCGCCACCGCTGCCTCTGACTGAATCCGCCACCGCTGCCTCTGACTGAATCCGCCACCGCTGCCTCTGACTGAATCCGCCACCACCACCGCAGCTGCATTGGATGGAACCCCAACCACCACCACTGTTGCATGTAAATTTAACTCCCTAATACATTACATTTTCGTTTTAATTTTCACGGTATAAAATAAATGTATGTGGGGCCTTTTGGTGGATGTAATTTTTTTTTTCTGGGGGGGGGGGCAGCA
The DNA here is from genome assembly GCA_029206835.1 of Rana muscosa. Classification (NCBI taxonomy): domain Eukaryota; kingdom Metazoa; phylum Chordata; class Amphibia; order Anura; family Ranidae; genus Rana; species Rana muscosa. Next base: position 683,072,891 of record CM055118.1, on the reverse strand, counting down.
TTCAATTCTTGGGCCCAGGCAGCACAATGTCTTGGGCCAGCCCTGCCCATAACGATGAGTGGACAGGGATTGTGGGGCAGCTCGTTGGAACAGTTTTAGTTCCATTTACACACCCCCTCCCCCACAAAGATGGAAACCGTTTTCTGTGTAAATTTTAAGATCGTTATTTTTGTCTTTGAAAAAAAAGTGGTGTTTGTTAAAAAACAAACAAAAAACTGGCTCCTAACTTTTTTAGCTGGCTCCTAGTTTCAAAGTAAATTTGTCAAGCCATGCACTAATGTATCATGAGTTGTAGATTTCACATTTTTAGCAGGGCTTTCCTGAGACTGGAGAATTATTTCAAGGGTTCCTCTGTTGAAAAGGTTGAGAACGGCTGTCCTATGATGTTTGCATGTAGTGGATGATCCACATGGCGGAAGATATGGAACACATTTTAGGAAGTATCTCCCAGTGACCTGTAAGATAAATTGGGGTCACTGGTGACCTTAGTAGCAGTGTTTGCTGGATGCTCATTCATATCTCATCCACTGTTTTCCCCCGTTGCCCTGGAACTCTGGACTTGTATATAATGAGACATAGAGACTGCGCCTGTACTCACGTGTTCTCTCTGACCCGCATCACTCACGGTGAATTACTCGGCATTGTGACTATGATGCCGGTCTGCAGGTGCTGGTGACTTTTTTCTACAGGTTTTTCTTCCTGGAGGCCCATAGTTTAGTTGAAGTGACGGTAATAAGCACAGGGCGTGCCACGCTCCAATCTGATTTTGAATATAAACTGAACACGTCAGAGGATCATTTGTGTATGGCTGATTTTAAAAATCTCGTTCTCCTTGCCTGAGGTGCCTTTCTTCTTCTTTCTACAGGTGACTTTGGCATTTTCTTAGGTTTCTTCTGCTTTCATTGCAGTTTACCTGTCTTATCACAGTGAAACTGATCTCTGTGTTACATTCATACCCTGGTATACAGTCTCCATGGATACAAACAAGTTACATTTTATGTAAATTTTTATTGTTGCTCTTCCCTAGGCACAGTGACCGTCCATTCCAGGTAGAAAACTGGCACCTTATAACCTCCCTTCCTTTATCCTGTACAGTAAGGCCCCTTTCACACGGGCGGCTGTTCTGCCGCAGTTAAAAGCATGTTTCTTTCTTTTGAAATTCAAGACCCCAGGCACAGCGATCAGCTGCATTTGTACACTGCTGTTAGCTGCGTTTACGTGCGTTTACATGCGGCTGCGTTTAGCTGCGTTTAGCCATTATTGTCATCCCCATAGCAACCATTTTTATTTTGATGTGCTTCCTGTTGTTTTTTTCTTTTGTTCACGCTGCTATCCGCAGCTGACACAGTGCACTGCGATTAGCTGCGGTTATGTGCAGATAGCTGCGCTACATCGCACCTGGATGCATTCAATTCTATTTTTTCTATTCGCACCGAACCGCATGTAACGAAATCGCAGCTAAACGCTGTGTGTGAATGGGGCCATAGGAAACCATTGTGTGCTTTTAGCTGCGGTAGAAAACTAGAAAATCCGCAGCTAAAAGCACCATTCTATCCGTCCGTGTGAAAGGGGCCTAAAACCTTGGTTTGAGAGTAACTTGGTTTTAGAGCATTTTGCAAGACAAGCTAATGTTGTGTTTTTTTTTTTTGTTTTTTTTAAATAAATTTTGACTTGATACAAGTAGTGTCATGTCACAACAGAGTATAAAAGAGAAGAGAGGCGCCTCTAAGTGTAGCAATATGGTTACATTTAATGAAGGCACAACATTTAGCAACATATTGCTACACTTAAAGCGGAGGTCCACCCAGAATTTTTTTTAGCACTAAAAATCCTAAAAAAATAGAAAAAAATTAATAGAAATATATATATATATATATATATATATATATATATATATTTTATACTCCCCCGAAATACCTGTTGCTATGCGGAAGTCCCTAATCTGCCTCTTCCTTTGCCTCGGTGGGTCTCCTTCCGCTTCCTCTTCTAGTGAATGGGGACTGTGTGTAATCCCAGAGAGCAGCTGCCCATTCACAAGTCGGCGCGAGACTCGCGCATGCGCAGTAGGAAACGGGCAGTGAAGTCGTAAGGCCTACCTCTGATTCGGTCCGCTAAAAACAAATGCAAGGGGATCCGTTCTCATAGGCAGATCGGTGGTAGTTGGGTGTACATGGACAGCAGAGTCCTTCTTACACCCAGTCGACAATAGAGCAGAGTGGGCTTTGTCCATGTCTGCTCTGGATAAACTGAGCCAACACAGACCTTTGAATGATCTTTGAATGGATTCCCGGAGTCTTCCCCATCTGAAAGGGGCCTAATTCTACAAATCAATGCACATCCATTACTTAATGGCCCTGTGATCTGTTTTTCAACAATTTGTTTTTATTGGGCTCATTTACATCTGCTTTGCTCTTTGAAGGGTTATCTGCGTTCAGATCGCTCTTCAGAGAGCATTAGACAGGAGGTGAGGAGGCATTGTATCACCTCACCACCATGCTTTAACCCCCTAAATATCAGACAGTTGCGCTGCAAACCGCGAATGTTGTGTGTAATTCTGGTTGGTTGCAGCACGACCCCATTCACTTGAATAGGTCAGGCAATACTGCCCGCTGAGCACGACAGGGAGTAGAAGTCCCACCATGAAGCAAGGCATGTGTATATCACCAGCTAATGCCTCTGAAGGAAAAGACGGAGTAGTTGAGGGGAGGCAAAAACAGTTAAAAAAAGGTTTTACTACCCCCAATCAGAAATGTGAACAAGTATTTTCTGTCTCCTATATATATATATATATATATATATATATATATATATATATATATATATATATATATATATAATATATTATTATTATTTATTTATTTTCCCCAGTTTAGTGACACATTGAAGAGCAACTTTACTGATCCCTGTGTTGTTTTTTTTACCCACATTAGGCATTTACTGTTACCTTGCTCTGGTGCTACACTTGGTGTCCAATGTCTTTAATATGTAGCAATTATTAGAGAGCGTATGAGGTTTGGGTCTCTGTGCTTCTACAGACATCACATAATGTTCTATTGATTGTCCTTTTATGGAATGTTCCTCTGTGTGTACCCAACCCAGTCATGGCAGACTACTCCTGCTCCAGCTTTCACAAGGAGCAATTTGGTTGGCTGAGTTGAATTTGTCTTAGCCAATCACAGTTCTGCCCTCCCCAGAGAGGCTGACCATCCATGTGCAGTGCACAGTAGTGTGTATTATTTGAGCAGATTACACCCTGGGGCTCCATATCCTATTCAGGACTTTTATTACAAGGAAAGGAAGATGTATATCTTGTATCTGCTTTCTTAGAGTAGTTTTACTTGAATTCTACCCACAGATCACACATGAAGTGTTTACTGTAGTAATGTGTAGATTGTGGCGGCTGCTAGTAGAGCTGCAGAGAGCCCAACCCATCATTTCCATGTTAATAGACTGGATGCTTCCCCACCTACAAATCCTTCAAGTCGGTGCTTTGTTTTCATGTATACACTGATGACTGCCATTGTGGCCACTTTCATCTTCTTTTCTTTGATCTCATCCATGCCTACCTTTTTGCAACTTATTAAACCAAGGTTCTAGTGCTTGTTGACATTAGTTTTGCCTGTAGAAAATAAATTTTTCTCGTCGCCATATATCCATCTAACACCCCCCCCCCCCCATATTATCAGAAGCGACATTGGTCGCATGGTTCTGTTTCCTATCACACCCCTTCATCTCTGAAAGCTGCGTCCATGTTCTGCTATACAGGTTTTTATACAGCGTATCATATTCTACAAAGATATTACACTAATATTAGTCTATATTATCACACACTACATAACCAGAACACCACTTTAAACTAACAGTGAGATAAAGACCTACAGTGTATGTAAACCCAAGAACAATATTTTTATAGTTTTGTTGCTGATTCAGACATGACTGCTTTTAGAATCCCCCCCCCCCCCATTTCACTTGATGATTGATACCAGCAACATTCTTCCTGTCCTAGAATTGCTCACTCACTGTACTGTACATACAGAGAAGCAGCATTGTCATCATAGGCTCCCCCCCCCCCCATATCTTGATAACATAAGGGGAAGGTGTTCTGTAGTCCATAGAAAATAACTGGGGGGGATGATATCATTGTCTGAGATTTTACCACCGGAAGTTACAAGGGCACCGGTGTTATGGCAGAATTAACTGGCATTTTTCTCTACTTGCAGAAAATGTGCTTAGTCTGAAAAAGATAACTGATATAGCCACTGCGTCCAATGACAATGTTACATTCCTCTTCTTGGGTTGAAGTTTACGTGCTTAACGCCAGCTAAAAACGTGTTGTTTTTTTTTTTTTGTTTTTTTTTTTTATTCTTTTAATTTTTTTGGGGATAGAATTGAAAAAGAAACGGCTCAGGTGGGTTTTTTTTTTTTGCTGCCTGTTTCTACTGGGGAGATTCTCCTCACTTCTTTGCTAAACAAAAGGATCAGAGGAACAGGTGGCGATGGGTGATCAGTCCAATGAAGTACCCCACATGAAGGAGAGCTCTCCCCAGCTCTTTATCATCCTCATCCATTCTATTTAGAGTTCAGGCTGACGTTGTTCTTTAATTTAAAAGTACAGTTAAAAAAATTTAAATAAAATAGTGTGTGTGTATGTATGTATGTATGTATGTATATGTGTGTATATATATATATATATATATATATATATATATATATATTGTGGTGGTGGGACGACCCTGTGTGAACTTAGAGTGTTGGTTTACGCCAGATTTTGTAGAGAAAGACATGCTGATTGCACATGTGTGTTGGGCTATTTAGTTCTGACCGGACTATGGCTCAGGGCTCCGCCCAACAGACAGGAAGTCTGTGCCCGGGGAGTCAGGTGGACTCCCATCCCTTTGAAAGGAGTCAGACACTGCATGGGTGCAGCCAAAGTATGCATGTCTGCAGGAGGCAGATGTCATGGATGATTAAGCAACAAGGCGCTGATCAGGAGTAAGCTAGGAGACCGCTTAACTCTAGGAAACTCTGTTTGGTCTGAGGAGCAGACCTAAGGCCTAGGCTAGAGGCCTGAGACAGCCGGAGGGCAAGAATGAAAGCCAGGAGGCTAAAGTTTTGAGTATGCAAGATACAATAATGGTGGAACCCCCCTGTGAGGGCTACTGATGTATTTGTGAACTTTTTGTGCTTTTAAATAAAAGTGGGCTACCAGGCCCTTAAAAATTCAGTTCTGGACTGGCGTACTCACTAAAAAACGCACCTACCGCTGGAGTCTGATCACCCCAATCCTACTATATATATATATATATATATATATATATATATATATATATAAATAATGTGATAAAAAGAAATAAATGCGCTACCCAAAAAACACATAAATAATAACAACTCTATAGAGGGAGGTGAAGCAGCTGTGCTGGAATGTGACAAATTCAAACAAAGTGGAAGGTAATAGTACAGCGCTACATATAGACCAGTAAAAACTGGACTGTAACTCAAATGTGACCATAAATGGAAACGCACAAAAAAGTGAGAAGGGGCAGGCTGAACGCCCTACCCAATATATATAAAATGTCCACAATAATAAACAAAAACAAAAAAATTTAAAGTGTCCAAAACAGTGGGTAAATAACAAGGAATGGATGTAAAACTTCTGGCACAATTCTTCACGTGGATGGTGACATTCATGTGTGCTTACCAGAAACGTTGGACCCGAATGTCATACGACAGCGGATCAATCGAGCTTGAGAGTATCTCCAACGGCTGCTCCACAGGAACGCCCCCGGATCTCTGATGGATGTAGAGGTATACCGGCTAGACGATCGGATGTCTTCAATCCTGGGTGGAACTGATGGATGCAGTACTTCTCGGGTCTCCAATACCCCCAAGGCTGGAGATCCCACCAGAAGGCTGGCACTCTGGATCCCGGTATTCAACGGGACGATGGGATACGATCAAACTTAAATGGAAAATACCCCGACAAGGGTATTGTAGAAGGACCAACTGGAGAAAACTGAAAAAACTTTTCCTCACCGATTTCATGCAAAGAGAAGAAAAAAATAGGGGGCTCCAATAATGTAGGTCAAAAAAATTGGGTTTTTAATCAGAAAAACACCAACATACAAAGATAAAAAGTGATCACAGTTCATATATTAAAAGACAACATGGGAAGCAAAATGCGCTGTACTATTACCTTCCACTATATATCTATCTATATATACAGGTCCTTCTCAAAAAATTAGCATATTGTGATAAAGTTCATTATTTTCTGTAATGTACTGATAAACATTAGACTTTCATATATTTTAGATTCATTACACACAACTGAAGTAGTTCAAGCCTTTTCTTGTTTTAATATTGATGATTTTGGCATACAGCTCATGAAAACCCAAAAATCCTATCTCAAAAAATTAGCATATTTCATCCGACCAATAAAATAAAAGTGTTTTTAATACAAAAAAAGTCAACCTTCAAATAATTATGTTCAGTTATGCACTCAATACTTGGTCGGGAATCCTTTTGCAGAAATGACTGCTTCAATGCGGCGTGGCATGGAGGCAACCAGCCTGTGGCACTGCTGAGGTGTTATGGAGGCCCAGGATGCTTCGATAGCGGCCTTAAGCTCATCCAGAGTGTTGGGTCTTGCGTCTCTCAACTTTCTCTTCCCAATATCCCACAGATTCTCTATGGGGTTCAGGTCAGGAGAGTTGGCAGGCCAATTGAGCACACTAATACCATGGTCAGTAAACCATTTACCAGTGGTTTTGGCACTGTGAGCAGGTGCCAGGTCGTGCTGAAAAATGAAATCTTCATCTCCATAAAGCTTTTCAGCAGATGGAAGCATGAAGTGCTCCAAAATCTCCTGATAGCTAGCTGCATTGACCCTGCCCTTGATAAAACACAGTGGACCAACACCAGCAGCTGACATGGCACCCCAGACCATCACTGACTGTGGGTACTTGACACTGGACTTCAGGCATTTTGGCATTTCCCTCTCCCCAGTCTTCCTCCAGACTCTGGCACCTTGATTTCCAAATGTACTTTGGACCACTGAGCAACAGTCCAGTGCTGCTTCTCTGTAGCCCAGGTCAGGCGCTTCTGCCGCTGTTTCTGGTTCAAAAGTGGCTTGACCTGGGGAATGCGGCACCTGTAGCCCATTTCCTGCACACGCCTGTTCACGGTGGCTCTGGATGTTTCTACTCCAGACTCAGTCCACTGCTTCCGCAGGTCCTCCAAGGTCTGGAATCGGTCCTTCTCCACAATCTTCTTCAGGGTCCGGTCACCTCTTCTCGTTGTGCAGCGTTTTCTGCCACACTTTTTTCTTCCCACAGACTTCCCACTGAGGTGCCTTGATACAGCACTCTGGGAACAGCCTATTCGTTCAGAAATTTCTTTCTGTGTCTTACCCTCTTGCTTGAGGGTGTCAATGATGGCCTTCTGGACAGCAGTCAGGTCGGCAGTCTTACCCATGATTGCGGTTTTGAGTAATGAACCAGGCTGGGAGTTTTTAAAAGCCTCAGGAATCTTTTGCAGGTATTTAGAGTTAATTAGTTGATTCAGATGATTAGGTTAATAGCTCGTTTAGAGAACCTTTTCATGATATGCTAATTTTTTGAGATAGGATTTTTGGGTTTTCATGAGCTGTATGCCAAAATCATCAATATTAAAACAAGAAAAGGCTTGAACTACTTCAGTTGTGTGTAATGAATCTAAAATATATGAAAGTCTAATGTTTATCAGTACATTACAGAAAATAATGAACTTTATCACAATATGCTAATTTTTTGAGAAGGACCTGTGTGTATGTATATATATATATATATATATATATATACTCCATTTTTCTCGTAATTTTTTTGTGTCATTTTTAGCACAGCTTACTAAGTGGTAAAGAGCATGTAAACTGGATTAGAACACTTCAGAATATATACACATTGCAGCAGAACTATAGGCAATACTTTTTTTGAAATCAGGTAAGGGAGGGTTATAACCCCTGCCAGACTTTCTTTTGCCATTTGTGCCCCATTATGGAGATTTCCCTTCACTTCCTTTCCTGTAGCCAAACAGGAAGTGAATGTAAATCTCTGCAAATTAAGGGAATCCCTTGGGGGCCCCACAGGTCACCAGAACCAGTGTCCCCATTGGAAGATTTCACCTCTTATTTTTCTGGGGACAACACAACATTTAAGATTTTCTTTTACTGTTACTTTCAATGCTAATAGTAAACAGGACAAATCGAGAAGGTAAATCTCCCTAAGATCTAATTGCTCTCCACTCTATCCAAAACTAAAAAAAAAAAAGTGTCTTGCCCTTGGTTATTTCTCCAATATTGCAATTTTTAAACCCAAATCAAGGCAGATATGAAAGGTTCCCATATAAACCAGTGATGTGCTCCTTAGATGTATTAAAATGCAGCTAGTAGTTTTACCTGAAACCTGTTTTATGCAGATTTCCTGTAGCCCACCAATAAGCAGCACCCACCCGAAGGCTGCATTCACACCTGGGTGTTTTTGAATCGGGGGCAGAATCGTGGTGATTCAAAACACTCTGGTGACATGGCAAATTGCACAACGCAAATTTTAGATGCCATTCATTTTAATGGCACCGAAAAACGCGGTGTGATTGTCGCATGATAAATTGTGGTGAACCGCATCACGTGAAGCTTTTCACTCAAAAGTAGCTCTTGAAATTTTTTTGGGTGACGAGCTACACGCGATGCAGTTTGGTATGATTTGAGGGGAAATTGCAGCAGAACCGCACCAGATCTTTAGGTGCAAATAAAAGGAATGGCATCTAAAATTTGCGTTGTGGAATTTTATTTTACCAGAGTGTTTTTATTGCCCTCGATTGAAAACGCCCAGGTGTAAATGCAGCCTAAGAGAAGTGTCAAGTTTTTTTCCTATGTTGTACTGTGCTGCCAGCATAGTGCTGTTAGCTTGTGGACTGGAGGAGAGAGAGCAGACTGCATGGGGGATGTTCCTTTATTATAGAATTAGCAGACTGGGGGGTTGAGTCTTATTTCCAGTTCACACGGGCGGCTTCAAAGTCGCCCAACTCTCAAGCCGCCCCATACAGCGCGACTTCAGCGCGGCTTGCAAAACGACTTCTGTATAGAAGTCAATGCAAGCCGCTCCGAAGTCTCCCCAAAGTAGTACAGGAACCTTTTTCTAAGTCGGAGCGACTTGAGTCGCTCCTATTAGAACGGTTCCATTGCAATGCATGTAGCGTGACTTGTTGGGCGGCTAAGTCGCCTGACCGGTAGCCCCTATGTGAACTGGCACTTCGAGTATTGCTAAACCTCAGTTGAGAAAACTGTAAGGTCACCGACCTGTTTATACTGTAGGAAGGGTGTGGATCCTGAGCAAAATTCTAAAGCCTTTGGCAAGCAAAATAGTTAACAGCGCTGATAGGGTCATCGGTCTGCTCCCTCATCCTTATCAGTCTTGTTGCTGCTCTTTCACAGTCCAGTCACAGATTGGAGCTGGGAGACATCTTACAGCAGTAAAGTCAGGTCACTGTGCTGGCTGTCTGGACTAAGATGACCTAAAACAAACCGATTCCTCTATCCACACAAGCAAGGATGATTGAGGATTCAATCATCGGTGGCTGCAGCCGCTGATCAAGAAAAGTTTGCCAACATTCCAAAGATTGCCTTCTGTCAAACAGGAACTGCCATACATGAATCGAAATTCAGCTGGTCCTTGCTAAACTTGATGAATTTCAATCCATCTATGGCCAACTTTAATCTCAGGGCTGTGTGGACGGAAATCCAAATCTGTTTGAAGGTAAGGGCTCTTTCACACGGAGGTCCGTTCAGGTCCGCCTGTCAGTTTTTTAGGCGGACCTGAAACGGATCCTCCATGTACCCCTATGGAGGCACGGATGTCAGCGGAGACATGTCCGCTGACATCCGCTCCGCTCCGCCAAAGTGTGACGGAGGAAAACCCTATTTTTCCTTCCGTCGGCGGAGCGGATCGGATGACAACGGACTCTACGGTCCGTCGTCATCCGATTCCCCATAGGGGAGAGCGGCGCTCTGACAGGGCGGTCCCTGCACAGTGTGCGGGGACCGCCCAGTCATCCGTCGGCTCAGCGGGGATCAACGGAGCGTTCCCCGCTGAGCAAGCGGAGCTTCACGGGGCGGATCTGCACGGATCCGCCCCGTGTGAAAGGACCCTTACTCCCTTCTATGGATTTCATTGGTGCATTTAGCTGCCTGCCTGGAGCTCAGCTTTGACTTCTGTTTTGATCTTGCTCCACCTGTCTGGATTGCTGCACTCCTCCAGTTCTGTGTCATATGATTACACAAAATCAGATAGTGTCATTTCTAACATTTCTTTAATAAAAAAAAATAGAAAACACGTTTTTGTGATTGCATGATGAGTTAGTGACCTGTTGTAAAAAAAAAAATTGTGACATTTTACATTTCAAGCTATTCATGGTGACACCTTTTAAGAATGGAATTTTTTAAATAAAAGTACAAGTGGTGTAAGTTTATATGTGGCGTACGTCTTTATCTGTATACATAATAAAGTTAAATCTATCGTATATAGAAGGACAGAGTAATTACTCAATGTATGGGCCATTAGAGCCCATTCACACAGGGGCAACATGACTTCCAGGGCGACTTTGGGAGGCAACTTGGACACGACTTGAGTATGAATCACAGCGCGACTCCAGGCAACTTACAAGGCAACTTCAAGTTGCCTCCAGGACAGGTGACATTCCAGTGGCCAATCAAACAATAATCAGCTCTGTGGGGGGGAGGGATGGGTTTGCCTGGAAAACGATTTTTACTTCCTGGAAAGTTGCTTCAGTTAAGACATGGGATCCGACTTGGAGGCAACTTCCATTGAAATCAATGGGTACAAGTTGCCTAGAAGTCGGATTGAAGTAGTACGGGAACCTTTTCTGAAGTCGGAGCGACTGCAGTAGTGCACATTAAGACAGCTCCATTCACTTCCATTACTTTTCTAAATCGCGCGACTTGGGGCGACCTGAAGTCGGATCCCAGGACGCCCCTGTGTGAACCGGCTCTTATAGTTGTTCTCAACAGGTGTTTTGTTGAAAAGCAAAAATGTCAAAATATTGTAAAAAAAAAAGTGTGCCCATCTCTGTTCAAATATTGTACTTTTCATAGCACGCAGGTATGTCAGGAGGTGACACTGTATGTCATAACATGGGAGGCATCACCTATTACAATGTGAGCATGCTTGTCTTTGTCACAACACACACTAAGCATTTCCTTGGTATAGAATAGATTGTGATGTGTTACGCATACCTCAGGAAGAGTGTTTATTGTGGTCAGAATACAACATGTTTGTATTCAGCATGTTTAGAATACCCTTGTAGAGTGCTCCTTTTATCTGGTATGCCACTGGCAATCTTACATGATTAGCATGTCACTGGCAGAGAATCCCGTGTACTTGGCAGGTCCTTGTCCTAGCACTGGGATCCGCATATCCATGGCAATGTGTGCCCCTGTACCCAACATACTTTTTAACTGTACCTCTTGTAGTCAGCATGTACCGTGTTTCCCCAAAAATAAGCCCGGGTCTTATATTAATTTTGGCAACCAAAGACACAGTAGGGCTTATTTTCAGGTTAGGTCTTACTACTATGTGTTCTCTCGACCTCCCCTCCCCCTCCCCTCTCCCTCCCTGCCTGTCAGGAAATCCCCAATGTGAACCGAGTTAAAATGCTTGTAAAATCCTATTCTCCAGTCTATTACAGTAGTATATAATGTACAATGTGTATGCTTCTGTAATCTAATTGTGCCAAATACCTTCGTTATAGTGCCGCTCAGCGCTTCCGTGATCCGCCGGAGCTCTCTTCCTTGCAATTATATTACAGAAACACACACATTGGATTATAGGATTTTACAAGCATTTTAAACTAGGGCTTATTTTTGGGGTAGGGCTTATATTGCATCCCTCCTGGAAAATAATGCTAGGTCTTATTTTCGGGGAAACGCGGTACCTGCCATGATGCACAGTTCACGTAGAATGTCCAGTGTGCATAGAACAGTATGTCTCCAGTAGAGCATTCAGTTCCTGGAATTCATAAAGACTGGCACAGGCAGGTTTTGCGAAAGTGTCTCTTATGCATTCTGAAGGTGTTGAAGAACATGCCAAATCCATGTACCTGTCTAGAATTTGTACTTGAATTTAGCTCATGCTGCACCACTTGTAGAATCCACGTGAGACAACTTCACAAAATCTGTCTGAGCCGTGTTTCTCTCTGTATGCCAAAAGACAGTGGGGGTGGGGTTGTGCTTATTTGGCAGTTATCCCTCTTGTTAATGAGTATTAAATTCATGAAGGCACTTGGTTCTTACAGCGACTCGTGCACCACATTCAGGTAGTTATAAAATGCGTCACTTTTTACATTGTCACATTCAATGCGCCAACTGTAAAAGTGGAGCTAATTGAGGTCAACTTTTTTTGCGGCGTACAAAGGGAGGAAAACTGGTACAGGCAGATTTTGCAAAAGTGTCTTGTGTTTATTCTAAAAGTTGCGTGGCCTGAGCCAAGTTCAAGTACGTGTTTCAGACAGGTACATGGATTTGGTCCATTCTTCACCAATGTTAGAACACACGAGAGACACTTTCTCAAAATCTGTCTGCACCGCTCTTTATGAATTCCAGGGAGTTGGTCTTTTAATTGGCTCCACTTTTTACATTTGGTGCATTCATTGCGACACAATGGGGGTTATTTATTAAAGGCAGATCCACTTTGCACTACAAGTAGAGATGTAAAATTTCCAGAAATTTTTAAGTTTGGAAAAAAAACTTAATTTTATTTTTTCCCCCAAAAAAAAAAAATTCTGAAAAATTGAAAAAAATGCTACATTGGCACTTTTTGGTCTTTTCAAGATTGAAAGTCATTCTGTTACGAGAACGTTGAGAAAAACTATGTGCATTGTCATCGTTGTCCTCTTCACTTCGATCCATGAAGGATTTTTTAATATCTACAGGACACTTGTTACATACAAGAATGTGTTTTGTCTTCCTGGTAGCATTTGGAAATGCATATTTCATCTGACAATATTTGCAAATCACATTTTTCTTGACTACTTTGCAAGAAGACACTAATCTATGGTTGTGTGTGGGGGTGGGGGAAGAACCAGATTACTGGTAATTAAATTATTATTTACACAAAAGTTTATAAAGATAAACTAATGTAGCTAAATGATTCAGTTGTCTGGATTCAGAATCAGATAAATGTAAATTCTTACCTTTTTTAATTAAGTATATACTTTCAGTTCAACAAAAAGTTGCTCTGTATTTTCTTCCAATGCTTTTTGAGGCCTAGTGAAGGAGGACAGAACAAACCAAACACACCCACTAACATGCAAAAGCAAAACGGAAACCTTTTTCTTGTTACAATAGCAGCACAGCACCTCCTAAAGGTGCATACTGTTCTTGCATTGGAGGGTTCAGTTTGTTACCTAGGACTTGCCTTGTCCTCAGTGCACAGAAATTAAGAATATTCTGATATCATAATTTTTTTTTTAGAAATGATTGGAAAATATTTGAACACCCTGTCTTAAAATATTTTATTCATCATGTTAAAATAAAATATTCTACAAAAAACAAACAAACAACCCTTCAGGAAAAAAATGGATTTTTTTTTTTTCCACCAATTTTTCCGGGTTTTTTTCCAGGCCTTCACATCTCTAACTTCAAGTGCAAAGTGCACTTGAAATTGCACTAAAAGCAGACTTGGAAGTGCAGTCGCTGTAAATCTGAGAGGTAGAGTTTAAATGAAGGGAAGGTCTGCTGATTTTATTATCCAATCGTGCAAGCTAAAATGCTGTTTTTTATTTTCCTTGCATGTCCCCCTCGGATCTACAGCGACTGCACTTCCAAGTGCACTTTGAGTGCAATTTCATATGCACTTTTCACTTGTAGTGCAAAGTGGATTTGTCTTTTGTAAATAACCCCCATTGTCATGATGAATTGGTCACATGCCTGATGAAGGGGTCCTGCGTGGCTCTGAAATTTTGCTATCTACTGTAAGCATGTGATCGCTGATTAAAGCTTTGCACCCACTCTTGAGATCCTTGGTGTACTGGTGACATATTTTGCTTTTAAAATGTAGAAGTATCACATTTTAGAACTACCTAAATTTGGTGCACGTGTTGCTGTCAGAACCAGCAGCGTCGCAAATGCTTCACGAATTTGGTGCAATACATTACTGAGGGGTTAATGCCAGAAAAGTGGCACAGCAGCTTTATTAAATCTCCCCCCATGTATGCTTAGCATGTCCCTGGTAGAATTCCCTTTGCCCTCAGCATGTCCCTGGCAGTATGCCCTTTGCCCTCAGTGTGTACCTGGCAAAGTGTTCTGTGTGTTCAGTATGTCCTGAGAGAGTCCATAGTGATTGGCATGTTTCCGGCAGGGTACTCCGATTACCATGTCCCCTGCAGAAGTGCTTTTTGTGATTGGCATGAACTGCCTAAGGATCAATAGATGGCACTATGGAAGGAACATTGTAGACAATATCTTTCTTTGGTGAGGAATGTATTTTAGATTGCAAGCTTGAGGAATTGTTTCATATCTGCCTGATGGAAGAAAATGGTTTATAAAAGCTAGCACCCCAAAAAAATATTCAGCGAGGCAGAACTTGTAAGCTGTGTGGCCTGTATTTATATCTGAGTGATTGTTATTAGAAGGGATGCATTACATTTACCAGATATGATTTATTAGATGTTGGTGTTAGTTTGCCTTGACCTTACCAATTTATGGCAAATCCCTTTCTGTAAAATAGCTGATCATCATATGGGACCTGTTTGGAGACAGGAAATACATGTTTTATGATGAGGTTGTTATGCACAGCTTTAGTGGAAGGTTTCCAAAACTAACAATGGTTTCCCCCACTCCTTTTGTAATGTGACATGCACCTTCATGCTGATGACATAAATGTCACTAGCCAGTTCAAACAAAAGTTGTTTATGTCGTTTTTGGCCATGATAAGCAGATATGGTGTGTGAGGCTTTTCACTAATAGGTCTGTCTGTAGGCACCTGCTGAGAGAAGCAGAGCTGTTCATAGATAATGGTTGCATTAACTGAGCAGTGTAACATGATAAAAATAAATAAATGGAATAGTTCTATGAAAAACAGGAAAGTAATGAATACAGAGTGGAAACAAAAATATTTTGAATGTGGAAACTGTTTATTATATTTTTGTCAACTTAATTGTTCTCTTGGCTTAGGGCTGGATCACATCTGTGCGATGAGTATTCGGTGCGCAGCATTATAGGCAACTTACCTCTAAAGATCATATGTTTTGAAGGAAAGCGCATCAAAGATGCAACATGCTGGATTTTTTTTTTTTTTAAAGCCCCACACCTAAAACGCACAGGTGTGAGCAGGGCCTAGCCCTCCTTCACACTAATGCGATTTGTCATGCGCTTTGACAGTTTAAAATCATACAACAAGTTGAATCCTATTTTTAGCAATGAAACTGTTAAAATCGTTGAGACTTTGAAAAAGGTTCCTACACAACTTTTCTGCAATTTCATTGCAACTTGCATTGACTTCTGTTAAATTACGGTAAGTTGCAAGCCACAGTGAAATTGCCAATTCAAATTGCACTGATCTGTAGCTTTGAAATCGCACTGAAGTAGCATGATTTTAGAGCCACACTTGTGTGAACCAGGGGTGTGAACCAGGGCTGGTGTAGTAGTGTGTCCCACTCCTGACACATTTGAGACGAATTCTCTCCTAAGTGACAGATCTGAAATATACTTAAACATAGTGAGCTGTGAATGTGATGCAAAAGCAGTCTAAACACTGGCGTTCCTGATTTGTGCAAGAAGAACTGGCTCCTAACTTTTATTTGTCAAGCCCTGTTCGAATCCATCTCTACTCTATCCAAAACTAGAATAAAAGTTTGCCTTTAGTTATACTTTCAAAGTTGAGCTCCAGCCAGAAAACATATAATATTATCAAGCCACTTGAGCAGAGCAGTGACATGCTTACCGTGGGCCAGTATGACTGCACGGCACCTGGCACCAGCCATTATTGGCAGCTACACAAATGGCTGCCCTACCCAGCACAGCACTGTCCACCGCCCACTCGGTCAGTGCATTCCCATGGAATCATGGGAAATGTAGCCCCCACCTTCCCATGGCAAATACTTTCATTGTAACATGTGCTGCCTGTCTACATGCTCCCATTTTGCTCCTGCATAGTAACCTTTACCAAAAAAAAAACAAAAAAAAAAAACGGAATTAATTAAAAAGTAATGCATTAATTGTAGCAATATAAAAGTGTTTTTATTGGGCATGGGGAGCTAAGCCCCCTTTTACACTTGCGCATTTCAGCTTGTTTTCCGACTCCTGACTACCCTCAACATGTGGAATATCATTTGAGTTAATTCAGGTGACTTGCTTCCATAGACCTCAATGAGTGCTCCTAAATGTGCAGCGTGCGTTTCTTAGGCTTCATGTACACGGGACGTTTTTACAATCTCTCCTGAACGATTTAACTTGACAGATAGTAACCCAGGTTTAAAACGTCCGCTTTGCCGCGTTTACATGCCGCGTTTGCGTTTTTAGAACGTTTAAAAAAAAATAGATTTTTTTTTAAATGGGCCAAAAATGAAAAACACCTGTAAACTAAACGCGAGTTACTGCGTTTAGAAGCTTGAAATGCCTCTAAACTCAGCTTCTGAACCCATTTTTTTGTGTTAAAAAAAAAAAAAAAGCCTCTAAACTCCTAGAAACGACTGTAAATGACCCTGTGTACATGTACTGATAAGATAACAGAGGAGGAATTCAGGAGCAGTTGAAAAAAATGCCCAACTGCTCCTAAAGGTCCGTTTACCAGCAGCAGTGTACTTTGAGGCCTTGGTGCATTTTTTTTTTCACTTGCACTACGCACAACAGTGTAAAAGAGTTTGACTCTCTGTTCATCCAAAATTAAAATGAATGTTATGGCTGGAGATATACTTGCATGAACATACAATCTGATATGATTGTTTCACATCGAATTGGATTAATTTGACACTTTACTGTTTTTAACAACTTCAGCAAAGGCACATCACCTTACCGTACATGTTTTCTGGTAATCCAAATGTGTTAGACATAGCCGGTACTCCCTAGACCATAGTTAAGAAATAAAGGAAGATATATGGGTATGATCTGCTAATGGAGGAGATGCTGAGAAGAAGCGATTACAATGATTTAACCTGGAGCCAGTAAATGGAGGAGGGCAGGATGAGCCAAGATACTTGAAGATGCCGCTAAGTGCTGCTGTCGATTGTAGAGACTACTAACCAAATGTAAATCTTATTGCTGCAAAGATATGATGACAGCTTGTTAACCACCAGTAAAATACATATACGAATCACAGAAAGATAGATACAAAATTGTATATATTATCTTTCATGTATGCACCTTCTGAGCTTTACTCCTTGGTGAATTCCCTTTGTACTATGCTCTATTCGTTTCAGGATTGTGGAGCCCGTCACCATGGGAAATTATAAGGACTACTATTTTGTATACAGTGACATATCTTTTTCCCCAAATACGACCGTTTCATTTTAGGATGACGAAAAAACCATGGCAGCTACTTTTAGAAATTATTATTTTTTTTATTATTTAACGTAAACATTCTCAATTAGTTCTTCACTAAAATTGCATGAATTCATATATGTAGTCTGCTTTGTTTGTGAATTCTTCACCAGAAAAGCTAACCAGCAATTTGCTTCAAAGACAAAGTCCTATTAAAGAGAAATTCAGTCAGAGAAAAAAAAACCAATTTTTTTTTTTTACTTTAATTGTAATAACAATGCTGCTTATGCATTGTAAAGTCCTCTGTCCTTGAGTTGTAAGGATAAACATAGTGGGTTAGTTTCTCTTATTGGATGTCCTTTGTGGTGTGTGTATATCTGAAGTGTGGAATTCTTCTGTGGGGTCTATTTAGTCATAACATGGTATGAATTCTCGCACTAGGGGGTTGTGTAGCAGCAGCCTCTTTAGAGACACCAGAACATTTCATTTTTATTTTCTAGGATTAAAGAGAGCTTTGCCATTTGTCACTTCACTTTTGATGTTGGAATCCTGAGAATATAACCTACTAGACTTTAGTTCTTGTTCTAATATTGGCAACTTTTATACTAGTGCAGGGGTCTCCAAACTGCGGCCCGAGGGCCAGATGTGGCCCTTTGCTAGCCTTTATCTGGCCCTTGGCGTACTATTTCTGCCAATGATATGAGGCAATATTCCTCCTACTGACACCAACAATGGGGCACTATATCTTTCACTGATACCGATTATTAGATAATATTACTTCCAATAATACCAATGATGGGGCATTACTCCTCCTCCTACTGACCACAAACCCTGAGGCCATGCATACTCTTACTGATGCTGGGCCCGAGACCTTTTTCACTGGCCACAATCCGGCCCCCCTAAATTCTAAAGGAGAGTAAGCTGGCCCTTTGCTTGAAAAGTTTGGAGACCCCTGTACTAGTGTATTGTCATGTCAGAGACCTAACTAGATATACATCTGAAATGGGTAAACCCTTTCACTCTTTTTTTGTTTTTGTGCTTTATATTTATATGCAGCGTTTGTATTCAGCACTATATTGAAAATCTGTGTCTAGTGTTGTAAATTACATGTATTAAGGCCAAAATATGGATATTGCCATATTGTGGATTATTTTTTATTATTTTTTATTTGGAATACATCACAGGCTTTGCTACTTTGCTGTGATTATAACATTACCATTTGTTTTTCTTGTATTGATGTTTTATTTTTGGGGCTAAAGGTAGAAAGAAGTATGTATGCTTTTATATGGGCGCAGGGCTGTTTTTCTTTTGTTTGCTTAAAATAAAATAAAATAAAAGGAAAAAAAAAACAGACACATTTTAGCCACTACCTGGGGCAGCACCAAGCCTCAAATGTACAAATTGCAATAGGTAACTTCCTTTTTTCACTTATCTGTTCTATCCAAATATGAATGAATGTGGCTAAATTCCTCAAGTGTACTGTAGAGGAAGGTGAAAAATAAGAAGGTTCTTTATAGCGCAGGAAACGTAAAATGATCCCCCTTTTGTCTATTTGGTGAGCAGCACAGTTAAAGTAGTTCTGCATATAAAGATGCCACGCTGCCTCCAATGCCCATCTTAGTAGTGGTTCTTGCCAAAACGATCTCATGACAAAGGAGGCGGCGTTTGTGCAAAAGACCATCATGATTCTGGTACACATAGGGCAGCATGATGTATAAATACAACCCTGATGGCTTGTAAGGTGCCTACAGTATGTCTTTTACTTCTGACATTAAAAAAGGGGCAACTTCTCTCATAATGCCTGTAAAACATCTAGCATTTTTATTTTTCAAATTTCTTTTTTAGAAGATTCGTTGAGATCACATATACAATAGGATATATTGGCTCAATAAAGGCTTCATAAGCAAGCATGTGCAAATTTGTTCCAGATGTACACACACTGCAGATGAATTTGTAGTTGGCCTTATTACCAGGAACTTCAATTAGAATATTGGACAGTACGCAAAATACAACTGTTTTACAGTGGAGTCAAAAAGCCAATAGTGGTAGTGGCATCTGGGTGGATTCCAACCTGTGCCTGTGACATCAGCTTTAGCATGCTTCGGGCTGAATCTGGGTCCCAGGAGTGCATAAATAAGCGCACCCTTGTGACACAGAAGTATGGACAAAAAAAAGCTTTGGCCGTACTTCTCTTTCAGCACCTCCCCGTTTGACAGGATACAACTAAAGCCCTTTTTAGATCTTGATAGTGTGACAAGGGGGTTGTATCCACGGTTTTTATTGTTAGTGTCTCCGTTTATGGAGATTTACACTCAATTTCCTGAGCCAAGGGAGGGAAATTTTCATTGCAGATGGCATAATAAACTGATGGTGGTTTACCCTTTGCCTTAAGCTGCCCATAAATGGATCAAATTTTGATCCAAGTATGGGTACTCTCCGATCGACTACTGTACAATCGTCCTGTTGGAAAACCACCTCTCAATCAGTGTTGCAGGCTATAGCCTGCAGTGCTGATCAGTGTAGTCGGATGACAGGGAAGTCTTTCTGCTGACAGAATACAAAGAGAAAAAAGTAAAAAGAAAGTTTTGGCTTTAGATATATTTTAAGGTGAATAGCTAAATACTGCTATAAAATCACTGCAGTAGGTCAGCAAACAACTTAAATGAGCACTAACAATTTTGTTTGTTTTAGGCTTGTATTTTGCACTTGTGCCCTTTTTCTTAATATTAATGTTTTATTGCTTGAAAAAAAATAGTTGATGGTCTATATGTACAGAAGAAACATGTTTTATGGAAATAAGGCAAGTTTATTTTGTATCCTGGGGAAAAAAAGTTAAAAATGCTGCCTGATTTTTGAATATAGAGGAAAGTAACTTGCACTATTGTTGTCATATACCCTGAAGTGTTTGATATACTCATATTGTTTTTCCTTCACTCCCCAGATGGAGTTCATACCGTTACAGCTCACTGTACTCTACGTGTTACAATCATCACAGATGACATGCTGACCAATAGCATCACCGTCCGACTGGAAAATATGTCCCAGGAAAAGTTTCTGTCTCCGCTCCTATCACTATTTGTGGAAGGGGTGGCAACTGTGCTGTCCACTGCCAAGGAGGGCATTTTTGTCTTTAATATTCAGAATGATACCGATGTAAGTTCCAACATCCTGAATGTGACATTCTCTGCCCTACTACCTGGGGGAGTCCGCAACAAGTTCTTCCTTTCTGAGGATTTACAGGAACAAATTTATCTCAACAGGACCTTGCTCACCATGATTTCCACCCAGCGTGTCCTGCCATTTGATGATAATATATGTCTCCGGGAACCTTGTGAGAATTACATGAAATGTGTATCGGTGCTGAAGTTTGATAGCTCCGCCCCTTTCATAAGTTCCAATACAGTGCTTTTTCGACCTATTCACCCAATCAATGGATTACGCTGCCGTTGCCCACCTGGATTTACCGGGGACTATTGTGAAACAGAGATTGATCTCTGTTACTCCAACCCTTGTGGCAAGAACGGACTGTGTCGAAGTAGAGAAGGTGGATATTCTTGTGAGTGCAATGAAGAATACACAGGTATGTCAATGTATACTTTACGCATTACGTTCTCTAGTTCATTAATAAAGCATATAAAATTTCTCTGTAAATTTTATAGATGTTTGGTCTAAAATGCCTGTTTTCACATTTGTTCAGTAAAGTTGCATAAAGGGAATAGATTTTATGAAAAGTGCATTAGGAGTAGCAACCAATCGGAAACCATCCAACTGACCTGATTGTAGTTAAAGTTAGCTTTTTATTTTTTCATTTTGGATAGAGTATTGGAGAGTTTATAACCCCTGTCAGATATAGATAAAGATATATATATATATATATATATATATATATATATATATATATTTTTTCACCATCTGCGCCCCATTTTGGAGATTTCCCTTCAGTTCCTGTCCCATAGCCCATAGCCAAACAGGAAGTGAGAGAAAATCTCTGGAGATTAAGGCAATCCCTTGGGGACCTTTCCAGGTCACCAGAATTAGTGTCACCATTGGAAAATTTCCGCTCTATTTCTTGGGACAACTCAAACTTTGGGTTTCTCTTTTACTTTCACTTTGATAACGGTAAACAGGACAAATAGAGGATGAATCTTCTTAACCAGTTCGGCTCCAGAGCAATTTTTTTTATTTTTCGCATACATGTACAGATCTTAATTTTTGGCAATAAAATGACTGAAACCCCCAGAACATTATATATTTTCTGAATGCAGAGGCCCTGTAGAATAAAAAAAGTGATAGTTGTAAATTTTTGTTTCACGTGATATTTACGCAACTGTTTATTAAACGCAAATTTTCAGGAAAAAATTATAATCAAATAAATTTTAGTGCAAAGCCACAACATATAATACCTATTTTTGATAAAAAAAAAAAAAAAGAGGTTGCATAGAGTAAATGGATATCAAACATTCCATGTCTTAATATTGCGTGCGCCTGCAATGTCGCCAAAAACGATGCTGTCCAAAAATCCCCATAGGTGATGCTTTAAAAGCCTTTACAGCTTGTCAGTTTAGAGTTCGCTAGTTGCTTGTGCTACAATTATTGTTCTCACTCTGACGTTCATGGCGATATGCCACATGTGTGGTGCGACAGTGGTTTACATGTGCATGCACACCGTGGGCTTTCGTATGTGCGGGGCTACAGGGATTTTCGGCAATTTTTTTTTTTTTTTTTTTTTTTTTTTTTTATATATTCAATTTATAATTTATGTTTTTTACTTTTTTTTTTTCTCTTTTTTTTTTTTTTAATTGATTGCTATCACAAGGGGTTGTTAAACCCCTATGTGATAGCATTAGGCAGATGACAGGTACTTTGTATGGAGACATTAGGAGTCTAATAGACCCCAATGTCTCCCCTGCCCTTCACACCATCTAACCAAGCACAGATCAGCTTGGTTAGAAGTGTCCCCTGGCTATGCTAGCCAGGAAAGGGTGCATCTGAAACCGGAAGTGACATCACTTCTGGTTTCACTGTTTGCATGTGAGATCGAGGCATGGATTTGCCCCGGTCTCACTGCAATCTCTCTCCCCCAGCTGGCGGATGTGTTCCCGGGCTCCAGGGTGTACAGGACAACCCGGAAACCACGGTTGGAGGAGGGCACCACGCTGCTGTGTAAAAGTGGTCGGCAGCTATGGAGCTGCTGCATCACTTTAGCTTTCAAGCTGGTCGCCGGCTGAACAAAACCAACCCAGGCCAGCTTGTGATTAAGGGATCACTATTTGGACGTACATAGTATGTCCAAAGAGCTCAATTGGTTAAGGGGGAGCACAGACAGCAATAAAAACCATCAGGTGCTCTACTCCCTCTCCACTCTATCCAAAACAAAAACAAAAAAGTTTTGCCTTTAGTTATACTTTAACGGAAATAAATTAAAGGAGTTGTAAAGTCAGAAGGTTTTTTTTCTTAATGCATTAAGATAAAAAAACTTTTGTGTGTAGCAGCCACCCCAGCACCCCTCTAATTACTTACCTGAGCCTCCATCTCTCTCCAGCTTTATCCCTAAATGTCTGCGACACTCCTCCTGATTGGCTGAGACACAGCAGCGGTGCCATTGGCTCCCGTGGCTGTCAATCAAAGTCAGTCAGCCATTTAGGGGAGCGAGGGGGTGGGGCCAGGTATGGCTCTGTGTGTGAATGGCTCAGAAATGGCTCATTCTGTGTGTGAATGGTTCGGCTCCAGTGCCCCCATAGGAAGCTGCTGACTGTGGGGGCACTCGATAGAAGGGAGGGGCCAGGAGCAGCAAAAAGGGACCTGAGGAGAGGAGGATCCAGGCTGCTCTGTGCAAAACCACTGCACAGAAGAGGTAAGTATAATGTTTGTTATTTTATTTTTTAAACAAGACTTTACAATCAATTTTAAAGTATACTGTAACTAAAGGCAAAACCTTTTTTTTTTTCTTATCGTCCATGGACTGACACAGCTGGATACTGTAAACGTGTGGGTATATGTCCCTGCTCGCTAGGAGAAGATCCAGGCAGAATGTTAGATGTTAGAAACATACATTCTAGAACAAGCCAGAGCTGAACAGCCCCGCCCAGGGGGGCGGTCCCTCCGGACATTACCCTCCCACCTGCAGCTAGCAGCCTCAGTTTTTTTCTGCCTAGCAGAAGAAGACGTGGCTCTCTCAGAAGCCAGTCTCCTGGAAGATTTTACTTTTAAATTTTATTCCTTTGGGAATTTTATTATTTTATTTTTGAGACCTTCAATCAACTGTCGGCTGGGCAACAGGTTGGGTACACTGGTATCCTCGTAGTCTTCCCTGTCCGACCATCGAGCGTGCTGATCCTCGTCTTGTGTGCGTGAGACTCAGTTCACGACATGCCCCATGACTCCAGGGGTGGCCGGGTTGCTTTTATGCTCCCACGGTCCTCTCAAGATTGAACAGTACCTGACTGACTGACTATCTTTCGCGGTGGACCGGGCCGACAGCTACGCAGTACTGCTCTGTGATAGGTCTGTCTGAAACAAGCCAGTGGGTCCCTAAAAGGGACGGGTAAGTAGTCTCTCCTACTACAGGTGAGTACATGCTGGCTGTGTTTCTTTATATGGGGGGGTTTCTCCCTGTCTCCCCCTGTTATGCTGCTCTCTGCACCCTGTACTGGTGCTGTGCTGTGAGGGTGCTTGGGGGTCACTCTGGCCTGGCTGGGGGCGCTCATGTCTGTTAGTGGAATAGGAGCAGTGTTCTGGTGTGTGAGGTGGGGACTTATTGTGTGCGCCATTAGCGCTGTTTGCCTTTTGAATTTCGCGCTCAGCGGCCATCTTGCCGTGGTTTAATGGCGCAGTTATATCTGCAGCCGGCGGCCATTTTCTTGTAGCCGCATGCTTTTACTTTCGGTTTTGGCCTCTAGCGGCGGCGCTACGGCGCAAATCTCCTCACAATCTCCTCACAGATTCTTCACTCTCCTCAGGCTTAACAGCGCGGTTTCCTCAGCAGAACTGAGCAGTTCTTAAGGGTTGGTGAGTCCTCCGGGTATCCCCTCCCCAGCCTCAGCGTAGCCAGTGGGTGGACTGTATATTCACTGTAGTAGTGTATAAGGTCTCAGAGGGTGGCGATATGGAGTCTGATACACTTGCTTCTCCACACTTGCCTGAGGCAACTGGCAGTGCTCCTGCACCTGCGGTCCTTATGGACCAGTTGTCGGCAGTCCTGGAATCATTCCTTGTCAGAATGGAAGCGGTGTGCGAACGCAAGGGAGCTATAAAGCCCCCTCTCCCCACAAAAATCTTTAGTGGAGGAGTGCTCTGATTCAGATATGGGCCTAGCTACTGTGCCCAGGACCCTAGGTCTGAATATTTTAATGTTTTTGAACAGGACATTCCCTTGTGAGGAAGACTTCAGTTCTGTGTCAGTGAATGACAGGGCGCTTGTAAGTGAACTCATTGATGATGTGAGGAACACTCTCAAGCTGGATGCTGTGGCTGTGGTACCTCAGGTGGACGCTGTTTCCCTTGGTTCCTTAAAGTTTTTCTTCTACACAGCTTCCTCACTGTTTTCCTCACACGCTGCGTCGAGAGCAGCATGGATGATACAGTGGTACACAGTGTATGCCCGTCCTCCCCCCCCCCCCCCCCCGGTCGGTGCAGCATGGTGGGGGGGGACTTTATTCATTTATGTCTCTAGTCCCTGTGAGCCTTCTGTGTAATGTCCTGAGGCAACAACAGGGTCTCTGCACCTGTGGTTTCCGGCCATTTCCTGGGGAATGCTCTGACAGACACACGGTCTGAGGATCAGAGGTTACCTGTTACCTGCATGCTGCAGCACAGTTAAGCAGGTTGGAATGATACAGAGAAGATTATGCGCCTCTGTGCCATAATTTAAACTCCTCCTATACCTCTACACTGCATACATTCACAGTGTATGTATGTGTTATGGGTATCTGTGTCTGCGTGGGTGTCCCCCCACGTTCCAATGCTGTGTTTCAGTGCCATACATGATATAAACGTACACAATATGTTTATGCACGTCTCTAGATACATTCACAGTATATGTATGTATTATACTCTCTGGGTTGGCGCGGGTTTCCTCCGGGGGCTCCGGTGTCCTCCCGCGCTCTCATGGTATGTGCCCTTCGGCTCTCTGCACAGTATAGACATGTTCAATATGTTTTTTGCACATACTATACATATTTACAGTATGGGTATACTGTCTGCGTGGGGGTACTCCGGTTTCCTCCCACGCTCCAATGGAAATGCACAGCATAAACATGTGCAATATGTTTATTCACATGCTATCATTCTTACACGGTATCTGTGTGCTGGCTGCGTGGGTTTCTTCCGGGTGTTCCAGTTTCCTCCCACGCGCTGACGGTATGTGCGCCTTTGGCCCTCTGCACAGTTAAACATGTTCATATGTTTATCACGCATGCTCTAATACCTACATGGTATGTGTATGTGTATGCAGTCTGTGTGGGTTTCCTCCGGGTGCTCCGGTTCCCTCCCACACTCCATTGGTATGGGCGCTTTCGGCGAGTTTCCTCTGGGTTTCCGCCCACGCTACATGACATGCGTGCCTTTGGTGCAATACACGGTGTAAACATACACATTATGTTTATACACAACACTAAATACATTCACAGTAGTTGTATGTATTGCATTCTCTGGGTCTGCGTCGGGTCCTCCGGGTACTTCGGTTCCTCCCACGTGCCAACGGTGTGCGCGCCTTCGGTGCTATACACACATATGCTTGTGCAAAATGTTTATCACACATACTATAGTACCTACACGGTATGCATATGCAGTCTGCGTGGGTTTCATCCTGGTGCTCCGGTTTGCGCTATGCACAGTGAAAACATGTGCAATTTGTTTATTTGCAGGCTAACATACCTACACGGTTGTGTACGCAATCTGCGTGGCTGGTTTTCGTCCAAGCCCCGATGATGTGCGCGCCTTCGTCGCTAGCACAGTATAAACATGTTTAATATGTTTATCCACACATACTAAACTACATACGCCGTATGTGGTTGTATTATGCTCTTTGTGGCTGGGTGGGTTTCCTCCCACACTCTATTTGCGCGTTTTGACGCAATACACAGTATAAACTATGCGTTTGTACAATCAGCACTTATCAATGGGGTAGCTGCTGGATGGAGCATTGTCATAAGGATCCCTGGTATCAGGGGTACCACTTTCCACCTGTTTTCAGTGGTGATCAGAAGCGCTGGCTTGGACTGTGTTCGCCAGGCTGAGGTTAGCGTTGCGCCCGTTAGTGGCTGCTTCTCTGGCGTTTCTGAAGCTCAATGACTGGGCAAAAGCCTATGCTTCATCTATCAGTCGATTAGCAGGTGCACTGCAACTGCTTTAGCCTTTAGGGTCTCTGTGCCTGGGGTGGGTTTGCGCCACCTGTGGAGGCTGAGTTACTGGTCCTCTGACCGAGTTTCTAAGGAAGCTCTGTCAAATTGCCTTTCTTGGCCAACAGTTGAGGCACCCTGTAAACCGGGGCCTCTCTTCTCCGATACATGCGGAGTCTCTTTGGGATTTTCATACATCTCGCTGCAGGACGGTCCTGTCGGCCGTGTAAATTGCAGGGGAAGGGTCCTTACATCCGGAGGTGTTTCCACCTCCTTTACCGGAGGTGGGGCACCGGATGTGGACCTTATGGCCTCTCGACTCACTCGCAAGGTGGCAAGATCGTGGCCAGGTCCAGGGACCCCTGGGCGGACGCGTCAGACGCATTGGTAGCCCGTGGGTGCAGGATCACCTGATATATGCTTACCCTCCGCTACTGTTGTTGTCTCACCTGCTTCGCAGAGTAGGGGGCGAGACCATTCCGGTGATCCTCATTGCTCCGGAACGGCGACATTGGTACGCCGGTCTACTTCGGCTAGTCGCAGACGTTACTTGGCGACTGCCTATTGGGGTGGACCTTCTGTCTCATGATCCCATACTTCATCCTGCTTTACAGTCCTTGGCTTTAATGGCATGGCTGTTTAAAGCCAGGTGCTGAGGGACCGAGGTCTCTCGGATTCGGTCATCTCATCTATGTTGTTGGCACGGGAATCTTCCTCCAGAAAGATATCTCACCGTACCTGGAAGGCTTACATCCCTATGTGCGAGGAACTTGATGGGCGTCCTCGGACGTATTCCGTTCCCAGGATTTTGCTGTTTTTACAGCGTGGTGTGACCCAAAAGCTGGCCTTGCATACCATTTGAGGGTCAGATTTCGGCCCGGGCTGTCTTTTTCAACGACCGCTACCGGGCCATTCCTTGATTAGCACCTTTTGTGCAGGGGGTTCGCCATGTGATGCCCCCTGTCAAGCCTCCTCTCCCTACTTGGGATCTGAATTTGATGCATCTCGGTTCTCCAAGAACATCCCTTTGAGAATATCAGAGAGATTCCTCTCTTGACCTTGTCCCAGAAGGTGGCCTTCTTAGTGGTCATTTCTTCGGTTAGACGGTTGTCTGAGTTGGCGGCCTTGTCCTGCAAGTCGCCTTGCTTGGTCTTCCATAAGGATATGGCGGTGTTGCGCCCACGACCGTCCTTCTTTCAAAAGGTGGTCTCGGCCTTTCACCTTAAGGAGGACATTGTTCTTCCGTCCTTGTGTCCTCACCCTTCGCATCCCTGAGAGTTTGCGCTTCATACATTAAGATGGGTACAAGCCTTACGGGTGTACCTGTCTGCTACTGTTTCCATTCGGAAGTCTGACTCACTGGTTGTGTCTGTCTCTGGTCCAAAACAGGGCCGAGCGGTGTCGTCTGCCACCGTCTTTAGGTGGATCAGGCAGACCGTCATACAGGCCTATGCCCTTAAGGGGCGGGCGCCTCCCTTTCCGGTTGCGGCTCATTCCACCAAGGCAATTGGTGCTTCCTGGGCTTTCCGACATCAAGCGTCGGTTGCACAAGTGTGCAAGGCGGCGACCTGGCCGTCCGTCCATGCCTTTTCAAAATTCTATAAGGTTGATGGGACTGCATCTTCAGATGCTTCCTTCGGCCGCAAAGTGTTGCAGGCCGCTGTTTAATGTTGCAACGCCTCCGTTGAGGAGCTCTGCTTGTTTGGAGTGAAGTTTTGGTTGTTCCTTTACTACTGCTCCCACCCTTCTGATACTGCTGATAATGTTTACAGTAGCCAGCTGTGTCAGTCCATGGACGATAAGAGAAAATAGGATTTTTGTACTCACCGTAAAATCCGTTTCTCTGACGTCCATGGACTGACACAGCACCCACCCTTCCTTTTAGGGTTTGTACTGCTTTGTTACGAACTGAGGCTGCTAGCTGCAGGTGGGAGGGTAATGTCCACAGGGACCGCCCCTCTGGGCGAGGCTGTTCAGCTCTGGCTTGTTCTAGAATGTATGTTTCTAACATTCTGCCTAGATCTTCTCCTGCGAGCAGGGACATATACCCACACGTCGTTGACAGTATCCAGCTGTGTCAGTCCATGGACGTCAGAGAAACGGATTTTACGGTGAGTACAAAAATCCTATTTTTTTTTTTTGTCTGTGCCCACCCTCTCTATTTGTCCAGTTTACCATTATCATTGAAAGTGAAAGTAAAAGAAAATCTAGAATTTTGGATTGTCCCCAGAAAAGTAATGGAAGGGAAATCATCAAATGGGGACACTAGTTCTAGTGAACTGGGGGTCTCCAAGAAATTCCCTTTGCAGGGATTCCCTCTCACTTCCTGTTTTGTTATGGGATTGGAAGTGAAGAGAAATCTCCGCAATGGGACACAGGTGGTGAAAAAAAAAATCTGACCAGGGTCATAACCCTCCCTTACATCCAAAATGGGGGGGGGGGGCGGGTTTTGCCTATAGTTCTACTTTAAGTGCTTCTCTTTGCTCTTACCGGAAATACCAGAGTAGAGCGCTTTCTTTCGTTTGAAAAAAAATTCTTTCTTCCATCACCAAAATAAGTCGGCAGCATCTCTCAGTATCTAGGTGAAAACTGATTACAGAATAAGGAAGACGTACAACGTGCGATAACCGAACCAATCCACTTTCAGTTTACTGAAGTGAGATTAGCGAAATGTGAAATCTATTTATTGAGTTGCGCATGTTATTTCATTTTGATTTGCGTTGTTTCCTCCTGAAGCTATGTTGAACAATATATTTGATTTTTTTTTTTTTCTTTTTTGAATTTTATTTATTATATCGCTAGTAGATCCTTCTTTAAAAGAAAAAAAAAATCTCCTAATTGGGTAAGAACCCCCTGTCAAGGCCGTCTGTTCCTTTTTTATTAATTAAAAATTGTTGTACCCATGCCTTTCAGGCCTCTGTTCAGAATGCTGTAACAGTTGTTATCTGTAACTGTGAGCTGCAGCCACTCGGTGCATGTTAATGTGAGCCATTGTTCATCCGGTGAATGAAGCTGAGGTTCAATCACTCTGGTTGGTGTGGTAATGCTGGATGGAATGCAGAGTCCGTCTCGGGACTCCCTCGATTTCATTTACTCTGTCAACAGGCAACATTTTGGAAATATGGCACTGCAAAATGTTACAATCTGTCATCCTTATGATAAGGCTCACTAAGGACCGATGACGGAACATGACCGAGACAGAGTTCAGTTCACAATTCTCAGCTCATAGCCAAACATTAAATAATATCTGATCCATTTCCTCTAGGGGATAATCATAGCCTAATGTCACCATTCCTCCTTCCAATACTTTGAAGGTCTTTACCTGGCCCACTGCAATTATTAGTAATTTATACATGTTGAAAGTTATCCTATCTTGGCAGTCTTGTGTTACTAACACTGAGTAAACTGATCTACAACATGCATTTTTCTGTAACAAGACTACAGGGTCATCAGACTTCTGTTTTCTTTTTTTTCTTTTTTTTGTACCTAAAATTAATGTCACATTTTTCAGATGTGTTAAAGTAAGCATTTCTGAACCCCATGACCAGAAAACTTCAGCTATGGTTATTGACATCATTGTATTCAGCTTCATGACTTGCATCTTTTAAGGTCTCCAAAATATCCATCATTTAGCCCAGGTTCACACTGGGCTGTGGGAGTGAAACTGAACACGATTTCACTCCCGCTTGTCAGTCCCGATTTCGGCCGCGATTACAGAGACATCTGCAGGATTCTGCACAGATATCAATGTAAATCATGGGCCGAAATCACAAAAAGTAGTACAGAAACTACTTTTTGAAATTGGTGCAACGCCGCAGAAGCAGCGTCGCACCAATTAGGACGGTGCCATTGCCGGCAAATGCCACCGATTTGATATGTCAAATCGCACCAGTGTAAACCTGGGCTTAAGGAAATATCTTTGTATTAACAGTAGTTGCCCATTCTTGGCTTTCAATACATGCCCTAGGAGAGGTAAAGCTCAATCATGGACCTTGTGACAGCTCTGCCACCACTGCTATTTCAACAAAACATGATTACTTGGGTTAAGAACAGGTTATATGCTACATGAAGATATTCCCAACAATCAACCGTAACTCCTCACACCTTTTAACACTTTTGGTGTCCTGTGACATTTTATTGTATATGTAGCACCCTCCTAGATAGGTGCTGGGATTAAAGGGGTTGTAAACCCTCGCGTTTTCTCCCCTTAATGCATCCTATGCACTAAATTTAATAAACAAAATTTTTTTTTTTTTTCTTTTCCACTCTGCTTAAAGGAGAAGTACATTCAAAGCTCGTTTGGCTGTACTTCTCCGGTGGATCTCAGGAGTGCAGTTTGTTTTGCTCTCCTTTGACCCATTTTTAGCAGACAGCGGGCTGAAGTCTGCTCTCTGCTGATGTCACAATATTTTTTATTTTATCTATTTATTTTTTTATGGTTGGACTTTGTCTTTTTTCAACCTGACTAACTATGTAACTATGTCACTGTCACAGAGTCGGTCCAGGCTCAGGCATCATCACGACCATAGGGTTGGGATCCGTCCAGATCCCTGGACCGGCACCCGGCTCAGCCTTTCAGCGAGCCGCTGAGAGTCTGCTGCTCCCACCCCCTCCACAGCTCAGTGCTCCAGTGAGCATGGGGGGGGGGGGCAGAGCAGAGAGCCACTGACTGACAGTCACCAGCTCTCTGCTCCCGGAGCTGTGAGAACTGAGCGATCAGCGGTGTTCGATTGCTCAGTTTTCAGTTATAGAGGGGGCAGGGGACAGACGCTGCCTCCCCTTAGGTAAGTATGGTACTAAAAAAAAATACATCTTTTAAAGTAAACATGTACCCTATTTTAAACCTTTTCAAATTCCTTTCTTAGATCAAATGCCACAACATGATATCTGTTACCTTTATTAGCCAAAAAAGCTTCTTTGTCCCTCTGTGATTTAGTTTTACTTTGCAATGGGAGCCGGACTGTCCCTGACCTCATGGCCCATCTCCATCAACTACAATACCCGTTTATTGAGTGTGCGTTCACTGGCCAATGAGGTGTTGTCATCAGAAAGTGGAATGGAAGATAATATGGCATGAAGCGAGGGAAAATCGAGTCTCTATAACAAATTGAAACTGAATCCATGATGGGTGTGTAGATGTTTTTCAGCTAATGTAAGACTAGGCAGGTGGTGTCTACTGATTGGCAGGACCTTTGTTATTAGAATGTTTTTAATGGAGTACAGGTTCTCTTTAAGAAAAATAGCTCTCACTGAAAAGGACAGTATGTAAATGACCCCTTAACTTATTCACCTATATAGCAATTATTTTGAAGATTGCTATGGGTCACCAAAGTGCCATCTCCATCTGCTATGAGTGTCTCCGCAGCCCCTTTTCCTGATGATTCTATGTTGGCATATAGTCGTCTTCTCCCTAGACTCAAGAGATTACGCAGCTTCCAGGTAAAAGCTGTTGACTTTACGCTGCCGCGGCAACTCATAATTAATAACATGCATAGTACATGCAAGTTCAAAGAGAAAAGCTGCTGAGTCACACATAATGAAGTAGGAGACCTGAGAACCAACGGCAAAGTGACCTTCTGATGTAAGAAATGCTGAGATTTAGGTCACGAGCAGTAAACAGGACAAAGTTTAACATAATAATAATATACTATACTGTATACTAAGTTTACATTTTTTAAATTGTTTTAATTACTACACGTTTATATGGTGCAAAGATAATTATGTGTGGTATATCGGATTTAAAATTACACTGGCACTCTTTGGATGGCAGCAATTTGTGGTTTGATATGTAGTAATTAAACTGTGTCTGCTTAGAGCGTAGACATTACCTGAGGATGTTTACTTGTGGTGTACGTCTCACCTGTTAGATCTCTTTTTTTTGTGACTTAAGGGACAATGTTCCTCTGCCAGAGATTGCGGAGTTACCCAGTGACGAGGCTTTTTATATGGCTGACATAAATCCTTATTTGTACTCTGTCCCAGCGACATCCCAACACAAAGGTGTCAGTGACTGCTACTTCCCACAATTCATCAGTGTGCTAAATTTAAACAGCTTGAGGCAGGAGGTATGAGAGATACCTGAGTACTCTGCTCCGAGACTGATAAGTGTTACTATAGTGAGCCGTTTTGTTTTCCTTCCTTCGGTTTGTAAAGATGACATCTTGACCAATCATCCTCCTTTATTCCTTTGAATTTGCCCAGGGACATCTTCTAGTAAAGAAATTAGTCACCGCTCGTCAAATCCATCAGTAATTTTCTAGCTGAACTGCTGTCGTGAGCCATGTGCTCTAATGACATGTATTATACCATGAAAGGAGCCCAAATGGTCTGTTACGGCTCCTTTCCCCACTGAGCTTTCATTATACTTCTTGAATGGGCTGGTGCCTGACATAGGAAAGAGGAAGACGCTAAACACGGGTAATTGCAAATACCTTATCGTTGGAGGGCACCAACAAATGCTAGCAAAGTACTATATTCACAGACTTTATAATGTGTACATAGATTTACTGGAAGGGGCAGATTACAATCATCTCTAGGGCACCTAAATGGCCTACTTAGAATTAATTTTCATAACATATAAAAAAATCTACTGTACATGGTGGTAACAGACATATACAAAACGTTTATTTTGAAATCACTTTTTATATTCTCAGGAACATCTTGAAGTAGTAACATGGCATGAAATGATAAAGCGCTTAGGCCCCTTTCACACGGGCTTTCCGATCAGGTCTACCTGTCAGTTTTTCAGGTGGACCTGATTAGACCCTCCAGGATCTTCTATTGAGCTGTGTCCGCTGAGACCTGGCATCTTCCGATCAGATCCTATCCACCAAAAACAGATGGATGGTGGTCCTAGTTGCCATCCGTCCAGTGGATCGCATGGAAACAGGCAGGCAGTCCGTTTCCATCTTATTGCCCCATAGAGGAAAGCGTGACTGTGTCTGTGTTTGCTCTGCATAGCAGAGCGATCACGGCCTTGTCATCCGCCTCCTCAGCGGAGAGATCCCCCACTGAGCAAGTGGATTCTGCTTAGTGGAGACACCCATGTGAAAAGGGTTTAAGGTCCCTTTCACACTGCTCTAAAAAAATTGCAGTAAAAACACATATGCATGTTTAGAGTGATTTTGATGTGTTTCCTGGGCATTTCCTGTGCATTTTTGGGTTGCCTGCACCTCTACGGCGATTTCCTTTAATGGGATGCTGTGTTTTTGGTGCAGTTTTCAAAACTGCATCAAAGATGCAGAATGCAGGAATTTTCAAAACACACTGCACCTGTAACCTAGTGGTGTGAAGAGTCCAACAGGATAAAGGGAAAACATTTTTCTCTTTTTTTTTTTTTCTTGCAAGGTAAAAACGCAGGAAAAAAGTGAATGCAAAACACTGCATGTGATTCGCACAGGAATCGCACCACATTCCTGTGCACATCACATGTGATGTCTGTGTGGGCCGATTTGAGTCATACATTTTGCATGGCTCAAATTGCAGAAGGTTTGGCATGCAGCTCTAGTTCATCTCTAAGATGTTCTATTGCGTTGAGGTCAGGACTCTGTACATGGCAGTCAAGATCCTCCACCCCAAACTCGCCTTGTGCATTGGCCCAAATCATTTGGTGGAGGGGGGGCTAATATTGTGGGGTTGTTTTTCAGGAGTTAGGCTTGGCCCTTTTAGTTCCAGTGAAGGTAACTCTTAAGACGTCAGCATACAAAGAGATTTCATGCTCCCAACTTTGTGGGAACAGTTTGGGGATGGCCCCTTCCTGTTCCTGCACCAGTGCTCAAAGCAAGGTCCATGAAGACATGGCTGAGTGGGTTTGGGGTGGAGGCAAGGCAGCACAGGCAGTCGCCTTAGGGCGCCAGGCTAAAGGGGGAGATGAAATAAGCAAAGGTGTGGACTGGACATCATGTGTAGACAGATCCCAGTGCATTGTACACCATTTGCACCCTTCATCCCTGGCTCCATTCACCTTCCGCTGTTGTCCCTTCCTCTCCCCCCCCCCCCCCCCAAGTGTTTTGCCCTCTCTTCTCCCTCCTGCGCTGTCTAGGTCTCTAACTGTTTGAGCACCGGCGGGCAGCGCGAACAGGAGAGGAGAGAGCCGTGATAAAGAGAAGCCAGCAGCTATCTGTGCGACATGCGGGAACCATGTAAGTTCTTACTTGCCCTGATATCGCCTCTATCCACCTCCTCCCCGATGATCGGAATCTGTAGCAGGAGGACATGCAGAATGTGACGCATAGTTCTACAGCAGTGGGGCACAGTGGAGAACATAAGTATGTAGGAGGTACAGAGGGGAAAAGGTAGGTGTGTGATGGTTTGGGGGGGGGGGTTTACAGTGAAGAACAGGTACTGTATGTAGGAGGTACAGTCGGGAAAAGGTGTTAGGGGTATAGAGGGGAATAGGCATTAAGTGTGGGGGGGGGCACAGTGGGGAACAGATGTGCAGGAAGGGGGACAGTCATTAAGAGTGGTACAGTGAGGAATGGGTAGGCGGGGGGGGGGACGGGCATTGAGGGTGGTACTCTTGGGGGAATTGGGAGCTGGGAGGCACAGTGGGGAACAGGTATGTAGGAGGTACAGGGGGGTACAGTTGGGGAATAGGTGTGCAGGAGCAGGAAGAGAGGGGAGGGCAGGCATTCAGGGTGGTTCAGTGAAGAGCTGGGGGGAACAGTGGGTAACCGATATGAAGGAGATACAGGGGGATAAAGTGGGACACAGGTGTGCGGGGGGCAGCCATTCAGGGTGCTGCAATGGGGAACAAGGGTGCAGGAGGTACAGTGGGGAACAGATTTTCAGGAAGAGGGGGGGGGGACAGGCATTCAGGGTGGTTCAGTGAAGATCAGGGAGGCGGGGGGGTGGTACAGTGGGGAACAGGTGTGTAGGAGGTGCAGTGGGGGACAGGTGTGTAGGAGGTGCAGTGGGGGACAGGTGTGCAGGAGGTGCAGTGGGGGACAGGTGTGTAGGAGGTGCAGTGGGGGGACAGGTGTGTAGGAGGTACAGGGGGCGAAGGTGCAGGAATTGGGGTGAACTGAGGTCTAAAAATAAACATATTTTGTGTGTACACCACTTAAAGGAGTTGTAAAGGCAGAAGGTTTTTTTTATCTTCATGCATTCTATGCATGAAGATAAAAAACCTTCTGTGTGCAGCACCCCACTAATTAGCTGAGCCCCTTCTCTCTGCAGCAATGTTCAAAAGTGTCTTAGCGGTCCCAGACACTCCTCCTGATTTGCTGAGACACAGCAGCGGAGCCATTGGCTCCTGCGGCTGTCAATCAGGGGAGAGAGGAGGCCGGGTCAGGGCTCCGTGTCTGAATGGATACACTGAGCTCTGACTCAGCTCGGGGTCCCCCTGTAGCAAGCTGCTGGCAGAGGGGGGGCACTCACCAGAAGGAGGGGCCAGGAGAGAAGAAGAGGAGGAATCTGGGCATCTCTGTGCAAAACCATCTGCACAGAGGAGGTAAGTATAACATATTTGTTTAAAAAAAGAATAAAACAAGCCTTTACAACCACTTTTAAAGTGGTTCTAAAGGTTGTAATAAAAATAAAACATGTCAAGTGGGGACAGTTCGCAGCAGTCGGGGACATTAAGGGTGTGTGTGTGCGTGCGTGCGTGCGCGCGCGCTAAAACACGCCTTCGCCTGAGTAGACAAAAATCTTTGCACCGGCCCTGGGTGGAGGAACTTGACTGGCCTGCACAGAGTCCTGACCTCAACCCGATAGAACACCTTTGGGATGAATTAGAGCAGACTGTGAGCCAGGCCTTCTCATCCAACATCAATGCCTGACCTCACAAATGTGCTTCTGGAAGAATGGTCAATCATTCCCATAGACACTCCTAAACCTTGTGGACAACCAAAGGGTGGGCCAACTCAATATTCAACCCTACGGACTAAGACTGGAATGCCAATACAGCTCATGTGCGTGTAAAGGCAGGCGTCCCAATACTTTTGGTAATATCGTGTATGTGTGTATACCCAGACAATTGCCTGAAAATGTTAAGGTTAGAGCTCCCTTCTCAGGAAGGACATATTTAGAAATGAATATGAAGGTATAGTGAGTGATTCTTGGCTCTAAGAGGTTGGTGGATTGAGTATCTGCTGTATTGGAAACTGAAAACCTGTCTAATTGTGTTTGACAAATTTGTCTCCAGCTCTCAGGATCACCAATTTGTGAAACAATAGGAGGGCTCTTGCATTGGCCCAGCAGCATTCCTTTTTATCATAGAATATTCTTAACAGCTGCTCTTAATGTAGACACAATATATATCTCCTACCATGAGCCCTGTAAGCTTTTCTCCTGTGTAGATGACATGTCTGCCCATATATCATGTAAGTAAAGCAGAGAAGTACAGATCTCCCCTCCTGTTCTGTTAATATTTACATTTGTCAGAGGTAAACTTTATATGATGCCAGAGTTGGCTATTTCTAAGGAAAATCTGTAAAAATGATGGTGGTGTGGATGCTTATTTTCCCAAGAAGAGAGGTCAGCCAGTTTTACAGTATATACAGTCACTGATGATATGTGATCTTCTACTATCCTAGTCCCTAAGTAGTGCATAGGCCAGAGAGAATAAAATACTGTATTATTTATATTCTTTGTAAAGATACAAGTTTGTGTATTTGTGGAATAGTATATTTGATTATTTTATGTTTTTTTTCATAGGGGAACACTGTGACGTGAGTTCACGTTCTGGACGCTGTGTACCAGGGATCTGCAAAAATGGTGGCACCTGCATTAACCTCCTTATTGGTGGTTTTAGATGCAAGTGTCCCCCGGGAGAGTTTGAGAAGCCATATTGTGAAATGACCACTAGAAGCTTTCCTCCACAGTCCTTTGTTACATTCAAAGGATTAAGACAGCGTTTCCATTTCACTGTCTCTCTCATGTAAGTATAATTATTGGATGACCACACTGACTTTAATTTAGTGTGTTTATATATATATATATATATATTGTGAGGGGGTTAACTCGGCAGCGGGTGTGTGTGACCCCCTGGATGGGTTCACCACACAAAACAGGCACAGCAGACAGTGGTAGGAGAAAACAAAAGGGTGGGGTTTTATTTGAACTATATACAGACAAAAAAATACAGCAAAAACAAAAGAAACAGGAAAATAAATCCTGGTCAACTTGACCGCTCACTACACACGTTGGTGTCCCTAACTAACAACTGGGTACAGCCTTGTGCTGTCCCAGTCCCTAGCTCCCTGCTTTTAGAAGTTCTTAGCAATAACCACACAGGCTTTGGCTCGCCGCACAGAGATCACACTCCCCAGACTATCCACACAGATCTGGTTCCAGGATGGAGCATCTCCCTTAGCATGCTGGGAGTTCTTGTAGAGGCCCTAATGAGCCCACTTACTTCAGCTGGGCTCATTAACTCTTCCCCTGCAAGACTCCCAGCACTCCCCCTAGTGGTATAAATCGGCATAAAGCCTGAATCTAGGACATATATACCTTCCATCCTGGATGCAACCTGGTGATTTTACCTGCCTGCTGTCACAATATATAAATTACTGTATAGGCCAATTTTTCGTTATTTCCTAAACTCTAATGCTGGCCATACACTATACGAAAAATCGGCCAAACCCAATTTCGAAAAACGAACATTCGGTCGTGAGCGCAAACGATGGTGCCATCATGTAATGACCGATAAATCGTTCAGAGGACATAAATAAAAAAAAAATTATTTTGCTTTTTTTACATATACCTGATGCTGACAGTTCGGACGGGAAACGCATTAACCTTTCAATTTATCGTTCGTTCGGCAGAAGTTTTCCAAACTTGCCGTTCGGTTTTTTTTTCACACAAAAACGTCACAAACGATTAACGATTTGTGCCCATTAACTTGCCGAAAAAACGAACAAAGTGTCTACATGATCGATTTTTGGACGATTTTTCTTTTCGTATAGTGTATGGCAGGGCTTAAAATTTCAAGTCTAGACCTACTAGCCAGGCAAAAACCTTACTCTCCACCAGTTGCCCCACCAAACCTTTCCCAGGTCCATCCCCCAACCCCGCCCCCTTAAAGCCCCACCCCCTTAAAGCCCCGCCCCCTTAAAGCTTATGAAATTACATTTTTCTTAAGAATAAAGAATCCAAAATATAAAAAAATGCAATTATAACATAGCTTTATTCAATTTAAACATAACAGCAATAGCATTAATATCGGGGTCCCCAGAGAGCCCCCCTTACATCAGTGTCCCCCAGAGAGCCCCCCCTTACATCAGTGTCCCCCAGAGAGCCCCCCCTTACATCAGTGTCCCCCAGAGAGCCCCCCCTTACATCAG
This sequence comes from Rana muscosa, assembly GCA_029206835.1. NCBI lineage: Eukaryota > Metazoa > Chordata > Amphibia > Anura > Ranidae > Rana > Rana muscosa. The sequence continues at coordinate 683,033,748 of CM055118.1, read as the reverse complement.
TGTCCCCCAGAGAGCCCCCCCTTACATCAGTGTCCCCCAGAGAGCCCCCCCTTACATCAGTGTCCCCCAGAGAGCCCCCCCCTTACATCAGTGTCCCCCAGAGAGCCCCCCTTACATCAGTGTCCCCCAGAGAGCCCCCGCTTACATCAGTGTCCCCAAAGAGCCCCCCCCATACATACATCAGTGTCCCCAGAAAGCCCCCCCCTTACATTAGTGTCCCCCAGAGGGCCTCCCTCTAAATAAGTGTCCTCAGATGGCTCCCCATCTTACCTTTAGCTGGTGGGTGTAGGGATGTGCACCGTTGGCAGGCAGCCTCTTCTCGTGCCCCCCATGGCGGTGGAGAGCGGACCTCTCCTCGTGCCCCCCATGGCGGTGGAGAGCGGACCTCTCCTTGTTTCTCCCTCAGCAGTGGAGAGCGGAACTCTCCTGCACCTGTCCCCTGTAATGGCGCTGCCGAAGAAGAAGCCGCAAACCGGAAGTCGGCTTCAAAATGAGACTTGGAGCGCAGGTGCACAGCAAATTGATCCCCGGGGCCTGGGGATCACATTGCGCTCTGTTACTGCCAGGGGCGTACCTAGAGCATTTGGCACCTGGGGCAGATCCTATATCTGGCACCCCCCCACCTTAAAATGTAAAAACACCCCACTATGCCCCCTGCATACCTCTGCATCTTTCAATATCTTTTTGTCACTACTGTGTACCCCCTCTCCACAACTGCACCTCTGGACCCCTTTACATTACACTGCACCCTGCACCTCTGGACCCCTTCACATTACACAGCCCTTGTACCTCTGCACCCTTTTACATTACACAGCCCTTGTACCTCTGCACCCCTTTACATTACACAGCACCCTGCACCCCCTTTACATTACACAGCCCTTGTAACTCTGGACCCCTTTACATTACACGGCACCCTGCATCACTGGACCCCTTTACATTACACAGCACCCTGCACCTCTAGATTCCTGTATGTTACACAGGCACCCCCCTGCATTTTACACAGACCCCCTACAGTGCAGACCCCGCTACAGTACAGGCCCCCCTACAATGCAGACCCCCGCTACAGTACAGGCCCCCTTACAATGCAGACCCCCGCTACAGTACAGGCCCCCCTACAATGCTGACCCCCCTACAATGCAGACCCCCGCTACAGTACAGGCCCACTTACAATGCAGACCCCTGCTACAGTACAGACCCCCGCTACAGTACAGGCCCCCCTACAATGCTGACCCCCTACAATGCAGACCCCCGCTACAGTACAGGCCCACTTACAATGCTGACCCCCCTACAATGCAGACCCCCGCTACAGTACAGGCCCACTTACAATGCAGACCCCCCTACAATGCAGACCCCCGCTACAGTACAGGCCCCCCTACAATGCTGACCCCCCTACAATGCTGACCCCCCTACAGTGCAGACTTCCCCTACAGTTAAGACCCCAGCTACAGTGCAGACCACCCTACGGACCCCACTACAGTGCACAGACCATACCTCCTAACATGCACGGATTCTGTGGGTTTCTCCCACACTGACACATCTGTCCCGCAGTCCAGCTAGAGTGTTCAATTTCCTGCACAACAGGAATTCTAGGAAGTTGATTAAGCACACTGGAGGCAGGTAAGACGCCCCCCCCCCCTCGCATTCGGCGGACACCAGCGGCAGAATCCCCCCCCCTCAGAACTGTGATCTCGGCAGCGGCTGTCAGCCGACAAGTATGAAGCCACCTCCCCCTCCTCCTGCATAGCACTGTATAGACATAAAGGAGTAGGGGGAGGCGGCTTCATACTGACAGACTTATCAGAGCAGTGAGAGAAAAAGAACACTGCCTGCTCGCCCCCCCCCTCCGTGACTGAAAGCAGACAGCGCCGCGGGTTTAACTGCAGCATCGCGCGGTGACAGAACACTGTGTTATGTCACCGCGCGATCTGCTTTTAAACCCGCGGCGGCTGTGCTGTCACGGAGGACGCTGGGGGGGGCGCCGGCCTGACACCCCCCCAGTGTGTAACACCTGAGCACTTTTCAAGCCCTGGTGTATGGCCAGCATTAGGCCCCTTTCACCCTGGAGCGGTTTGCAGACGCTATTGTGCTAATAACAGCACCTGCAAACCGACCCTAAACAGCGGCTGCTGTGTCTCCAGTGTAAAAGCCAGAGGGCTTTTACACTGGAGCTGTGCGCTAGCAGGACCGCTCCAAAAGTCCTGCTAGCAGCATCTTTGGAGCGGTGAGAGGAGCGGTGTGTTTACCGCTCCTTCACCACTCCTTCCCATTGAAAGCAATGGAAAACTGCGGCTATACCACCAGCAATGCGCCTCTGCAGAGGCACATTGCTGACGGTATTAACCCTTTTTTGGCTGCTAGCGGGGGTTAAAACCGCACCACTAGCTGCCGAATACCGCTGCAATTCCGCCGGTATAGCCCCGCTATACAGCCACCGCACCTCCCGCTCCAGTGTGAAAGGGGCCTAAGTCTGGATTCAGAGCTTTGCATTGCATGACTGAACACACATGGTGGCCCTTTTATTTTGAATAAGCTGCCAGTGTACCACAATAGGCTTTTAATGCACCTGCATCCTTCCCCCTGGAAAGTGTGTACTGTATGCAGTATAGTAAGATTGCAATATTATAGAAAATGGAGTTCAAAAAGCTACATTGCTTGTTTCTGTAAAAGGCCCTATTAACACCAGCACAATTTCTCCTGTTTGCTGTCGCACTGCAATTCACAAAGATGGAAATTGCTTGATTTTTCTATGGTACCCATTTACAGCAAGGAAACCTGGTGCAGTGCGATTTTTGAAAAGGTGCAGGTGCGTCTTTTAGTGCAGCATAGTGCTTTCTGGCTACGTAGACTTCAATGGAAGTGCATGAAAATTCCACAAAAACACATGTGAATGCTTTTTCGATACATTCTTAACAGTTTTGTGTTTAGCAGCCAGTCTGCTCCAGATACAAAAAAAAAAAAAAAAAATGCATGAAGCATAAAAAATGTATCAAAAACATATGTAAAAACACACCTAATAACGCATGATTATGCAGCAGCACTCGTGTAAGCCTAGGCTAAAGTTTTTAATTTTTTTATATACATGTAGTTAAGAGGTGAATAGTGGCTGTGTCTGCAGTATGCAGAACAGAGCCCAGCCGTGTACTTGTGCATTTCTTTACTAGTAAGCATAAAGAAAATTTTACACTGTGAGGTTGAGGGAAGACAAAGGCCTCGTGCACACGGGAATAAAAATGCCACTTTTAAGGACATTTGACAGGGCTCTCCAAACTTTATAAACAAAGGGCTAGCATACCGTCCTTAAGACTTTAGGGGGGCCAGACTGTGGCCAGTGGGAGTAGAAATTATCCTGGCGTCAATGGAAGTAAACAATGCATCTTTGGTATTAGGGGGGAAATGGTGCCACATCGTTGGTGTCAGTGGAAGAAACAGTGCCCCATCGTTGGTTTCAGTGAGATTAATAGTGCCCCATCGTTGGTGTCAGTGGAAGGAATCGTCCCTCATCATTGGTGTCAATAGGAGGAATAGTGCTCCATTGTTGTCAGTGGGATTAATAGTGCCCCGACAATGGTGTCGGTGGGAATAATGGTGCCCTATTTTAGGTGTCCATTTAAGGAATTGTGCCCCATCATTTGTGTCAATGGGAGAAATAGTGCCCCAATGTTGATATCCGTAGCCAGTATATCACCCCATTATTGGTTTGTTCGTGTCTTGAATCAGTGGAAGGAAAAGTGCCCCAACCGCCGCAGTTTGGAGACCTCTGCTGTGCAGCCCTGAGCTGTGTTGCATTGTGAATGGGACACGCAGGAAATGATTGATGCGGAGGAAGATATAGGGGACAGTCAGGGGTGATCAGTGAGGCGCTGGGGATGAGTTACAATCGCCAATCTCCCTGTATACATTTCAATAAAGCAGCTGACAGCCGCTTCTCCTCCTCTCCCTCCCACGACTTTCAGCTGCTTTATTGAAATCTATACAGGGAGATCAGTGATTGTAACTCCTCCCCAGCGCCACACCGATCACCCCTGACTGTTCCCCATATCCTCCTCCAGCCACCCTCCGTGCTCCTTGGAACAGAGATCTCTCTCTACTCCCTGTCAGTACACTCCCCCCACAGTTAGAAACCCCTCCCAGAGAACACATTTAACCCCTTGATTGCCCCCTAGTGTTAACCCCTTCCCTGCCAGTGACATACAGTAATTAGTGGCTATTTTTAGCTCTGATCGCTGTTGAAAAAATGTCAATGATTCCAAAAAAGTGTCCGATCTGTCCGCCGCAATGTCGCAGTCCCGCTAAAAATCACTGATCACCGCCATTACTAGTAAAAAAGAAAAAAAAATGATAAAAATGCCATAAATATATCCCCATATTTTGTATATTTTATACCTTTTGCTCAAACCAATCAAAATAAACTTTATGCGATTTTTTTATTTTTTTTCTCCAAAATAAATTGTAGAATAATACATATAGGCCTAAACTGATAAAGATTTTTTTTTTTTGGGGGGGGGGGGGATATTTCTCTTGGCAAAAAGTAAAAAATATTGGGTTCTTTTCAAAATTGTCGCTCTTTTTTTTTGTTTATAGTGCAAAAAATAAAAATCGCAGCGGTGTTTAAATGCCACCAAAAGAAAGCTCTATTTGTGGGAAAAAAAGGACATCCATTTTGTTTGGGTACAGCGTCGCATGACTGCGCAATTGTCAGTTAAAGCGACGCAGTGCCGTATCGCCAAAAATGGCCTGGTCCGGATATGAGTGAATCCTTCCGAGGCTGAAGTGGTTAATGTCATCATATGGTTGAGGTATACTGCAGTTTTTCCAGAGCCTATTTTATGACGGCGTTGGGGATATCATGCTCTTTAAGGCCTCATGCACACTGAACGTTTTTGGACGTTTTTACAGCAGCTGTTTTTGGCTATAGACTTTTTTTTTCTTACAGTCATTAAACTCCCCATCATGTTATCCTCAGCTGTTATCAGCGGTTTTTGCCTGGGACATTTCTTGGCTTTAAAATAACAAACTAGAGGGTTCTGAGAGGAGTTTTTCAGCTTTAACGTCATAAAACGCTGATAAACACTCAAAAACCCGTCTTGCCAGCATTTTTTTATGTTTTTGATCCATTTAAAAATGTTACAAAAAAAAATGCTAATAAACGCTATTGCAAAAAAGTTGAAAAACTTACTGCAAAGCTACTGGAATTTTTATAATGTTATTTTAACGTTCAGTGTGCATGAGGCCTTAAACAATGTACACAAATGGTGCTTTGCAGTCCTTGGCTCTTTTAGAATCCTAGAACTAGCAATGCGAAGATTTATTTTTTTTTTATCCACACCTGCCATGGAAAATGATGAGAACCTAACCGTTTCAGTCAAAATAATCACATTTGTGGTCCCTGGAGTGCAAGTAAAATAAGTCATATCAATTCCTGTGGGATTTCTGAGCAAGACTTCAGGCCTGGAAATCTGAGCCTTCTCAGGAGAATCTCTCCGCCAAGTAAAAGTCCTGCATGGGAGCAAACGCTACACAATGACTGCTGCTAGTTCCAAAAACCCTCTCTGGCTAATAGTGCCACTACTACTAGTTGGTAGTGTTACGTCAGGCACCTAGTCCTAGTGACACTTGTTTTATAGAAGTACATGATGTAGTTTGTCTTATAAAGTCAATAAGAGACTCTTTTGATTTCTGCTCTTAGGTGAGAATTATAGGGCTAGTTCACATCGCAATGCACTGTATATATCAGTTGTAGTGCATTGCCATTTTTTTGTCAGTTGCACGCCAGCCCTAAATTTCAGTTGCACGCCAGCCCTAAATTTGAAATGCTTTAACAAGATGACAGGTTCACTTTATAAATGTAAAATGTGATGTGGGGTTGCACAGCCTCACAGTGAGAAGGTCAAAACAAGTTGAGTTTAAAGAAACAATACAGTAGGGAAAAAATGATTCCATAAATTCCACATATGAAAAATCCAATGAATTGTGCAAATACTAATAATAAATTCTGTGAGTTCATGAAAAGCAGCTGAACAAAATCCAATCTTCAAACGTGATATATGCCCAATCACCTTCTTCTATTTGGGAAGTATCCACAGGTGTTCTTAGATACTCAAAACAGTGCACTTCCACCTCTGTGAAAACATTCTGTGCTTACAGAATTCTCGAATCATTTAAGACTAATGCAAACCTTTTAAAAATGAGCTTAAAGTGTTACTAAACCCAGTGATATGAAAAAAAAATGACCCCCCCCCCCCCAGTGCCTACAGCTTATAAATCTTCTTTTTACATTCAAATATTGCCACTATATACCTTTTTGGCTGATCTGTATACCACAGTCATGTGATAAACTGCAGGGTTTTCCCGAGTGCTGAGTGTTCAGGTAGGAGGAGATTTCCACTACAGCCTGTGTGCTCATGCTTTTATGGGAGGCGGGTCATCCATCAATCAAGATGTGACATCCCACTGTGTTCTTTTTTTAGTTACTGGCCATGGAGAAGGAGGAGGGAGGGAGGGACTGGGCTGTTATTTAGGATCTGTATACACATCAACATGTGTAATGTCAATATCATGTGACCTGAAAATCTCAGCTCAACAAGGAAATGTTCTCTCCAGCAATAGAGATGAAACTGAGCATTTGCAGGGGGACCAATCTGACTGTGTATTATCTGGCCTTGCCCAGAGAGACCTTGCAGGAGGGGGAGGATTTGTGCATGTAGGACCAAAGAGCCTTTTTACACAATGCAGATGATTAACCCCTTAAGTTCCACATTGAGTATAACAAGCATGCTATTCTGCATATAAAGACAGATTTTACTGTCGTGGGTTTAGTAACACTTTAATGAGCTTCCAGCAGATAAATACCCAGGGTAATATGGTACTGGTCCCTTTTAAGACGCCTATGGTGCCTTTTAAACCTCCAATGCATCTGCTCAGCAACCTATCCCAAATCTTGCAGCATGTGTGCAGACTCTTTATTTCACAGCAGAGAAGATGCTACAAAGCTTGATTATCTAAGAACACCCGTGGATCCTTCCCAAATAGAAGAAAGTGGTTGGCATTTATCACGTTTGAAGATTGGATTTTGTTCAGCTGATTTTCATAAACTCACAGAATTTATTATTAGTATTTGCACAATTCATTGGATTTTTCATATGTGGAATTCATGGAATGATTTTTTCACTACGGTATTGTTTTTTTTTTATTCACTTTAACACTGAAAACTTGTTTTGACCTTATTACTGTGAGGCTGCACAACCCTACATTACATTTTATCACTTACATTGTTGGAACACAATAGGGGCTGCAGAAACCAATACACCCGATACCTACATGTTACAGATTGGTTTATTGCTTGCACGTATATACATTTTTTATATCACTTTATCCCATTTACAAGCGCAGAGGTTCACACCATTGATTTATTTTTCACTTTATGAATGGCTGTGGGATTTGCAAGTCATGTGTAACAAAGTATGAATTTCTGTGACTCTTCCTAGCTTTCCAACTTATCACTGCAGTTATGTGTGGCTGGATACATTATACGTCTTCTGTGGTAATAAAAGCTTCAAGTTTGTGAAACTGACACTTTTGTATAGTTTTCTTTTTGTTGTGGACTGTCTGACTTTTGACCCTTTACTGTGTCATTAGATGTAAAGAATGTTGCGGCCTTTGTGTTGCAGGTTTGCTACGAGGGAGCGGAATGCACTGATACTTTACAATGGCAGGTTTAATGAAAAGCACGATTTCATTGCACTGGAAATCATTGAGGAGCAAATCCAACTGACCTTCTCAGCAGGTAAATAAACACTTCATTCCAGCACTTTCTAGGATTTTCGGAATGTTTGCGGCACAGGTTCTACTTCAAACTGACTTTCTGATTTTATATAGACCTCTAGGGATCCATAACAACCAGCCAAATCCTGCCATTTTACGGTGCACTTTAAAAACCGACAGAAAATGTTTGCATGGTTGCTGTGGGGACTTTACCATTTTAATGGGATTTGCCATTTATGTAGTGAAGGACAAGAATAATAAGTATGGGAGTGAATACCCAGAGTTTTCACAAATGGTTGAGACTAAATTTTACATTATTGGTACATAACAGACATTATCATTATTATTATTATTATTATTATTATAATAATAATATCACATCATAGAAATGCAGTCCAGGTGCGCTCCAGATGCTTTTCTGCATGCGTGTTTTTGATGCATTCTGGTGCGTTCCAGTACAGTCCAGTGCAGGAAAAAAAAAAACTGAAACTGATCGCACTGGTGTGAACTATGCCATTGGAAACCATATAACCTACTTTCCATGCGTTTTTGATGCAGAAAAAAACACACACTGGACTGCATAATGGTAAAACACTAATGATTTTATTTCCGTCTTACCATACCGTACTTGCTTTGTTTTTTAATCAGTTTTTTGTTTTTTAATTTTAAAATGTTGAAAGTCAATATTTTAAATTTAAACTAAAAGTTACTTCTCAGTTATTGCTGATGCATTATGTGTAGATTTATGAAAGTACAATTTTACACTAAAGTTAGTACTTGACGCTGTCTTGCTGGAGCGACGCTAGTGCTTGTGTAGTTTTGATGTTTATCCTTCATACTGAACCGTTATTGCATTTGTATAAGATGTCCAGTGTTTGTTTTTCTTTGTCTGGAAATAGGCAAAATTCAATAAAAATTGTCAATAAAATTATTATTATTTTTTTTTACGTACAGCTTAAGAAAATGTTTGTTTGTTTTGGATAAAGTAAGGCAGAGTTATAACCTCCTGTTTATTTATTTTTTTAGTTTTTTTTTTTTTTCTCCATCTGTGTCCCATTGGAGAGATTTCCCTTCACTTCCTGTCCCATAGCTAAAAGTGGAAGTGAGGGAAGCCCTAGTTGTCAATAGAATTCATGTCCCTACTGGAAGCCCTCTGGTGACCATCCAAAATTGTAGGATTTTATTTTATACTCCATGATAAGGGCTAACAAGACGAATAGAGAAAGGTGAATCTCCCTAATGGGGACACAGCTATAAACTCTGGACAAAATGTATAACTTTTCCTTACTCTATCAAAAATAAATTGCCTTTAGTTCTACTTTTATTGATTGTTAAAGTGATTTGTAAAGCTTTTTTTTTTTTTTTTTTGTTTTTTTTTTAAATAACAAACATGTCATACTTACCTCCACTGTGCAGCTGGTTTTGCACAGAGTGGCCCGATTCGTGACTTCTGGGGTCCCTCGGCAGCTCTCGCGGCTCCTCCCCACAACAGATAACCCCCTAGTAGAAGCGCTCTCCCGGGGGTTAATTTGAGGGCGTGCTCCTGAGTCATTCATTCGGTGGCCGTAGCCGTCGAATGTGTGACTCGGGCCCGGTGCCCGAGTCATTGGATTTGATTGACAGCAGCAGGAGCCAATGGGTGCGCTGCTATCAATCTATCCAATTAAGAGCAGGGACCCCGTAGAGGGGGACAGCGCATCACTGCAGAGTGGATTCCACGGCTCAGGTAAGTAAAACGGGGGGGGGGGGCTGGGGGGCCAGTCGCTCCCAGGAAGTTTTTTCACCTTAATGCATAGGATGCATAGGATGCATTAAGGTGACAAAACATGAGGGTTTACAACTCCTTTAAACCTGCACTATTTTGCACTTAACATATAAAACACTGTCACTGAGAATTTAGAAAATCGATATCAAATTAGACTGCATTTCAATTCCACATGTAAGCAGCTATTAATGGCAGGTCACCACTGTACAATGAAGGCTTTTATGAGCAGAATAAGCTACTTTACTGTGTCAAAGTTATAACAGCAATTAACGGCAGATTAGTCTATATAAGTGCAACATAGCTAAGTAGCCTCTGGAATTTGTTCTAGCTACATTACCATCATTTTGCTAAGGCATGCCTAACATTTATTAAAAAGTGTGTGTATGTGTGTGTATGTATATGTGTGTATATATGTGTGTGTGTGTGTGTGTGTGTGTGTGTATATATATGTATATGTGTGTATATATGTATGTATGTATATATACACGTATGTGTGTGTGTGTGTGTGTGTGTATGTGTGTGATATATATATATATATATATATATATATATATGTGTGTGTGTGTGTGTTTGAGGAAGCAGGTCTTTGTCACTCAGCTAAGCTAGAGATTGTGTATATTAAATATCATTGTTAATACAGAAGTGTCAGTGATGTTGTACTTAAGTACTGTTGCTCCCTACATGACCCCTCTCATTATTTGCCTACTACATCAATGTGAAAGTGATTATCTAAATATTGTCAGCGCTCTTGCTAAGTGACATGGCCCGGCTGTAAGGATAAAATAAACACATGGTACAGGTGTCATGCAGCTTTTTACTTTACATTTTACATGCACACCTTTAAATCGGTATAAAACCCAGAAGCAAACCGATATTGCAGCTTAACATTTCCTAGGTGTGATGGCCTCATTAGTTTTTTCTTTTATTTTCATCTGGTTATCTGGCCTGTAAATCTGTTGTTTTTCAAAAGAACAAGCTCTCCAGCAGGACTGTATTTGTTGCAGAGATGAGACAAAACATTTAAACACTAGCATGGGTGCTTACGATCATTTTTTTTTTAGGGAAAAAATAAAATAAAAAATTGCTGTGATTATAAAGTGTTAGCACTTTTAACTTATTTAAATCAGACAGGTATGTCCATACATAAAATATGGAAAAACAGTAAAATCTAGGCAATTAACATGCATTCAATACAATTGTATTTAACCTGCATGCAAACAATATATCTGAAATATATCTGAAACAAATGGTCCCAGCTAAACCACAGCCCAACCTGACCTTTTATATGCAGTTTTTTGTTTTGTGTTTATAATTCTTTATTTAAAGGGGTTGTAAAGGTACATGTTTTTTCACCTTCATGCATTCTATGCATGAAGGTGAAAAAACATCCGAGCATTAGCCCCCCCCCCCCATTTACCTGACCCCTTGAAAGTCCCACGCCGTGAACGTGCAGGCTTTTCGGTCAGTTTCTCGGCTCATTCATTGGTTGATTGAAAGCAGCGCAGCCATTGGCTCGCGCTGCTGTCAATCATATCCAATGATGCGGCGCGCCGGGGGGCTGGGCCGAGTGATACAGTGAGTGGCTATAGCCGCCGTCTGTATCACGGGAGCACGCCCGCAAGAACTTTCCACCATGCGAGGGAGCTCGCATGAAGGTGAAAAGTTCTTGCAGAGGGGAGCCGAGACAGTTGCCGAAGGACCCCAGAAGACCAGGTTCGGGGCCACTCTGTGCAAAATGAGCTGCACAGTGGAGGCAAGTATAACTTGTTTGTGATTTAAAAAAAAAAAAAATTCTCTTTAGTGTTCCTTTAAATCAGACAGCTATGTCCATACATACAGCATAAAATATAGGTAATTATGAAGTCTTAACACTTATGGTGATAAGGGCACACTTAAGACATCAGATTTGTTCAGAAATACGCATGCACATACTGTGGAAATGTAGAACAACAGGTATAGAACTAAAAAAAAGATAAACATTCCGGTTTGTGTTTTTTTATTTATTTTTTAGATTGCACAGAAAAATATATAAAAAAAAAATCAATTCTGTTTAAAAATTAATATATTTTACACCTTGAGCCAATACCACCACCAATATACTGTTTATTAGAAATTAATAATGTATTAAACATTTGTACTACTATTAGGTCACCTCACAATTTGTATTTACTGTTCACATAGTTACACCCTTGCAATATTTGTAATTGTTCCTGACAATTGCACAGCGAGTGCTGTTATTGGGTATGAGCAATGTTTGACATGTGCGTAGTAAACTCCTCTTCCTTTTGAATGATCTCTAAATATACGAACTCTTTGTAATAAGTTGTGTGTACGTTCACACAGGGGCTACTTTAAAGAACACTGCAAATCTTTCTTCGACTTGGGTCTCGGTTTTTCTGCTTCTACTGCTTTCTATCATAATATTTAGACAATGTATTATTCCACGCCATGTCAAGAAGCTCTTCGCTTTCATGTAATGTCGCTGTGAATGTTATAATTACAGAGAGCGGTTCTCACACGCGGTGCTGCGTACATCCCGCTTTTGCAAGTCTTGGCAAACCTGATTAATATATATATATATATATATATATATATATATATATATATATATATATATTCTTAACATACTTTGTCGCATTACACACTATAGCGCTCTACAAGTCTTCTTGATATAACATTTCTTTGTCAATTAGTCGGGATTATCTGAGCTTTCTTTAACGTTTCTATAAAGGTGCTGCCATATTGTATTGTGAGTGGCTTGCATTATGCTTTATGGGCGGGTTAACGTGTAGAAGCTTGTGTCTGGTTTTGCAAGACCCTAGGGATAATATGACACATCTATCTATCGCTGGTTGTAAATTAATTTTTTGGCATTTCAAGTCTAAGCCAGGACTCCCATTGCTTTATTGGAATTAGTTAGAAGCTTGTTACCATAAAGGGTGTGTGAGAATCAGCCTGGATATATTGTTACAGGATCCCATAGCTGACACAAGTCGCTTGTTCACATGTTTGGATTGTAATGTGGAGGCGTAGAACTTGAAAAGGCCTAGCTCCAGAACTGTGAAGGTGGAATAACTGGGTGGGGCAAAATCAACTGCTATTACTTACAAAATCAGATGAATCTGAAAATACTTGGGAGAACCCACAAAAATAAACTCTGCTCCCTTCTTTTTTTTTTTTTATTTCCTTTATACCACTTTTAGTAAGCGTTCTATCATCCACCCATCCTTCATCCATAGATTGTTTTATTCATAGATGATGAAGTATGGCTTCTATAAATGGAGAAGCCGAGCGGAAAGGGCAGGCATAGTCGGGTATTTTTGATGAGTAAAGCCCTGTACACACGATCGGATAACCTATGGATTTTCGTCCGATGGATTTGTCCATCGGAAATCCGATGAAACTGTTTTTCTTCAGTCTTGCCCACACACCATCAGTCAAAAAACCGACCGTTCCAAACGCGGTGACGTAAAACACTCCGATGAGCCGAGAAAAATGAAGTTTAATGCTTCTGAGCATGCGTCGACTTGATTCTGAGCATGCGTGGGTTTTTTAACCGATGGACTTGCCCATAGACGATCGGAAATTACCATCGGTTTTTGATCCATCGGAAAATTTTAAAACAAGTTCTATTTTTTAAAACCGATGGGAAAAAGACCGATGGGTACCATACACGATCGGTTGGTCTGATGAAAACCATCCACAGGATTACAGAAGAGGGGCTAGAGGGGATTGTAGGAGGAAGAATTAAAAAAAAAAACTGGAGCCAGCAGCACAAGAAACACATCGGCTGAATAGTACAGTTGTGCTCAAAAGTTTGCATACCCTGGCAGAAATCGTAACATTTTGGCATTAAAATGGAAAAACATAAGAAAAAATATATAAAGTCGCGTTGCCAATATTTGAAAATTCAGTGAGAATTATATGAATGCAGTGAAAAATATATAAGTACTCAAATTGTGCAACATAAAAATTACCCAAACGTGTGCACATTCACAAATATACTCTGACACAAATATACAAATGTGTGAACATTATGTGAATAAAAAAATGTCCCATATAAATTCAAAGAATATATCCTCGAGTCTTCTTCAAGATATATATAAACGCACACTTGATAAATCCACCCGTGCAAATGATCTATTAATGGTGACAGTCCACACTCTGTAGCAATAGGGTAGTAAACAAAATAATATCCACCATCAATGAAGGGAATCCGCTTACCAGAACCCTGTGGTCCCCTATCACGGAGAACCCAGGGAAGCGTTGAGTACAGATACTGCTGGGCTGAATAACTCCAAACTGCTCCACACCTGCTATACTCCACCCTTCAGGGCAGTAGATCCTGAAGGATAATGGATATATGGAACAAAAAAAGGCCTCTGATAGTTTAAAATCATTGAGTTTATTCTAAAAACAAATAAAAAATACACTTACAGGGTTACAGCGGTAAGTAGGCTTATAACCTGGTGCGCCGGCCGAACGCAAACAGGTCACCCTTCCGTGCAGAGGTAACGAGCAAAAATAGGGGGGTGACAACAGTACACCGCTCGTTCCGCCCTACTAGTTTCGTGACCGAATCACTTCTTCCAGGGGCCCCTGGTTATAAGCCTACTTACCACTGCAACCCTGTAAGTGTATTTTTTATTTGTTTTTGGAATAAACTCAATGATTTTACACTATCAGAGGCCTTTTTTTGTTCCATATATCCATTATCCTTCAGGATCTACTGCCCTGAAGGGTGGAGTATAGCAGGTGTGGAGCAGTTTGGAGTTATTCAGCCCAGCAGTATCTGTACTCAACGCTTCCCTGGGTTCTCCGTGATAGGGGACCACAGGGTTCTGGTAAGCGGATTCCCTTCATTGATGGTGGATATTATTTTGTTTACTACCCTATTGCTACAGAGTGTGGACTGTCACCATTAACCACTTAACGACCGCCCACCGCCGATTTACGTCGGCAGAATGGCACGGACAGGCAGAATCACGTAGATCTACGTGATCGCCTTTGTGCAGTTGGGGGGTCCATCCGGACCCCCCTTCACTGCAGTGAGCGGCCGTTAAGTGTTCGGGAGCGATCAGGCATGAGGGGGCGGCCGCTCGATTCCGCCCCCCCCCCTCGCGATCGCTCCCGGCCAATGAAATTGCTTCCTCCGCCATGTGATGTAAACACAGGCTGGAGGAAGTGATGTCATCTCCCTCGCCGCGGTCTTTTCGTTCCCGGCGCCGAGGAGTGAAGACAGAGGTTAGTGCTCCAACAGTCCACTGACACGTAGGTACACATAGGCACACAAATCACCCCCCGATCACCCCCCAGGTCACCCCAAAGCCCCCAATCACAGTGTCACTGATTGCAGTGATCATTTATTTTACTGATCACTGCATTTAGTGTCATCTGTGATTGTAAAAAGTTGCAAGGCAGTTAGGATTAGGCCCCTTTAGGTCCAGGGTAGCCCCCTAACCCCCCCTAATAAAGGTTTAACCCCTTGATCACCCCCCAGGTAACCCTTTCACCCCCTAACTTCAGCGTCACTAAGCGATTGTTTTTCCGATCGCTGTATTCGTGTCGCTGGTGTTTTAGATAGGCAGTTATTTTTTTTTTAGGTTCGCCGCAGGTTTTTATTGGTGTCAGGTACCCCCATATTTAACCTAATAAAGGTTTTAACCCCCTGATTGCCCCTAGTTAACCCTTTCACCAGTGATCACCATATAAAGGTTACGGGTGACGCTGGTTGATTAGTTTGCTTTTTATAGCATCAGGGCACCCGCCGTATATAACCCAATAAAGGTTTAACCCCCCTGATCGCCCGGCGGGTGAGATCAATTAGGTTTTAGCGCCAGAGAGGGTCTGCGTCGCCCCAGGCAGTGTTAGGTTAGTGCCAGTAACGCTAACACCCACGCGCAAAGCATACACCCCCCTTAGTGGTATAGTATCTGATCAGATCTATACTAGCATCCCCAGCGGTTTAGGGTTCCCAAAAACGCAGTGTTAGCGGGATCAGCCCAGATACCTGCTAGCGCCTGCGTTTAGCCCCTCCGCCCAGCCCAGCCCACCCAAGTGCAGTATCGATCGATCACTGTCACTTACCAAACACAACACACATAACTGCAGCGTTCGCAGAGACAGGCCTGATCCCTGCGATCGCTAACAGTTTTTTTGTAGCGTTTGATATATTTGCTGACGACAGTCAGGTGCTTTTTTTCCTGTGAATCTTACTAGTGTACCCCTAAATTTAGAGCCCAAAATGGCAAGACGAAGGTACACTAGTAAAGAGGCCTACGAGATTCTGAGCATGACAGATAGTGAAGAGGAGGTCACGTATCTGTCAGATTCAGGCTCAGAATATCTTCCCGTAGAAGACAGTGACGTCAGTGGCCCCACGTCAGATAGCTCTGACGACGAAGTTGAGGTCCCTGCTAAGGTCAGGCGTACCCGATCCCGATCTTCTGAGGTTGTTGAGGAGCAAGAACCGCAGGTCTCTCGTATCATGGAGCAGAGTAGTACTAGCGCCGCTATTCCTTCTGGTGAACTGGCAAGCACCAGCGGCCTAGTACAGCCTGGACGTACATCCAGCACTGCAGTAACACTTGGTGACGTGGCGAGTCCCATAAGTGTAGTTCAAGCTGGCGAGGTGGCAAGCACAAGTAGTGTCCCGCTGCCACCAAGAAGACAAAGGCAGGCCCGTCGTGCCCATACTGCCCTTCCTGCAGAATTCGCCTATCCTGATTGGGTCCCCACCACTTCTGCAGAACCCGTACTTCCCCCATTCACTGCCCAACCCGGTATTCAGGTGGAAACAGCTGATTTTATGCCAATCGATTTTTATTCGCTGTTTTTCACGGAAGATCTCTATAGATCTATTGTGGACCAGAGTAATTTATATGCTGGTCAATTTATCGCCGCTAACCCCCAGTTGCCTAAAATTGCCAGAAATTGGAAACCAATTACGGTTTCCGAATTTAAGACCTTTCTGGGCCTTTCCCTCAACATGGGCACACATAAATTTCCGTCATTGCGTGCTTATTGTTCCACGCACCCAATTGACCACATGCCCGTGTTCTCTGCCTCCATGTCCAGGGCACGATACGAGCAGATTTTGCGGTTCATGCACTTCAACGACAATGAACTTTGTCGTCCACGTGGGGACCCTGAATACGACCGGCTCTATAAAATTCGGCCCCTCATAAACCACTTCAACGAACGTTTTGCAGCCTTGTTTACTCCCGATCAAGTTGTCTGCGTTGATGAGTCCCTGATTAAATTTTCTGGCCGCTTGTCTTTCAAGCAGTACCTTCCCAGCAAGCGTGCCAGACATGGGGTCAAGCTCTACAAGTTCTGTGACAGGGCAACAGGCTATGTAGTGAACTTTACGGTTTATGAGGGAAAAGACAGTCAGATTGAGTCGGTCAACTGCCCGGATTACATAGGGAGCGCTGGCAAGATAGTGTGGAACTTGGTGTCACCCTTATTCGGAAAGGGGTACCACTTGTATGTGGACAATTATTACACGAGCGTGCCACTGTTTAGTCACTTGTTTGATCATAAGATTGGAGCATGTGGCACCGTGCGACCTAATCGCCGGGGATTTCCCCAGCGGCTTGTAGATGCCCGTCTTAGGCTGGGGGAGAGAGCCTGCTTGAAGTGTAATAACTTGCTCGCTATGAAGTGGAGGGACAATAAGAATGTTTTCCTTCTTACCTCCCTTCATGCAGACACGACAGTCCAAATTCGTACGGCGACTGGTGTTGTGGAGAAACCCCTCTGTGTCCACGAATATAACCAAAATATGGGAGGGGTGGACCTCAACGACCAGTTGATGGCGCCGTATCTAATTGACCGTAAGGCGAGACGCTGGTACAAAAAAGTGTCTCTATCATTATTCCAATTGGCTTTGCTGAACGCTCATGTGCTATACAGAGCTTCAGGTGGGACTTTATCTCTTCTAAAATTCCAGAATGAGATAGTCACAGAACTCCTGTATCCAGGCGGTTCTGCACCTCACCATCCCCAACCAAATGCAGTAAGCCGGCTGCATGAGAGGCATTATTCGTATGTCCTCCCGAGTACCCCTACCCAAAGCCACCCCCAAAAAAGATGTCGTGTCTGTAGCAAGCGCGGATTTAGGCGTGACACTCGTAGTTTTTGTCCACTCTGTCCTGACAAGCCTGGTCTTTGCCAAGGTGAATGTTTTGAACGCTACCACTCAAAAGTGAAGTTTTAGCGTAGGGTACAGCATTTCACAGACAAGGACACACTTACACAGGGTCTCCCAAGATGCCATTACATTTTGAGAGACCCGAACCATTACAGTTGTAAAGTTACAAAAAAAAGTGTAAAAAAGAAAAAAAAAACCGTAAAAAACAAAACACAAAAAAAATATAAAATAAAAAAACCAAAAATAGTTGTCGTTTTATTGTTCTCTCTCTCTCTCTCTATTTTCTCTCTATTGTTCTGCTCTTTTTTACTGTATTCTATTCTGCAATGTTTTATCATGCTTGCTTTTCAGGTATGTAATTTTTTGTTTTCAGGTGCGCCATTCAACTGCAGCGCGGAATTATTTATCTTGACAGCAACAGCGTTTGCTCCCACGATACATAAAGCCGTGACTCCAGTGCTGTAGGAGGTGATTTCACCACCACAGTTAAAAAAAAAAAGAGCATATATGCCGAAGCATGGGGGCAGCAGGGGCGGAGGAGCGATTTTGCTCCCAATGCCGCGTACATACGGTCGAAATTCCGACCGTGTGTACGCGGCATAACTTTTTTGCGGGAGGATGCCCCCATGCTTCGGCATATATATATTTTAGGCACAGGTTGCGTTAAAACATTTTTTTATTTTTTACTAGGTTTTGTTTTGGTATTTGCTTTGCAGGTATGGCATGGTAAGGTCTTACTGTTGTACTGTAATGTTACTTTGTTTTAATGTTAACCACCATTTGCTTAGCAGGTACGCCATTCAGTTGCAGCGCGGATCCATTTATCTTGACAGCAACAGCGTTTGCTCCCACGATACATAAAGCCGTGACTCCAACGCTGTAGGAGGTGATTTCACCACCACAGTTAAAAAAAAGAGCATATATGCCGAAGCATGGGGGCAGCAGGGGCGGAGGAGCGATTTTGCTCCTAATGCCGCGTATATACGGTCGAAATTCCAACGGAGGCTTATCCGTGGAAAAGTCCGACCGTGTGTACGCGGCATAACCTTTTATGCCGCGTACATACGGTCGAAATTCCGACGAAGGCTTGACCGTGTGTACGCGGCATAACTTTTTTGCGGGAGGATGCCCCCATGCTTCGGCATATATGCCCATCATTAGAAGTGGGTGGATGAAGGGAGGTATTCTAATGGTGGGCATACCCACCAATCAATCTCTTTTTTTCGTTCAGCCAATAGGCTGTATGAAAAAAAAGATTACAATACATGTCCAACAAGGACCAGCAACGTACTGGTATGTTGCTGGACTTTGAATGTTTATACCAGAATGATGCCTGCGGGTTTAGGTATCATCTTGGTATCATTCTTTTCAGCCAGCAGCCGGCTTTCATGTAAAAGCAATTCTAGCAGATAATTAGCCTCTAGACTGCTTTTACAAGCAGTGGGAGGGAATGTCCCCCCCCCGGATATAAAAAGCGCCATTGGGAAAGCATTTTATCACACCGATCTTGGTGTGGTCAGATGCTTTGAGGGCAGAGGAAAGATCTAGGGTCTAACCCCCCAATTTTTTTCAAAAAAAGAGTACCTGTCACTACCTATTGCTATCATAGGGGATATTTACATTCCCTGAGATAACGATAAAAATGGTAAAAAAATAAAATATGGAAGGCACAGTTTAAAAATAAAATAAAAAAGCCAAATAAATAATAAAAAAAAAAAAAAAAAAAGCACCGCTGTCCCCCCCTGCTATTGCGCAAAGGCGAACGCAAGCGTCGGTCTAGCGTCATATGTAAACAGCAATTGCATCATGCATGTGAGGTATCACCGCGAAGGTCAGATCGAGGGCAGTCATTTTAGCAGTAGACCTCCTCTGTAAATCTAACGTGGTAACCTGTAAAGGCTTTTAAATGCTTTTAAAAATGAATGTAGTTTTGTCGCCGCTGCGCGTTTGTGCGCAATTTTAAAGCATGTCGTGTTTGGTATCCATGTACTCGGCCTATGATCATCTTTTTTATTTCATCAAACATTTGGGCAATATAGTGTTTTTTAGTGCATTAAAAATAAAAAAAGTGTGTTTTCCCCCCAAAAAATGCGTTTGAAAAATCGCTGCGCAAATACTGTGTGGAAAAAAAAAATGCAACACCCACTATTTTAATCTGTAGGGCCTTTGCTTTAAAAAAATATATAATGTTTGGGGGTTCAACATAATTTTCTTGCAAAAAAATTTTTTCTTTCATGTAAACAAAAAGTGTCAGAAAGGGCTTTGTCTTCAAGTGGTTAGAAGAGTGGATGATGTGTGACATAAGCTTCCTAATGTTGTGCATAAAATGCCAGGACAGTTCAAAACCCCCCCAAATGACCCCATTTTGTAAAGTAGACACCTCAAGCTATTTGCTGAGAGGCATGTTGAGCCCATTGAATATTTTTTTTTTTTGTCCCAAGTGATTTAATAATGACCAAAAAAAAAAAAAATGTACAAAAAGTTGTCACTAAATTATATATTGCTCAAACATGCCATGGGCATATGTGGAATTACACCCCAAAATACATTCTGTTGCTTCTCCTGAGTACGGGGATACCACATGTGTGGGACTTTTTGGGAGCCTAGTCGCGTACGGGACCCCAAAAACCAAGCACCGCCTTCAGGATTTCTATGGGTGTAAATTTTTGATTTCACTCCTCACTGCCTATCACAGTTTCGGAGGCCATGGAATGCCCAGATGGCACAAAACCCCCCCAAATGACCCCATTTTGGAAAGTAGACACCCCAAGCTATTTGCTGAGAGGTATGTTGAGTATTTTGCAGATCTCGCTTTTTGTCACAAAGTTTTGAAAATGTAAAAAAAGAAAAAAAAAAAGAAAGAAAAATGTCTTTCTTAATTTTCAAAAACAAATGAGAGCTGTAAAATACTCACCATGCCTCTCAGCAAATAGCTTGGGGTGTCTACTTTCCAAAATGGGGTCATTTGTGGGGGTTTTGGGCTGTTTTGACATTTTATGGCCTTCAAAACTGTGATAGGTAGTGAGGAGTGAAATCAAAAATTTATGCCCTTAGAAACCTTGAAGGCGGTGCTTGGTTTTTGGGGTCCCGTACGCGGCTAGGCTCCCAAAAAGTCCCACACATGTGGTATCCCCGTACTCAGGAGAAGCAGCAGAATGTATTTTGGGGTGTAATTTCACATATAACCATGGCATGTGTGAGCAATATATCATTTAGTGACAACTTTTTGTACATTTTTTTTTTTCTTTTTGTCATTATTCAATCATTTGGGACAAAAAAAAAAAATATTCAATGGGCTCAACATGCCTCTCAGCAAATAGCTTGGGGTGTCTACTTTCCAAAATGGGGTCATTTGGGGGGGTTTTGTGCTATTTTGGCATTTTATGGCCTTCGAAACTGTGATAGGTAGTGAGGAGTGAAATCAAAAATTTACGCCCTTAGAAATCCTGAAGGCGGTGCTTGGTTTTTGGGGCCCTGTACGCGGCTAGGCTCCCAAAAAGTCCCACACATGTGGTATCCCCGTACTCAGGAAAAGCAGCAGAATGTATTTTGGGGTGTAATTTCACATATGCCCATGGCATGTGTGAGCAATATATCATTTAGTGTCAACTTTTTGTAATTTTTTTTTTTTTTGTCATTATTCAATCACTTGGGACAAAAAAAAAATATTCAATGGACTCAACATGCCTCTCAGCAATTTCCTTGGGGTGTCTACTTTCCAAAATGGGGTCATTTGGGGGGGTTTTGTACTGCCCTGCCATTTTAGCACCTCAAGAAATGAGATAGGCAGTCATAAATTTAAAGCTGTGTAAATTTCAGAAAATGTACCCTAGTTTGTAAACGCTATAACTTTTGCGCAAACCAATAAATATACGCTTATTGACATTTTTTTTACTAAAGACATGTGGCTGAATACATTTTGGCCTAAATGTATGACTAAAATTGAGTTTATTCGATTTTTCTTATAACAAAAAGTAGAAAATATCATTTTTTTTCAAAATTTTCGGTCTTTTTCTGTTTATATCGCAAAAAATAAAAATCGCAGAGGCAATCAAATACCATTAAAAGAAAGCTCTATTTGTGGGAAGAAAAGGACGCAAATTTAATTTGGGTACAACATTGCATGTCCGCACAATTTACAGTTAAAGCAGCGCAGTGCCGAATCCCAAAAACAGGCTTGGTCCTAATGGCCCGAAATGGTCCGGGGCTTAAGTGGTTAATAGATCATTTGCATTGCATTTGGATTTCATCAAGTGTGCGTTTATATATATATATATATATATATATATATATATATATATAATATCTATCTTGAAGACTCGAGGATATATTCTTTGAATTTATTTGGGACATTTTTTTATTCACATAATGTTCACACATTTGTATATTTGTGTCACAGTATATTTGTGAATGTGCACATGTTTGGGTAATTTTTATGTTGCACAATTTGAGTACTTATATATTTTTCACTGCATTCATATAATTCTCACTGAATTTTCAAATATTGGCAGCGCGGCTTTATATATTTTTTCTTATGTTGTTCACTGGTTTATGTATCACAGAAAGCCGCAGCTCTGAATTGGTATTTATTTCCATTTTTCCTACAGAGTAGGAATTCTTTTTTATAATTCACTCTTAGCGCAGTTTCTTTTTTCTTTTTCTTATTAATATTGAAAACATGACTGATCATGTCAAAAAAACTGTCTTTTGTTACAGGATAGTGATCATATGAAGCCATTTATTACCACATAGTTGTTTGGCTTCTTTTAAAATTATATTCATAACAGAAATCGCCCAAATTGCCCTGATCAAAAGTTTACATCCCCCGGAATGTTTGGCCTTGGTACAGACACACAAGGTAATAGACAGGTTAAACTGGCATTTTAAGGTTAATGTCTCACATCTGAGTTTTTTAATTGCAATTAGTGTCATTGTATATAGTAAGTTTGTTGGCTCTCACGTGGATGCACTGAGCAGGCTGGATACTGAGCAATGGGAAGCAGAAAAGAACTGCCTAAAGTCCTGTGTAACAAGGTAATGGAACTTTATAAATATGGAAAAGGATCTAAAAAGATATCCAAAACCTTGAATATGCATTTTAGTACTGTTCAATCACTTATTTAGAAGTGGAAAATTCAGGGATCTCTTGATACCAAGCCAGGGTGAGGTAGACCAAAAAAGATTGCAGCCACAACTGCCAAAAGAATTGTTTGGAGAAATACAGGCTGCTCTGTTAAAGCAGTGTAGTTGTTTCAAGGAGCACAATAGGACAATTCTTGAACATAAATGAGCTGCGTGGTCGAGTTGGCAGAAAAAAGCCTGGTAACAATATGCCCGACAACACCTTGACACGCCTCACGGCTTTTGGGACACTAATCTGGAGTGACGAAATAAAAATAGAGCTTCATGGTCAAAACCATAAGCGCTATGTTTGGAGAGGGGGTCAACAAGGCCTATGAAGACCAAAAATACCATCCCCACTGTGAAGCATGGTGGTGGCTCACTGATGTTTTGGGGAAGTGTGTGCTCTAAAGGCATAGGGAATCTTGTGAAAATTGATGGAAAGATGAATGAAGCATGTTATCAGAAAATACTGGCAGACAATTTGCACTCTTCTTCATGAAATGTGAGAATGAGATGCTATTCGACATTCCAGCCCAATGATGACCCTAAGCACAAGGCCCAGTTGACTCCCCAGTGGTTACAGCAGAATAAGGTGAAGGTTCTAAAGTGGCCATCACAGTTCCCTAACTTTAATATCATCGAGCCACTCTGGCGCCTCCATTAACTCTGTGGGCAGCCGGCCATGACAGCTTTCGGTATTCACGGCCGGGTACGCACTGCACATGCGCGAGCGGCGCTGCGCTCCCTGAGTGAACAGGCGATCTCCTAGGACCTGTCACGTGTCCCAAGAGATCGCCTAGAGGGAGGGGCTGCCTAAGGCGAGAGGAGGAGTCGCAGAGGCGGTCCCTGGGCTTAAATAGGAAGTGAGACAGGAAGTCCCACTCCTACCGAAGCCTCCACTCCCCCCCCCCCCCAAAAAAAAATTACATGCCAAATGTGGCATGTAAGGGGGTGAGGAGTGCTTAAAGCGGAAGTTCCACTTTTGGGTGGAACTACGCTTTAACTTTTTGCCAAGTTTTGTTTTATGATTGGGCTATTGTTATTATCTACAGTTGAATATGAATCTCATAAAAAAATAAAAGAAATGTGTTTTGCCTGCTCCCTCATGGTTTTTTTTTTTTAAATGGTACATACTGTATACTTACAATTCTCCAAAGGGATGCAAACTTTGAGCACAACTGTAATTTGTGTCCCTTGTCCTTATTTTTTTATTTTTTTTATTTATTTCAACCAAACTTAGGTGTCCATTTATGAAACAGAGAAAAGCCGTGATCCTCTGTATCACAGCTGATCTCTGGTGTGTACTGGTTTATGTAGCTGAGATGGGGAGCAGAAAACATGTTCTCAGTTTCTCATCACAGCATACAAGCATTCTGTCACAAACGGCCTGAAGATCTCACAGCCGTTAAACTGAAATAGTAGGATTTTTATAACAGCTTACCTGTAAAATCCTTTTCTTGGAGTACACCACGGGACACAGAGCTAGTCATTACATAATGGGTTAAGGGTCACCAGCGGTGATTGGACACTGGCACAACCAATGGAAGACAGTTCCCCTCCATATAACCCCTCCCATCAGGGAAGTACCTCAGTTTTGTAGCAAAGCAGTAAGGTTCCCATAAGAAGGGGGGGACCTCTGTGTCCCGTGGTGTACTCCAAGAAAAGGATTTTACAGGTAAGCTGTTATAAAAATCCTACTTTCTTTATCGTACACCACGGGACACAGAGCTAGTCATTACATAATGGGACGTCCCAGAGCAATGCTCATATGAAGGGGGGGGGGACACAGATCAAACAGGCCGCTTGCGGACCAGAAGCCCTATACTGCTGCCTGCAGCACACTTCGCCCGAAGGCGGAATCCTCATGTCCTTTCACATCTATTTGATAGAATTTGGAAAATGTATGGACTGAAGACCAAGTTGCAGCTTTACAGATCTGAGCCATCGAAGCCTGGTGGTGCACTGCCCATGAAGCACTTACCGCCCTAGTAGAGTGCCCCAGAACAGGAAAAGGAGGAGTCCTGTTCTTTAAACCATAAGCTTGAACAATTACTTGTCTAATCCACCTGGAAATGGTGGATTTTGATACCGCTTGGCCCTTCTTGGGACCATCTGGTAAAATAAACAAAACATCTGTTTTACGTATCTGAGCGGTTGCTTGCAGATACACCTTTACCGCTCTCACTAGATCTAGAGAGTGTAATAAATTTTCCCCCGCCGTCCGCGGGTTTGGAAAAAAGGAAGGCAGAACAATGTCTTGATTCAAGTAAAAAGCCGACACCACCTTAGGTAGAAAAGCCGGATGGGGTCGTAGTACGATTTTGTCCTTGTGATAAATTAGATAAGGCTCTTTACAAGAAAGAGCTGCTAGCTCTGATACTCTCCTAGCAGGAGCTATAACAATCAAAAAGGCCAATTTCCTACTTAATATAATTAACGGAATATGGCGAATAGGTTCAAAAGGTTGCTTTTGCAACACTGACAATACCAAATTCAAATCCCATGGACACAAGGGAGACCTAACTGGAGGATTTATCCTCAGTACCCCCTGAATGAATGTCCGAACTAGGGAGTGAGATGCCAATGGTCTCTGAAAGAAGACTGATAGAGCCGATATTTGCCCCTTGATGGTGCTAAGGGCTAATTTCATATCCACTCCTAACTGGCAAAAAGCAAGAATCCTGCTTATTTCATATTTCTGAGGATTCCAACTCCTGGATTCATACCAGGAAACGTATGCTTTCCAGACTCTATGATAGATGAGTCTGGAGGCTGGCTTTCTAGCATTAATGAGCGTAGAAAGAGCCAGACCAGAGACCCCTCTCTTTTTCAACATGTGGGTCTCAGCAGCCAGGCCGTCAAATTTAGCCTTTGTAAGGAAGGGTGGAATACTGGACCCTGTGACAGCAGGTCGTGTCGAAGTGGAAGCTTCCAGGGCCTTCCTATCGCCATCTTTACGATCTCGGCGTACCAAGGCCTCCTGGGCCAGTTTGGGGCTACTAGGATTACTGGTATTCCCTCCTCCTTGATCCTGCGAAGCAGTCTTTGTAGAAGAGGGATCGGAGGGAATGCATAGATCAGTGAGAACTGATTCCATGGAGTTATTAGAGCATCTGTCCCGTAGGCTAGAGGATCTCTTGTTCTGGACACAAAGTTGTCCAATTTCTTGTTGAACCTGGAAGCTAGCAGGTCTACATCTGGGTTTCCCCATCTCAGACATATGGCCTGAAAGATCTCGGGGTGAAGAGACCACTCTCCTGGTAGCAGCTGCTGACGACTCAGGTAGTCTGCTTGCCAGTTTTCTATCCCTGGAATGAAGATTGCAGAGATGCAAGGTACATGCTCTTCTGCCCATGCCAAGATCCGGTTCACCTCTCTTTGGGCTGCCCGACTGCGGGTGCCTCCTTGGTGATTGATGTAAGCTACTGCAGTAGCATTGTCGGATTGAACCCGAACTGGGTAGCCCTGTAACCTGTATGTCCAGGTTTTGAGGGCTAGATATACTGCCCGGATCTCTAGCACGTTGATGGGCAGGATCCCCTAAGTCTTGGTCCAGGTTCCCTGGGTAGAAGCCTCCTCGAATACTGCACCCCAGCCCGATAGGCTGGCATCCGTAAACACCACCTTCCAGGCTGCTGGGAGGAAGCACTTTCCCTTCCGTAAATTCTTGGCTTCTAGCCACCAATTGAAGCTGTGGCGTACTTGTGAGGACAGGCGCATGGGTATATCCAGAGCTTGGCTCTTCCTGTTCCAGGAGGCTAAAATATTGCCTTGAAGTAGTCTCGAATGAAACTGGGCGTAAGGGACCGCCTCGAAGGAGGCTACCATCTTTCCCAATAGTCTCATGCAAAGGCGAATAGACGGCCTTTTGTTTGCTTTGACCTTGTGAATCAGGTCTTTCAGAGACTGTATCTTTGGCTCTGGCAGGTATACCCTGTTTTGGGCTGTATCTATGATCATGCCCAGGTACACTATCCTTCTTTGGGCCTGGAGAGAGGATTTTTGTAAGTTTATAATCCATCCTAAATGCTCCAGGTATCCTACTGTAGTGTCTACAGCGTGATCCAATCCCTCCTTTGACTGATCTATTAATAGTAGATCGTCTAGATAGGCTGTTACCGCAATGCCCCGTGTTCTCAGGTTTGCTAACAGAGGAGCTAGCACCTTTGTGAATACTCTGGGCACGGTGGCTACACCAAATGGCAGGGCCACAAATTGAAAGTGGCGATCTTCTACCGCAAACCTTAGGAATCTTTGGTGAGCGGGGAGGATTGGTATGTGTAGATATGCGTCTTTGATATCTATGGACGCCATGAATCTCCGCCTTTTAAAGTAGCGACCACGGATCGAATCGTTTCCATTCGAAAATGGCGAACGTTCAGAAACCGGTTTAGAGATTTTAGATCCAGGATGGGTCTGACTTCTCCGCTTGGCTTTGGAATCACAAAAGAGGTTTGAGTAAAAACCTGAACCTCGCTCCTTTTGGGGTACCTCTGTAACCACCCTTGAGCTATTAAGTGATTCAAACCTTTGAATAAGGATCCCCTTTTTTGTGGATCCTTGGAGAGTCTTGAACCTCGGAATTGAGAAGATGGGATCTCTCGAAATTCCAGTTTGTACCCAGAGGATATTGTGGATACCACCCATTTGTTCTGGGTTTCTGTCCGCCAGGTCGCTGAGAACTGACGAAGCCTTCCCCCCCACTCGGCCGAGCGGGGGCGCCCCTTCAATAAGAGGTTTTTGGGGCTTGCTTATTAGCTCTTGCACCCCACGGCGTCTTGTTCTTCTGAGCCTGTTCTTTGGCTTTTGTGGGCGGCTGACAAGGCCGTCGCCACTGGCTGGAGTCTGATTTCCCGGAAGCTGGGGAGAGAGTGCGTTTAAAACAAGGTCTCTTGTTTTTCTTCTCTCAGGTAAGTGTGTCGTTTTACCACTTAATATCCTTTGGATATATCTTTCTAAATCTTCCCCAAATAGGCGTTCGCCATGGAACGGGAAACTTGCCAACTACTTTTTGCATGGGGCTTCCGCTGACCAATGCTTAAGCCAAAGTACTCTACGCATCTGTACCAGCTGGAGTGTAAGGCGTGATGCCTGTATGATAGAATCTCTCATGGCATCCACTGTGAAGCATAAGGCTTTAGGCAAATTATCCCAATTTTCAGCCTGCTCTGAAGGAAGCTCCTTCAGCCCCTGCTTTACCTGTTGGCTGATGACCTGACACATACCGACTGCTGCTACTGCAGGTTGGATAATTGAGCCGGCCAAAAGGAAGGAGGATTTCAGTAGGGATTCCAACTTCTTCTCAGAAGGATCTTTAAACACTTGTACATTATCCACTGGACATGTCAGGTTTTTATTTACACAAGAAATAGCCGCATCTACCGCAGGCAGGCTCCATTTCTTTAAAAAAAATTCCCCCATAGGATAAAGAATGTTAAACCTTTTTGGAGGTGAGAAACGCTTATCTGGATGTTGCCAGTTTGCGTATATTAGATCCTCTAGTAACGGATGAACCGGGAAGGAGCATGCACCTTGCAGGGATCTTAATGACCCTAGGGAGGAGACAGGTAATTCCGTTACCTCCGCAGAGGTTAACTTAAATGCACTGCTCCTGCATAGCATTGTACCTGTGACCTTAAAATCTGGCTCCTCATCCTCTGCTGATGTAGCCTCCTCCTCCTCATCCTCCTCCCTCAGGTACTTCTGAAGGGAGGTCCAATACTGGAAGAGACCTGCTTCGCTTATTGTCCTTTTTAGAGGACTTAGCGATTAAGGTAGCAATTTTTTCCTCCAGATTATTTAGGTCAGCTGATAAAGTGTCCTCAGTGACATATACAGGCCCAGGCTTCACTGGGGAAGCCGCCATACCTGACAGAGGTAATGGCTCATCCTGTACAGGTGCATTTGGCAACACAGGAGAGGAAGGTACCGAGTCAGCACAGCTAGAGCCTCCTGTCTCAGGCGGCGGTGCTTTCTTATCTCTTTTTGTCCGCATTACTTCCCCTGGAAGGCTTACTGTTTAGACAAAATACAAGGTACCTAAATGCATATACTACCGTGTTCAGTTTAGCAAATACATTAAGTATGCAACTTTTAACACATAACTATGCATAACATGGATGTCTTCTAGGAAGTACCCAGTCCAACCACATGGAGTCTTACGTCCCTGTATAGCTGCTGTGTTTCTCTGCCAGGAACAAGAGAACTAACGAGCTTGCTTGCTGCTGCAGTGCTTCTCACACTGACAGTCTTTTAAATTTGGCGCCGTTTCTGTGCCTGCGCGCGCCACGCGCACGCCTTCGGCCCCCCCCCCCCCTAGTGAGAGGGGACTCTCATCAGCCCCTGTTCCCACTTACCTGCATCTGCAGGTGTCTGTGTCGGCCACCGAAAGGAGGAGCGGGGTCCCAAGCAAGCTCAGCAGCGGAGGTGACGAGCAGTGTACTTCGCCGCAGACGACACTGAACAGAGTGAGGTGAGTATATTCAGCTCTTTACTCCCCCCAGTGGTGGAAAAAAGAAGACATCCACTTCTTGAAAAAAAGGTCCCAACCTAGTTATGGACCTTCTAATCTCACCTTATCCACGCCGCAGGTTTTTCTGCTGAAAGATTTCAGACAGATACCAAACTTCACCCTTCACGGTGGGCTATGTGTGCCAACCTTCAGGGATATGGGTTCCTATTTAAAGGATACCTCTCCCCTGGGCCTTGTACAAGACTCTTACCAGGACTTTATAGCGAAATAGCGAAAGTGCTGGATCTTAGAGCCCAGTCCTCCGAAGAGAGACATTACAGGCGACGCCTCATGGATGAGGCCCGGATCCCATCCAGATTCGGCTTATTTGTAGGCGTCTTGGATGGATCCGAAAGCATAGCTCTTTTACCCCCAGAGGGTCTCTTTGGTAGAGCTTTCCTTTAGCACCTCCTAACGCGTCCAACACCTTTCGACACTGGCGAAAAAACTGAGGTACTTCCCTGATGGGAGGGGTTATATGGAGGGGAACTGTCTTCCATTGGTTGTGCCAGTGTCCAATCACCGCTGGTGACCCTTAACCCATTATGTAATGACTAGCTCTGTGTCCCGTGGTGTACGATAAAGAAATCTTCCTCCCAGATTCTCCAGCTCAAAGGTAGAGAATCTGGGAGACAAGCTGGTGCAATTAGAGAAAGAAGACTTCTTTCTTTCTATATATCAGCACCAGTGGGTTAAAAATTAATATAAACAAATCGATTTATCTATATAAGTTAGCTACCATGTTTGAATACATGTAATTACATCTTCTTCTTTTTTTTTTTTACATCTTTTGGTTCCACTTTTTAAACTCAGCAGCACTATAATCTCAAGAGATTACAGGCAGCCCACCCTCTTCTCTACAGATCTCAAGCATTTTTAGAGGAAAAACTTCTCCTCTGTTCTCTCTGTGAGAACTGAAGTTCTTGGCTTCATAAACAGGCTGCAGAGGATATAGTGTTTCTCTTAGAACTGCTGAGAACTGAATTGAGAAAAAACTTCTCAGTTTAATAAATGTACACCTTTGACTTTTAAAGCGGAGTCTAGGGCTGGGGAAAAAATCGATTTAAATCTTGAATCAAGTTGAGAGGTCAAATCGATTCAAAATTTCAGCAAATCGATTTTTTACATTTTTTCTTTTTTTTTTCATCAGAACCGGCACTGACACCGCACCGGTCCTGAGGAGCTGCGGGCAGGAGTTTTTAGGCCGGACTCTGCGGACTAGGCCAAAGCCGTGGCCTCGCCTAAAAACTCCTGCCCGCAGCTCCTCAGGACCGGCGCGGTGTCCATCAAAAAAAAAAAAGAAACTTGAATCGCGTTTTTTTTTTTTTAAATCAGATTGTTTTTTTTTTTTTTTTTGGAGAAAATCTCCCAGCTCTAGCGGAGTTTCGCCCACCCCTTTTAAAAAATTTAAGTCAGCAGCTACACATACTTTAGCTGCTGACTTTTAACATTAGGACACTTAACTGTCCTGGAGTCCAGCCATGTCGGCATCACAGCTGATGTTTACATTGGCTGGTCGGATGCTGCCGTTGCTATTGCTGGTAAGGAAACCCAGCAGTGTAGCCTTTCGGCTTCACGGCCAGGTCCCTTCTGTGCATGCGCGCTGCGCTCCCTCTCTGGCCTGGCAGAATGGAAGGAGGGGGCTGAGCTCCTGATGTACTTTGCCGCGACCCGGTCTCCCAGAAGTGGGGACAGGGTACCTGTAAAAAAAACGATATGTGGAACCAGAGGGGGGGAGAATCGGAATAAGCGGAAGTTCCACTTTTGGCTGGAACTCTGCTTTAAGCAGTATCATTTCTCTTTGTGTAGCATCTGCTCAATGCTGTAATTGTAAAGTTTGAAACAAAAATGTTTCTTCTGTCTTGTCTGGCTGTATATCTGTTTCAAGTACTTATACACTAACCAAAATACAGTAAAAATTACCCAAAAGTAAACATGGCTGAACAATTCAATGTGGGCATATGATGAAAGAAATAATGCGTAGAGGTTACTAATGTTCAGTAAGACACACTTGTCAAAATGATCAATAGATCCAGAGGTAGAGGCAGTAAAAATTATATGTAAATCCCTACTTTTCCTGCTATGTGCCTACCAACATTCCTCTAATGGGTTAGAGATCCTCCGCAGTCAGTGTGGGGTAATCGTGACTTTTTCACATTTAAGCCAAGATTTACATATGAACTTATCTGAATCTGATTGTTTTAGACGGTTTGTTGTTTTGATGTGTAACCTCCACTTATGAATATTTTAATATGTGCTTACTTTAAATTGTACAAGATTGTGAAAGGTCAACTTTAATATTGGGAAGAAGCATAGCTTTTGGCTACAAATATGAATTGATGTAATTTAGAATAATGATATGGTAGATCAAATAATAATACGTGGTGTTCCATAATGTTTTATCAGTATCTTCCTCGATTTAGGAGCCAGTGCTCTTAAAGTGGTTGTAAACCTTCATGATTTTTCACCTTAATGTATCCTATGTATTAAGGTGAAAAAACATCTGCTACTTGGAGGCCCCCCAGCCCCCCCGTTTACCTACCTGAGCCCTCGAAAGTCCCGCGTCAAGAACATGCTTGCTTCTCGGCCCGGTCTTCTTGGCTCTTCATTGGAAAGATTGATAGCAGCGCAGCCATTGGCTCGCACTGCTGTCAATCAACTCCAATGACACGGGGGGCAGGGCCGAGTCCTGTAGTCGGTGGCTATGGACGCCGGATACAGGACTCAGGAGCACGCCCGCAAAGTAACCCCCTTGGGAGAGCGCTTTCGGGGGGGTTACCAGAAGCGGGGAGGAGCCGAGACAACCGCCGAGGAACCCCAGAAGATGAGGATCGGGTCCACGCTGTGCAAAACGAGCTGCACAGTGGAGGGAAGTATAACATGTTATTTATAAAAAAAAAAAAATATGAAGCTTTACAACCCCTTTAAACAAAAGTTGCATTCCGACTTTCCCAAGCTATTTTAAAGCTGTACTTCAGAAACAAAAACTTGTATTCCTCAATAACCACAGAGGATGTAAACCTTCTGTGGCTATAGAGGATAACACTACACACCTTCACAAACCCGGACATACCCTATAAAAATGACATCATCACTGTGCTACACACATCCTGTGCAGAGGAGCCCAGCAAGCCTGCATGCTATAGGCTGCCTGTGGAGAACTACAGGAGGGGGCGGATACAAACCAGAGAGAGGACTCTTCTGCACAGTCTCACACTGAATTACTGAACACATCTGGAAGGAATACACAAAGCACACCAAGATTTATTTAAGAACTTTCACTTCTCTTACATTTAGACAACACTTGCTCATCTATCCCAGAGCTTAGCTTTAATTTATGTCGGTGGACACACTATTATTAAATCCCAGGCTGTAAGAATTTATAGTGGTCTAAATTTTACATTTCTCAAACCTTGGGTAAATATATGCTGAACATTTATGTTGAGAACTGTTAGTCTTCACTTTATAAATATGATGATGGAATTGCAGTGCACTACCTAGAGTACTAGTATAGGCCATAAAAAGCTTGGAGCCCTTGTTAAAGCACAGGCTTCTGTATGTTCAGGTCAGTAAACAAATGTTTGTTTGATACAGCTTGTGACATTCCATCTTTTTGTGAGCTGGAAGGAAGAGATGAACGAGCCAGGGTGACCTGACCTGAGTTATCAGTTTACATAGTATATGGTGTATAGTAATAGAGGGAGCTTGTTATCTCAGTGTATAAATGTGTCTCGCCCTCAGGTGTGTATTATATAAAACCCAAGTGAGAGGCTGGCTAAATGTGTTTGACTTTCAGAAAGCCTTGCCTTTATTTACCCGTATTTCTAAGGTTCAGTTAATGTTTGTTTTGCAGTAGTTATTCACCTGCAGAACATACTATTAAACTATTTGATTTGGACAATCTCTTCGGCGCATTCAGTTGCGTTCAAAAGGAAACTTTTTTATTTTTCATGTACTTTTTTCCTGCTGTCTTATACCTGGTGTGTATGTATATGTGTATATATGTGGGTGTGTGTGTATATAAAAGAGAGAGTGGGACACAGTAAAGATTTTATTTTGACGTTTGGACAAGGCACAAGCTTGTCAAAATAAAATCTTACTAGGTGTTCACTTCTCAAGACTCATCAGTGCCGCCCTCTCTTTTGGACTATATGTACTACAGGCTTTGCTGTGCACCTGGGCTTCTTTCTTAGAGTCCTTTCAGACATGCGGATACCTAACGGATTCGTTCCTTTCATATCCGCTTGTTCAGAGGAGATCGCTCCGTTGATCTCCGCTGAGCCGGCGGATAACTGGGCGGTCCCCGCACACTGTGCAGGGACCGCCCTGTCAGATCTCCGCTCTCCCCTATGGGGGGATCGGATGAACACGGACCGTCTGTCCATGTTCACCCGATCCGCTCTGCAGACGGATGTAAAAATAGGATTTTCCTCCGTCTGCAGAATTGGAGCATTGCGGACACGGATGAGATCGGGTGTCAGCGGATGTTCATCCGCTGACACCCGCTATTCTCATAGGGATACATGTATGTTCCTTTTTCATCCGTATACTGATGGATGAAAAAGCGGACATATGGTCCGCATGTGTGAAAGGGGCCTTATGTGTGTGCCACTGGATTATATATATATATATATATATATATATATATATATATATATATATATATATATATATATATATAGAAAAGTGACAGCAAAAAAAGACGGAGTAGTTCATTAAGTCTGCCCCTTTTTTTATTTATTATTTTTTGAGGTTTTTTTTCCTTAACTTTGTTGTCAGACTATAGATCTATGCTTATCCCAAGCATGTTTTGAAGCCATTGACTGTCTTTACTACCTCTGCTGATAGTTTATTCCAAGCATCAACTACCCTTTTAAAGCGGAGTTCCACCCAAAATAACATCCATATATGACCACACTCCTTACACTACAAACATGTACAGTAGCCACTTTTTTTTTTTTTTTCTGTACATACCGTAATATTGTCATCTAAATTCCGGCTTCCGGGTACTCACTCCCGCGGGAGTAGGCGTTTCTGTTCTCCCGCAATGTAATCTGGGAGTTCGCCCAGATGTGACATGTCCTGCAGAAAAAGTTCCCCGGCGGATAAGGTTCCCCCCCCTGTACTGCGCATGCGCGGCACGAACCTCAGCGGAGTTTCCGAAAGTAGCCGAACATGTAGAGCTGCGAGTCGGCTCTACACGGCGCCTGCGCAGTCAGCTCTACATGGCTCCTAGTCATTGCGCAGGCGCCGTGTAGAGCTAACTCGCAGCTCTACATGTTCGGCTACTTTCGGAAACTCCGTTGAGGTTCGTGCCGCGCATGCGCAGTACAGGGGGGGGAACCTTATCCGCCGGGGAACTTTTTCTGCAGAACACCGTCCACCGCTTCCAGGAAGTCAGTGCTTGTGGGCTTCACAATGCCCACAAGCAAAATGGAAAATTCTGACGGCTGATTTTGTGCATTTTTTGCCAGAAAAAAGACAGGGGAGGTTAAAAATCACCAAACACGTGAGTACTAATTGGTGATCTACAAATACTTTGCATGCAAGCTAAAAAAAAAAAAAGATTTGCCGCGGAACCTCCGCTTTAAGTAAAATAATACTTTAGTTTTGAACTTTCCTCTAGTTAGATTGAGGTCATGTCCCCGTGTTCTTGATTTTGGTTTCATATTGAAATAATGCCCTCCTGAACCTTATTCGCCTCCTTGATGTATTTAAAGGTTTCACTTATGTCTCCCGTATCCCTTCTTTCCTCTAGACTGTATAAACTGTATATTAAGTTTCTGAAATCGCTCTCAATTTAGTTTTATACCCCAAAACTTTTACTGTGTGTGTGTGTGTGTGTGTGTGTGTGTGTGTGTGTGTATATACATGCACACCACAGGCAGTCCATTGCATTTTTTTCTGCATTAAAAATGCATAGATAATAGGTTATATGGTTTCCAGTGGCATAGTTCACACCAGTGAGGTCAGTTCCAAAAGCAAAAGTAGAACATGCTGCATTTTTCCTGCACAGAACTGTACTGGAACGCGGTAAAACGCATCGGAACACGCATATCCTTATTTATTTAAGGTGAAGAAAAATAGAGGGGGGGGGGGGAATGCTCTGGAATGCATCAACAACGTACCAAAACACATCTGAAACGCACATGCAGAAACGCATCCAGAATGCATCTGGACTGCATTTCTATGGTGTGAACCGGCCCTGTAACTGGAGATGCAAAATCTGGTGCAGCTGTGCATGGTATCCAATCAGCTTCTAACTTCAGCTTGTTCAATTAAGCTTTGACAAAAAAAAAAGGAAGTTGATTGGTTTCAATGCAGAGCTGCACCAGATTTTGCACTCTTAAGTTTTAGTAAATCAACCCCACTGTGTTGACCATGTCATTTAAAATTATTGGGCTATAACGCACCCCAACACATGAAAATTTGGGTCATGCTGCTTTTTTTTTTTTACTTTTTGGCTGGACTGGGAATAAAAAAATAGCCGTGGAAATAATTTCCTACCAGCCCCATAGCATTGTTATACCAGCCCATCAGCATAACATCATTTATTTTCTTGTTTATAAAAGGGAAAACCGTACATTTTAAAGCACATTTGAAGAGTGTATTATACACACCAGTGCCCATCAATGTAGCCTCATCAGTGCCCATCAATGCAGCCTCACCAGTGCATGGGGAGAGAGGAGAGCTGCTGGATTACACAGAGCGGGGATCTCCTGCTTACCCAGCGGCCGCTGTCATACCAAGTCCTGCCTCCTGGACCGGCTCCTATGATGGTCATTGCATGTCCCGACATTGGACCAGTGTGATGTCCATCATAGTAGCTGGACCAGGAGGCGGAACTTTGTATGACAGCGGCCGCAGAGTAAGCGGGAGATCCCTGCTCTTTGTAATCCGCCGGCGTTTGTCCCCCCTTCCTATCAGAGGCAGCCCAATGGATCCAGCAGGCGGACCAATGGTAGGGCCAGCCCTGGGCGCACCCCTCTGCCTCAGCTTTCGGCACCTGAGTGGGTGCAGCTTGTGCACCCGCCCAGGATCGACCCTGCAAAGCGGCCCCAGGGCAGGTGGCTTACCAGGAAATTTCCCGGTAGGCAAGTCCAGACCTGCTGGTGTGGACACTGGTGATGTTATGCATATGAGTGGCAAGAGCAAGAGATTAGTGGCAATATGTTGCAAGTCAATGTGTGCATTGGCTAAGCAATACTAAAAGAAAAAGATTTTCGTGTGTGTGTGTGTGCGGCGACTGATGAGTGTTTAAGTGGTTAGTTTAGGTTCATATTTGTATTTATTTGTGTTTTAATGTTTACATGCATATCAAGTTTATGTGATGTACATATTTATTCATATTAATTCTCTCCAACCCCATTATCACCTTTTCCTATGCTCCCCTTCAGAACCTCTCCCATCCTCTGGAACTCCCCCAATCTATCTGCCGGTCTCTCACTCTGTCTGCCATTATGTCAGTCTCTGAAAACTTCTCTCTTTGGGCAAGCCTATCCTACATAAAAACTGTGCTTTTACTTTCTCCACCAGCTCTTCCCTCTTAACCCTCTTTAATTATTATTCAGAATTTATATAACATCAACAGTTTGCTCAGCTCTTTACGGTATAAAGGGGCCCGGTACGATAACCTACCAGCATGTACTATATACAAATCCTTCATTATAATATAAGCAGTGATAATATTTTATAATAATAATTATTTATTCCTTTAGTGGTGACCAGAATCAATTTGTTCAAAGATGGAAACAAATACAAAGTCAGCTATAGTGCTGGAAACTGGATTTACAGTGCCTTGCGAAAGTATTCGGCCCCCTTGAACTTTTCATCCTTTTGCCACATTTCAGGCTTCAAACATAAAGATATAAAATTTTAATTTTTTGTGAAGAATCACCAACAAGTGGGACACAATTGTGAAGTGGAACGAAATTTATTGGATTTTTGAAACTTTTTTAGCAAATAAAAAACTGAAAAGTGGTGCGTGCAAAATTATTCGGCCCCTTTACTTTCAGTGCAGCAAACTCACTCCAGAAGTTCAGCGAGGATCTCTTAATGATCCAATGTTGTCCTAAATGACTGATGGTGATAAATAGAATCCACCTGTGTGTAATCAAGTCTCTGTATAAATGCACCTGCTCTGTGATAGTCTCAGGGTTCTGTTGAAAGCGCAGAGAGCATCATGAAGACCAAGGAACACACCAGGCAGGTCCGTAATACTGTTGTGGAGAAGATTAAAGCCGGATTTGGATACAAAAAGATTTCCCAAGCTTTAAACATCCCAAGGAGCACTGTGCAAGCGATCATTTTGAAATGGAAGGAGTATCAGACCACTGCAAATCTACCAAGACCTGGCTGTCCCTCTAAACTTTCAGCTCAGACAAGGAGAAGACTGATCAGAGATGCAGCCAAGAGGCCCATGATCACTCTGGATGAACTGCAGAGAACTACAGCTGAGGTGGGAGAGTCTGTCCACAGGACAACAATCAGTCGTACACTGCACAAATCTGGCCTTTATGGAAGAGTGGCAAGAAGAAAGCCATTTCTCAAAGATATCCATAAAAAGTCTTGTCTAAAGTTTGCCACAAGCCACCTGGGAGACACACCAAACATGTGGAAGAAGGTGCTCTGGTCCGATGAAACCAAAATCAAACTTTTTGGCCACAATGCAAAACGATATGTTTGGCGTAAAATCAACACAGCTCATCACCCTCAACACACCATCCCCACTGTCAAACATGGCGGTGGCAGCATCATGGTTTGGGCCTGCTTTTCTTCAGCAGGGACAGGGAAGATGGTTAAAATTGAGGGGAAGATGGATGCAGCCAAATACTGGACCATTCTGGATGAAAACCTGTTGGAGTCTGCAAAAGACCTGAGACTGGGACGGAGATTTATCTTCCAACAAGACAATGATCCCAAACATACAGCAAAATCTACAAAGGAATGGTTCTTAAATAAACGTATCCAGGTGTTAGAATGGCCAAGTCAAAGTCCAGACCTGAATCCAATCGAGAATCTGTGGAAAGAGCTGAAAACTGCTGTTCACAAACGCTCTCCATCCAACCTCACTGAGCTCGAGCTGTTTTGCAAGGAAGAATGGGCAAGAATTTCAGTCTCTCGATGTGCAAAACTGATAGAGACACACCCCAAGCGACTTGCAGCTGTATTCGCAGCAAAAGGTGGCTCTACAAAGTATTAATGCAAGGGGGCCGAATAATTTTGCACGCCCCACTTTTCATTTTTTCTTAGTTAAAAAAGTTTCAAAAATCCAATAGATTTCGTTCCACTTCACAATTGTGTCCCACTTGTTGGTGATTCTTCACAAAAAATTTAAATTTTATATCTTTATGTTTGAAGCCTGAAATGTGGCAAAAGGATGAAAAGTTCAAAGGGGCCGAATACTTTCGCAAGGCACTGTATCTTTATAAAGAGCAGTCTATCATACTGTCAATGTTTGTGCTGCAAGGACAACTATAAATGTATGTCTTATAGCTGTGTTGCTTTGACTCACTGGAATTGATTCACTAAAGTGTTGGGAAACAATCTTAATGTGTAGTGAAGACATTAACAAAGCCTTACCAAGCATTGTGATGACTAACTCATTATCCTTTATTTATATAGCGCCTTCATATTGTACAAAGCTAATGTAAATGTTGCTATGTTTACAGGGGAAAGCACTACAAGAGTCAGCCCCTACATTGAAGGAGGCGTAAGTGATGGACAATGGCATTCCGTACAAGTGCAGTACTACAATAAGGTAGGAATACCCCCAACATAAGAGAGCAGTATGTGTGAGAAGCCAAGTATGATCCAGAGTTGGAGTTTTTTCCCAAGTGTGCTATAAAACGTTCTAATATTACCTGCTTTATAACAAATGACTGCTGATCTGCTATAAAATGTCAGTGTATGAAGAAAAAAAGTGGATTGTTATCTGAATAGGTTTTTTTTTTTTTTTTTTTTTTTTTTTAAGGTCGTTCGATTTAAAAAGTGTAAAGAAATAGAGAATAGGAAAGTATTTGTGCTGAATCTGGTCATAGACGGATCAACAAAAGTTGATCTAATGATCGTCTTTCCACCAAGCTTGTTTGACCAAAGACAATCATTGATCAACATTTGCTAAACGGGCTTGTTGGGAAGATTTTTGTCTATCAGCAACTACAGGTGTTCAAAGAGTCCTTACTGTCTGAATACAAGGTATCAGGGGGGAGGATTTCCCTGTCCACCTCGATTGTGTGGATGGAGGACTCTGTTAATTTTTTTCATTCAGCCCACTGGCTGAAAAAAAAAAAAAAGAAAGATCCATCTATAGCCAGCCTTATGCTGGCCATAAACGATACGAAAGATCGGCCGAAATTCGGTCATTTCGACAGTTTGTTTGTTTTTCGGCCAGTTAATGGGCACAAAATCGATAATCGTTTTGGAGCCAAAAAAACGAAAGGACAAGTTTGGAGATTTTTTGCCGAACGAACGATAAATTGAAAGGTTAATGCGTTTCCCTTCCGAACTGTCTGCATAGGTATATGTAACAAAATGAACAAAAAATGTATTCATTTATGTCCACTGAACGATTTATCGGTCATTACAGATGAAAAAACACCTTGCACTCTCCAAGCCACCGTTTTACTTGCCTGAGCCGCGACTCTCCGTGGGAGCGATCCCGCGTTGCTTTCCCCCAGCTCTTGTGGGCTCTTTATTGGATGATTGATAGCAGCGCAGCCATTGGCTCCCGCTGCTGTCAATCAAATCAATGACGCGTCGCGCCGGGGGCGGGGCAGAGTGATGCACTTGGCGGCTGTTGCCGCCACTGTATGTCACAGGAGCGCACCCACAAGCTAACCCCCTTGGGAGAGCGCTTCCCAGAGGGGGGTTAGCTCTTGCGGGGAGGAGTCGAGACAGCCACCGAGGGACCCCTGAAGACGAGGATTAGGGCCACTCTGTGCAAAACTAACTGCACAGTGGAGGTAAGTATAATATATTAGTTTTTTTTTTAAAAAACAAAACATTTAGACCTTTACAACCCCTTTAAGTTCAGCCAGTTCCCGCTGATTTCTATCTGTCTATGGCCAGCTTAAGTAAGTCATAATACCATTACTGATTTCGCCTTCCATTATTTGAAGAATAAATTTGCCTGAGTTTAAGTGCCTTTCACCGTTAGTCTGCCTTGTTTTCAGCCTATCTAATCTTCACAGATTTATATTAAACCGTCCGCTGTTGTAATGGCAATTGTTTGAGTTTGAGATCCAAATGGCTTCAACAATTGTTCTAGCTCAGTGTTACAGATTTTTTTATTTTTTGTAGGGATTTTTTTTTAAACTTGAGCAAGGAAAAGTCTCTCCATAGAACAAATCAGATTGCAGCTGTCATTTTTCAGGGCAGAAAAGGAAATGAAAAAACGACAGTGTCATGTTCATTAGTTTCAGTTTTATAAATAATCCTCGGCCTTTGCTGTACAACATTTTCTACAGTATCTGAAATGTCTTTGACGCATCGTTCTAAAATACACACATTTTATGCAAGATCGATCTAGTTCTTTTAGATTTTCGTACCGTGGCCATTTTATTTGAAATTCTAGTATCCTGGAAATAATGTATAAATTAGCTGTACTTGGATTATAGACTTTGCATTGTTTATTGTCTGAGCTAGCCCTGGGAGGGAAGGTTTCACTGGCCGGTAAACTCATCTGTAACAGATCTGTGATGTCAAAGATTTTTACATGTAAACACTCCTTTTAAAATGATTGGGGAAGGAACGCAAATCTTTCTCTCACCTATAGACAACAAGAAATGTCTAGAAAATATGTCTTTTTTGACACATAACGAGTGAGGTCGATGGTGGCCGTGCATTTGATTTCAAAGTAAACAATGAGCTGAAAGTTAGGACTGGGATGATACGGGAAAGGTGAACAAAAGGTGTGCCGGGGCACATAAATAGGCTGCTCACATTTCACTGCTGTATTAACTAGACATTTGCGGTGTATAAAGTTACTCCTGTACATATGGAAAGGGGCCGCTAATGTTTCTGGAATGTTCAGTCCCTGGTGTTTAATTGACCTTTTTTTTTTTTTTTATTCATTCTTCTTCAGGTCAGTGGGCAGCAGTCCCTAGTGAGTTCAGTTCAGCCCCTAGTTACAGGTCTTTGTACTGTGACTTTGAGCTAGTCTACTGTGCCCTTTGAAAATGAGCTTTACCTAATTATGCTGAATATTTCTAATTAGTTGGAGCAAAAGTGAGATTCACTGGTGGGCTCTGGGGCTGTGACCTTTCTGTCTGCTTGTGCTCAGGGAAAAATCTTCTTTAGGGGACTATAATAATTACGATGTGTTCTGAAAGTATATCAAAGGACCTTTTTATATATTCCTTTATTATAAGGATGAGTGTACAGGTCATTTGTTAAAAGGTTAATACCCAAAACACGTGTTGCTTACATTGTTTGGGTGTTAAATCTCAATTTGAGTTTTTTTTTTTTGTTTGTTTGTTTTTTAATGGTTGTTGTGGATTCATTTTGCACAAAGTGTGTACACATCTTACCAAATTTTGTCCAATATATTTATTTATTTTATTTTTTATACTTTTACACTTTGTAAACCGTTCTTTCGTTCTTTTCCCTTTTTTTATTTTTTTCTTCTTTTCTCTTTTTTCTTTTTCTTCTTTTTTTTTTTTTTTCTTTTTCTTTTTCTTTTTTTTTTCTTTTTCTTTCTTTTCTTTTTCTTTCTTCTTTTTCTTCTTTTTTCTTTTTCTTTTTCTTCTTTTTTCTATTTTTTTTTTTTTTTATTAAATGGGAGCTTCTGCATATGACTAACTATTGAAGTCCAAATACAACCATGACCCATGAAAGCCTGTTACTAAAGAAAGAACCCCTGGGTCTTCTAGCATCTTTATCTACACCTGCAATGAGACCATAGCCATTTGTCATCTAAGCTTAATGGTGTGCAGCTATCTCCTCAAAAATCTGTTTTCTACAAATGCAGATAGGATTTCCTTAAACGGTTCATTCTGATTTGGATGAGCATATGGCAAAATTTAATAATTGCTTTTGTTGTGTGTAACTATTTACTACATCTTTGAAATGTATGTAATGCTGACTATAAGAGTACTTGTTAGATATAATAGGTTTACAGGCATGCAAAGAAATTCTGTTTGTGAATAAACGGCGCCACTATATCATACTTTGCCATATGAAATTCTTGTTAAAATGTTTCTTATTAAAATATACAATGTTTGCATCACTACTTTTAATACACTGATGCAAATTTTCTATTCTACTCTACCTCTATAAAGTTTTTGTTTCATCTGAAATGCATTTTATTGACCTTTTGTTATGATAATCCTTTAGCAATAGCAGATAAGTTACAGCACAAGGCTTTTTTCAAAGGACCGAATCCTTTTAGACACAGTAGGTGTCTCATTGAGGTCACTGATGGGTGTTCAAGGGGTTCTGCTCCACAAACTTTCTTTCATAAGGGGAATTTCAATGAAATTTTCTTA
This sequence comes from Rana muscosa, assembly GCA_029206835.1. Lineage (NCBI taxonomy): Eukaryota > Metazoa > Chordata > Amphibia > Anura > Ranidae > Rana > Rana muscosa. The sequence goes on along the minus strand of CM055118.1, from coordinate 682,990,945 downwards.
GATTTTAAACTTCTAGTTTATATCAAAGACTAATTGAGATCTAAAGACCTGTATGACAAGTTATCTGTGTTTTGCCATTTAATAAATTAGTAGTTTGTGCAAAAATCAGATATGCGACAAAGTGGACAATAAAGGGACCAGTTGCAAGCAATTCATTGACCTGAATCCAAAGAGTCAGCACATGTTTAATTCACTTTACTACTCCAGTGCCCACTGAGCTATTGTGTGCATCAGAAATATGCACTACAAAGGGGACCTGTGCAGGCTTCCTTGGGGGGACTTCCTGAGATCATTAATGATGGTGCATGAGCTCATTGCCGTCTATATGAATGCAAATGGCACAGGGGATATAAGCTTTTTTTTTTTCTCTGTAGAAACACAACAAAGTTATTAATTTTTCACTGTTGCAAACTGGGAAGGCAAATCTAATGCTAGAGGTTTTCTTTTTGAAGTAAGAGTATAACAAAGTTTATACATGTAAAATGTGTTACTCTTTATTGCACTGTACAGCTCTGTAGATTTTCCACTGCTCGCTGTACACAAAGGTATGTCTGTTTGCAAGATCTTATGTCAGGCCCAACAAGCATGCAGACAGGCAGATAACTCTGAGATGGAGGACCTCTACATGTCAACTGTAGGCCAGTACTCACCGCTGTTTCTTGTGTGGGGTAACTTTTATGGACTGGAGCAGCACACTTACACCGATCAGCCATAACATTATGAACACTCGCCATAACCCATTGAGGCATGGGCCTCAACCTCAACTAGGTCTTTGAACGTATTCTGTGGTATCTAGCACAAAGCTGTTTAGTAGCAGATAATTTAAATCCTGTAAGTTGAAAGGTGGGGCCACAGTGGATCAGAATTGTTTTTCCAGAACATCCCACAGATACTCGATGGATTGCGTTCTGGAGAATTTGGAGGCCAAGTCAACATCTCAAACTCATTGTGTTCCTCAAACCATTCTTGAATTGATCAGACCAGGCTCCGTGATCCAATTCTGATGCTCGTGTGCCTTTTTGTAGGCACTTTTGGCTGTGGACACGGGTCAGGATGCGCACCCTGACTGTTCTACAGCTACTCGGCCCCATACACAACAACCTGCGATGCACTGTGTGTTCTGACACCTTTCTATAAGTAACAGCGTTCACTTTTTTGCAATTTGAGTTACAGTAGCTCTTCCATTGGGATTAACTACCTGGACCAGCCTTCACTCTTCACATGCATCATTGAGCTATGGCCATAATCCTGTCACCAGTTTGCTGGTTTTTCCTCTGTGGACCCCTTTTGGTAGGTCCGGACCACTGCATACTAGGAACATCCCACAAGAGCTGCAGTTTTGGAGATGCTCTGACCCATTCATTACAATTTGGTCCTTCTCAAAGTCGCTCAAATCCTTACACTTGCTTTCTAACTTTCATCTTCAGGGACAGGTGCATGTTCACTTGCCGCCTAGTATATCCTACCCACTTTCAGATGCCATTGTAATGCGATAACTAGTGTTATTCACTTTACCTGTCGGTGGTCATAATGGTATGGCTAATCAGTGTGTAAGGTTCATATTATTACATATTTGCCAGACCATATTTACATTTTTGCAATATATACCAACTTGTAGATTCTCTCTCTGTTGGCTTTCTTTCACTAGAATTGCTCTGCCCATCTGATTTATATCTGTTGAAATTAAATCTAATTCAATAAATAAAACCATAGACCAAGTGTGGTGTTCTTAGTCAGAAGTGACTCTGAGCGGGACAGTACGGCACCACCACAGAGCATTATCAGGGAACAGAGCCTGGAAAAGCTGCAGAACAAATATGGCTGTCCCATATGTACATATACAATTACGGTATAAATTCTATAAACTAGGCTTTTAAAACTCATCGAAATACTATTTTATTTTAATCCAGTCACTTTCACGTGTATAGCTAAAATAAAGAAAAAACTATTTTGAAAGTTACAGTGATACTTAAAATATACCTATAAATGCCAGCCGTAGGTCCAACCATGTGTGCAAGAAATAAGAAGAGAGTACACTAGACAATAATTTTGCAAACCTGCCCAGAGATAAAAGCCTGTACTTGCCCATCAATGCTTCTGAAGGCATTATATTCCAGTACAGACAACTATGCTATTGTCTACGGTAATATCTTTTATTAGTAATATTTAAAACATCCAAACAATGAACAAGATAAACTATCTAATCGTAATAAACCAAAAATGGCTGTCGAAGGACAACACCCAAAAGACAACTTAGATGTGTGTAGTAACTCTTAAAGTACAACTACACTTTTACTAAACCTCACCTTCCCTAGCCTCCTAATCTAAATAAAAATTGAGGTTTTACATTGCCTGGGAGATCAATGACATAATTGTCTGTATCTGTGTGTGTGTGTAATATGAAATGGAGACTTTTTCCCACAGCCACCAATCAAATTGAAACTGTCAAGGCAATTTTTCTTTCTCGTTTGTGTGTGTTTGTGAGGTAATAGTATTTTTTGTAAACTTACACCTAGAAGGACATGAGTGGATTATAAATTACATTTTCATTTCTATGTCACTATAGTTATTCTAGCGTATCATCCATTATATAATTTTTATACATTTTTTTTACAGTACAAGGAATGACAATTTTTATTTTTTTTTTACAACATTTAAGAGAGATGTTGAATACCTTTATTGTGCATGTGACTTTCAAAAACTTGTTCACACCATTTTAAAATTGCCTTATTTTTTTTCTTAAAATGGTACATTTTCTCAGTTTAAACATTTGATATGTTTTCTATTTTCTTTTGTGAATAAAATGTGGGTTTGAGATTTTCAAATCATTGCATTCTGTTTTTATGTAAAGTTTGCACAGCGTCCCAACTTTTTTTTGGAGTGGGGGTTGTAGATTAGTTTCATAATTTATGGCTATTGCTTTATATAGTAAAGTCTCCCTCTTGAAATGTATTACTATGGGTGTTCAACTGAATTCCTTTACATTTTGAATGGGCTTTCTAATACAAATATACTGTTATCCGGAAGCCTTCTGTCTGTATAATCTTTTTCAGTTTTAAATTTTTATTATAATTATCATAAGCCCTCTGAAGAACATCTTTTAAAATTAAAACTAGCTAATGTAACACGCCTCAGCTGAACTCGCACGATTTCACTCCCGCTTGTCAGTCCCGATTTCGGACGCGATTACAGAGACATCTGTGCAGGTTTCTGCACAGATGTCAATGTAAATCATAGCCCGAAATCGCAAAAAGTAGTAAAGAAACCACTTTTTGAAAACGGTCCCGCAGATGCGGCGTCGCACCGATTAGGACGGTGTCGTTGCCGGCAAATGCCGCTAATTTCAAATCGCATGTCAAAATGCACCAGTGTGAACCAGGTCTTAGGGCCCTTTCACACGGGTGGATCCCATAATGATCCGCCCCGTGAATATCCGCTTGCTCAGCGGGGATCGCTCCGTCAGATCTCCCCTCTCTTCTATGGGGGGATCGGATGAACATGGACCAGGAGTACCTAATACCTAAGACAGGTATTTGCACCTACTTCCGGGAGTCCTCACTGCGGGAATTCTGCGGGTAGTGCATCACTTCCCACAGAATACCCGTTGTGTTCTGGGAGACACTCAGCTCCCAGGACACAGCGGGGACCAGTAAGAACGGCGCAGCGCGACTCGCGCATAAGCCATAGGGAACCGGGCAGTGAAGCCGCAAGGCTTCACTTCCTGGTTCCCTCACCGAGGATGGCGGTGGGGGCAGCAGAGTGACGAGCGATTGCTTGTCTTCTGCTGCCGACGTCGCTGGACTCTAGGACAGGTAAGTATCCTAATATTAAAAGTCAGCAGCTGCTGTATTTGTAGCTCCTGGCTTTTAATATTTTTTGTTTCAGGGGAGCTCCGCTTTAAATGGTGTAAAGAAAAAACTTTGTATGTTTTAAATAGTCTAGGGAGGGGATAGAATCCTTCTTAAAGCGGTTGTATACCGCAAAACTTTTTTTTTTTTTTTTGGTCAACCTGCAAGGCAAAGGTATAATGAGCTAATATGACTAGCATACTAGCTCATTATCAATCACTTACCTTAGATCGAAGCCCCCGCAGCGGTCCTCGGACGCGTCCTCCGTCGAATCCATGATACCCGGAGTGACTTCCGGGTATCGCCGCTCCGGCGCTGTGATTGGCCGGAGCGGCGATGACGTCACTCCCGCACATGCGCGGGGAACGGCACGATCCCCGTGCATGCGCGAATTTCCGGCAGTGTCCGGCAGGCTCCCATTCAAGAGCCGCCGCGCTCAGTGCGCCTGCGCCGTTATCTACGGTACAGTCTTTTTTGCAAATATCTCCGAGACTGTGTAGGTCTTGGAGATATTACAAGCACCTACAGGTAAGCCTTAATGTAGGCTTACCTGTAGGTGCTTGTACAAGATTTGGGTATACAACCACTTTAAGGTTTTGATTTGTGTCCTTACTGGGGAGAATCACCTCTATGATTGGCCATTTTGACTATTGCCACTGAAAAAAAAAGTGAGGGAAGATCCTTAATTTTTATGGTTGTCACTGGTAAATCTGCCAATGGGGACACCTGTTTTCATGACCACTGTCTAATAAGGGAATTCCCCCTCACTGTGAAAGGATTTTCTTTCACATCCTGTTATATCTCTAGTCCCTAACAGGACACACACCGCAAAAACCCAGACAAGTTTTAACTTTTGACACTTTACAACCTATAAATAAAATTAGCTTCACATGCACTTTAACATCTGTTAGAAAACAGTTTATTCACACCCTTGCAATAAGATTCAGGATATAAAATCAATTATTGTGGTCTATCTGGTTAAATGTTCTGCTTCTGAAAAGTGACTCCTACAGTAAGAGTAATTATATTTTTACTGTCTGTCTCAGAGTTAAACTTTCATGTTGTCAAGACAAGACGGAATTGCAATGAAACACTGCTATATTCTGTGCCCTACAAGAAATCTCAATTAAATACAATGCAACAAGCAAACACTTGCCCAGGCTTTACTTGGCGTAAGTTAATTACCCATGGAACATTTTTGTGGCGTGCAAAAGTATCATTTTTTTCTTTAAGATTAGCAGGTATGTGGCACTGCAAATGACAGGATTCATCATCTCTTAATCCCCACACTGCAAGGAATGTAAATATGCGTTATGCTTTTGGTAGACCAAACGTAAGGACCACATGCAGACATTTCCCCGATTCTGAGAACATTCATTCAATTGTGATGTAGTTGAGGGCGGTGTTCAATTGCAGATTATTAATATAGTTTAGCCCTAGTGTGTTGTTCTATTCCGCTGTGCCAGCTTTGAACCAGAATCAATAATATTTAAATATATATTTTCATTTACCGGTCCTGGTATCCTACGTGATTTTCACCTTTTTGTTTTTTTTACTAATATGCTGATAAGAATATGTAGATCTGGGTGCAAGGATTTTTTTCCATGTAATGTCACAATGAATATGCTGTGCTATTACTATTCTCGGGGTAGTTGCAGTTGGGTTGTGCTAAAATGCAAGCAGCTAAGGTTTAGTGCTCTGTATCATCATTCCTGTTAATCTTATGGATACGAGAGGCACAAATTAAAGTGGTTTAAACCTCAGACATGACACATGAGGAAAGCATATCCCTCATAGTGTGTACTTATCTCAATTAAGAGCACTAAGTGTTATTTCTGTCTGCAGCTTCATTCCTCTTTTATCAGCATGAATAATTTCTGACAAGTTTTCCTGACACCAAGAGAAAAATGGTGACAGAGGAGGGACCTCCAGCAGATTGACAGACTTGGCTCTGTTCCTTTGAGCTGTGTGAAGGGGAGGGGGTGTGTCCTTTCCCTCCCCTCCAATCAGCTCTCATAACTCTCCTCACTGAGCCCTGCAGAGTGTAATTTCAGCTCTCCGTCCCCTTTTTTCTGAACTCTCATGCCGCGTACACATGATCGTTTTTCATGACGAGAAAACTGCCATTTTTTAGATTGGTCGTGAAAACCGGTCGTGTGTATACTCCATAGCAGTTTTCTCAACGAGAAAACTGCCCGCAAAAAAATTAGAACCTGCTCTATTTTTTCTCTTCTTTTTTCCCGTCGTTCTTTTTCTCGTTGCGAAAACCGCTCGTGTATGCTTTTCCGAGGGGAAAAAAAATGCGCATGCTTAGAATCAAGTATGAGACGGGAGCGCTCGTTCTGGTAAAACTAGTGTTTGAAATGGAGATAGCACATTCGTCCCGCTGTAACGGACTGAAAAGCACGAATCGCGTCTTGCTAAACTTTACTAACACGAGATCAGCAAAAGCAGCCCAAAGGGTGGCGCCATTCGAATGGAACTTCCTCTTTATAGTGCCGTCGTACGTGTTGTCGTACGTCACCGCGCTTTGCTCAAGCGTTTTTTTTTTCCTGAACTTGTGTATGCAAGGCAGGCTTGAGAGGAATCGCGTCGAGAAAAACGACGTTTTTTTTGCATGACATGAAAAACGGTCGTGTGTGCGCGGCATTAGGCAAGCTTTGTAAATTCAGTACTTTAAACGGATGTAGAGAAGACGGCAGATAAACAGGTACCACTTATTTAGGATGATTTGTTTCATCTCTGTGTAACACATGAGGCCAGTTACTTCACTGGGTATATGGAAGGGTTTACAACCACTTTAAAGCACCTCTCATTTAAATACATTATTAAATGTATTGTTTTAAATGCAAGTAGTGTAAGTACCTGAATTTATCTTCGTATCAGACCATAGTACAGTCTGTACAGCAGAGCTCGGAGAAGAGAAGCAGCACACAAAGCCAGTCAGATACACTGCAGTGTAATGAGCCATACTGAAAGGAGGGGAGAGCAGAGAGATGAGCTCCTCTTTGTGCTGTTTCTCCTTCCACTGTACGCTTACAAAGTGGTAACGTGAATCTGAAACTGCATTAGGGAAAAATTAGGTCTTCCCCTTGCTAGCCAAGGCTGTGTGGTTTGTAACAGAGCTGTGTGAACCTCAGAACTGGATGGACAGAAATGCATTTGTGTATTTAGCTGTTTGGACTTCAGCTTTTAACAATTTTGTGTAATGCTTATCTATTCGAACTCAACTGGGCATTAATTCTATTTACTGATATCTAACATTTTAGAATTTTTTTATTCTCCGCCTCAAAAAAGAAATCCAAAAAAGTGTAATATCAGCACAAAATGACCGGTTAAGGACTCCCGCAGGTAATACATAACATATTTAGCATGATCCAACCAGCGTTGAATACTCATCAAAATATACTTCATGTCCCATGTAGGGGGTTGAAGAAACGTGTCCATATCTGTTGGATTACATTTTGTTATGTCAGGTATATGTATTTTTGCTAATGTATGTCTCAAAATTTGGAACGTTTCCAATGAAAATGATCAGTATCGACACACTGAAGTTTGGGGTTCTTCCTTGTAATTCCTGGACCTTTTGGCTTCTCAGCAAGCTGGAACATAGCTTTGTTAATGACTGCTCCAAGGGGGTAATTCAATACACATAGAAGCGACTCATTGCTGCAACTCCCATTGACTCAGTGTGAGTTTCTGCCAATCACTTTCGCTCATCAGGCAGAGCAAGACGGTAATTCAAAGACGCCCGCCTGTTACTTTCTTTTTTTTTATTGACACGCACATCAATCATATTAAATACCTCTCTGATAAGTCACTTTACTCATTTTGGTATGACAAATTGGTGTGGGTATTGTATTTTACAGTATTTACAGCAAAATGTGCCTTGCATGGGGGAAGGCCGGTTCTATTATCTTATTTTGGTGTTCTGTTTTTGCTGATTATGCCTTCAGGAAGATAACATACCAATGTTCTTTTGGGTTAATGTATATAGCACAGTATCATCTTTCAGCTTGAAGATAAACTACTTCTCACCTTGTGCTTATTCAACATGCGTTTGATCCATAAATTATGTCCAATTTACCGTATATATTCGAGTATAAGCCGACCCGAATATAAGCCGAGGCACCTAATTTTACCACAAAAAAATGGGAAAACTTATTGACTCAAGTATAAGCCTAGGGTGTCCATCTGCATGCCTCACTGTGCTTCACTTTGCCTCACTGTGCCCATGCTTCACTGTGCCCATAACTAGACTGACGTTTAACATGGGAGTCTATGGAAGGGGTGCCCGGCTTTGAAAAATCGGTGCTCCCCGGCCGTAGGTCCCCCAGACAACAAACTTTGCACACTTGTAGAGGAAGAGTCGGGCTACATGTGTGCCAAGGAGTTCAGGGGACCTACGGCCGGCCGGTACCGCGTCCCCAAAGCCCGGGAGATCAGGCGCAAAAAGGTGACTCGAGTATAAGCCGAGGGGGGCATTTTCAGCACCAAATAATGTGCTGAAAAACTCGGCTTATACTCGAGTATATACGGTAATTTGCAGTTGGTTTTAGGATAAAGTAGCTGCAGGCTATAGATACTGAATACAGTAGAATACATCTTGAACACCAATCATAAGCCTGGTACACACGATCAGATTTTCAGCGGACAAAGCGTAGGACTTTTGTCCGAAGGGCGTTGGCCATGAACTTGTATTGCATACAAACGGCAAATAATTGTCGGCCAACAAACACAAAACTACGTGGTTTTCAGCTCTTTAGCGCCACCATTTGGGCAACGTCTGCTAATGTTGTGTTTATGATTAGCATTGCTTCTGAGCATGCGTGTTTGTACTGTGGAGTTTTGTCCGATGGACTTCTGTACACACGATCGGATAATCCGACAACACACATTTGTTGTCGGAAAATTTGAAAGCATGCTATCCCACATTTGTTGGCGGAAAATCCGACAACAATTGTCCGATGGAGCATCCAAACGGTCGGATTTTCCGACAACAGCCTGCCATCACACAATTCCCGTCGGAAAATCCGATCGGGTGTACGGGCCTATACACTCTATATGCTTGCATGATGTCAGACTGGGGGCTTCTGTCACTTTTTGTATGTGGTTTACTTGAAACATGACTGCATTTGTGTTTTCTAGCTGAAAATTACCTTGGCATTTTCAGCTAGTAAATCCTTGTGGTTTCCTGATGTGTGTTTTACAGTTTAGAGGATTATCCAATTACCTTTGTGCTATGGGACAAATCATTGAATGGTTTCTGACCTTCCTCTTAAATTGGTAATGACTTGTATTGGCAAACCTGTAGCAATCCTTGTAATCTGCTTGCTTATTAGTGCATTAGTTGTATGGCTTGTAAAAGTGCTCTTCTTAGTACTTTTTATTTAGGTGGGACTTTCGTATTGGTGGAAATCTAGATAGATGAAACTTCGTACAGGGCTATAGTTTGCAGCATATTACAGATGAAGAGCACTGAGAATGTGTGACCACTGAAGCAGAAAAGGGATGCCTGGGAAATGAGTTGTCCTCATGTTCCTCTATTGGTCTGAGGCCAACACGTTAATGAAATGATTCTCTAGGGCTGGCTGGACACCTAATGAGCAGCTGGTTTGATGTCTGTACATATCTCGCACTTATCTCTTCTGTGACATGTTAAACACAGGCTGACTTTCTTTTTGCAATTTGTAGTTTCAATATTTTTCGAGATGTCAACATTATCGTGTTTTTAAAACTCAGAAGGAATTGAATTGGCTAAGCAGACTGTATAAGCCTGTTATGTACTAGCTGGGGTTTGTGTGACATTTCACATAAGTCACTTCTAGAGAGACCAAGATGCTTAATTACATAAAGACTAAATCTCAGGGAATTTTTTTTTAAAGCAACATTTCCTCAAAGCATTTCACATTAAGCTTTGTAATTGGTTGGCTTCAGGATTTTTATGTAAACATTAAATAGTTTGGTTTAAGAGTTCATTCACACCACAACTTTTAGGCCCCTTTCACACGGGCGCCTCTGCTATGCGGAAGCCGCTTGCTCAGTGGGGATCTCTCCGCTGATCCCCTCTGAGCAGGCGGATGACAGGTCCATGTCTGCTCTGTTATGCAGAGCGGACACGGACACAGTCCCACTCTCTCTCTTTTATGGGGCAATCGGATGGAAATGGACCAACTGTCCATTTCCATCCAGTGCGATGCACCAGATGGATGAAAATAGAACCACCATCCGTCTGTTTTTGGCAGACAGGATAGCGGTGGGTGTCAACGAATACCGCCGCTCTATAGAGGACAATGCAGGGTCCGACCAGGTCTGCCTGAAAAACTGACAGGCAGACCTGATTTAACAGGTGTGAAAGGGGCCTTACTCTGTAATGCATGTGTTTTTCATACCATGATGTTTGTTATTAAAAACACAGTATGCCGAGCAATGTGGTATACTGCAGTGTGGTGCGCTATAGCCCACTTTTATACAGCGTGCGTGTTGGGGTGCAGTGTATTGCCATAGCACTTATTGCTGAATGTGTTGTGGTGTGGACGAGTCTTTTAAGATTGTCTACCAAAAGTGTATTTAAGTTGTAGGTGGAGCACGGTGGACTGATTCAGCCTCTGGATTCCTATACGGCTTGGATGCTCCAACAAGTGAGATCTTTCTGCCATCACTTTCAATTCTGTTTCTGATCCCCTGGGTCTTGTCACCTACTTTTGCATACTTTTGCTGCATTCGCCACAATATAAATAAAAATAAATAAAAATCTAGCAAGGATGGTGTGATCCTTCATAATAGTCACAGAAGGTGTGCAGAATCTCAAACACAGATATCTGCCAATAGAGCTCCCAAGACTCATAGGTGTAATTGTGAGCTGGTTTACCTCCCCAAAATCTACCCAAAACTACATCAGTTTTAGGTGTACAAGCCCTTTAAATTGCCTTTTTGGTACGCTGATCTTAGAGTTGCTATTCATCTCTTATTGTCAGAAATCCATTTCCTTAAAAAAATTGTTTTTTTGTCCTCACAACACGTTATCCAGTGGCCTTTGTGCAGCTTATCATGCAGCTAAATCCTTCTATACTGCCAATATATCAGACCATGTACAAATATTGAATTTAATTGATTGAGATAGCCGGATGGGTGAAACTGGCAACAATATACAAAGGTACATGCAACAATGACACATGAATCGGCAATGCATTTTACAATTTAAGTGTGTAGCAGATGTTTGATAGAAGTCCAGTCCTCACAGGTGATTCTACCATTGAGGAATAACATGTTCTATCAGGCTCAACAGGTGCCTAAGATTGTGGCTTCTTCCACCTGTGAGTAAAGAGTCCTGGGAGGTACAGATGCACAGCAGGGTCAAATATCTGCTCTAACTGTCCTGTAAGTGAAGGTGGGAGCAGTGATATTTGACCACTAGGCGAAGCGCAAACAAGGTTGACTGACAGTTCTGAAGTCCTATGCTGCAGGCATGATAGAGGTGATGTGTGTTTGTGCATAAATCCTACATAGATTACTGTTACTTTTTTTTTTTTCAGTTATTGCCTTTTCTCAAATCATACCCCATCAACTATTTTAGCGTCGGAATGTTGGAAAACTGAAGCGCTTATGCATATAATAAAATGATATTCACCCTGAAGAATTGATGGGTTTCACAAAAATGATACAAGCTTATTCAAGAACAGGGTGCAAGGAGTAACAATGTACAAAGAATAGTATTCCATAGAAATCCTCAGACAGATTTGATTTATGAGTATTTACAATTAAAGTGGATGTAAACCCCCCCCAAAAAATGTAGTAATTAAGACTCATATCTGTTACAGCAGAGGATGTAATTTCATCTGTGCCCAGTTTTGCCACAAAGAGTTAATCCAGCTCTGAGCAATCTTCCTATCTTTCTTCACCAAGATAAAAACGGACACAGAAATGGGTTTCTGTTCTTCCCCCTTGATGTGACAGACAGTTGATTTCCTTATCTCATGCACCAGCATGAGAGAGGCATTCTGTGTACTTCACTTCCCCCCTCCTTTCTTGTCCAGCTCTCCCTGGATTGGCTGCTCCACACCTCAGCATGATTGGGCATGCTGAAGTCATGTGCTGACTTTCCTGGGTTTTGACTGGATGTTGGTGATCATAGGGCATAATCCACGAGACCAGCAAAAGTTCAGTGTAAGAAATATCGGTGGCTGGCCAGGGGGAGTGTAAAGGTGGATGGGGAGTCTAATGACATCACGACTCCACCCACCGAGCTCCGGACAACAGACCTGCCCACAGAATACGGAGAATTGCAGCGCTCCAAACAGCCAAAGGGGAGATATTTGACAGTTAAGGATACATGCAGGAGGCATGTATATCCATATAGATCAGCACTATAAGTAATTTAGAAATGATGAGAGTGGGTTTACATCCACTTTAAGCATTGCTCTTTGCACTGGTTCAATGAAAAATCTTTAAAGGGTTGCTTACTATAAGAGTGGTTATATTACAGAATGTCTTATCTCAGTAGTGGGGTTGATGGCAAGTTACAGTTTAACCATTCAGCTAACCTATATTTATGACTGCTAGGTATCTATGACTAGTGTTGCGTAAATGGCTATTTACTTGTTTTAGTAGAAACACTGTGTTTTTAAACTAGTAAAACAGGTTAAACGTTGCTACTGTACAATGAAAGCTTACCACACATCTTATCTGATTATGCAATCTCCTTTTAGATCCATCAACAAGTATGTTGTACAAGGTTCTGCCTGATTAGATACAGATTTGTTGAATAAATTAGGATAACTCTTCATAGTACATGGATTTGGCAAATCTAAGGTTAAAATGGTTGTAAAGGCTCTAGTTTTTTTTTTGTTACCTTCATGCATGTGCATCTTCCCCCACAACCTCCCCTAATACTTACCTGAGTCCAATCTCGATCCAGAGATGTGCATGAGAGCAGCGGCTCTCCTGGGTCTCTTTCTCCTCATTGGCTAAAACAGCAGCGGGAGCCATTGGCTCCTGCTACTGTCAATCACAGCCAGTGAGCCAATGAGGAGAGAGCAAGGGCAGGGCCAAGCCACGCTTCCTGTGTGAATGAACAACACAGAGCAACAGTTCAGGAGTAAGTCTGCTCAGGTGCCCCCATAGCAAGCTGTATGCTATGGGGGCACTTGGCAGGAGGGGAGGGGTCAGGAGCGCCGGCAGGGGGGCCCAAGAAAAGGAGGATCGTGGCCGAAATCGGGACTGACAAGCAGGAGTGAAATTGTGCCAGCTCAGCTGAGCTCACACGACTTCACTCCCGCAGCCCAGTGTGAACCTGGGCTTAGTACAGTTTTTGTCTGGAAAAAAATCGTGAGAGCAAGACTACACATGCTCAGAAACAAAATAACACATACAAAACAATTGAACACATTATATCCCTTCTGAAGTTGAATTTACGTATGTTGAGTAACCTCTTCACTTTCGATATGAGACTAGCAGCAAAAAACTGACGAAAATTCATCCGATAATCTGATCGTGTGTACCCGGCTTAAGTCTCTGCATCAGATGTTTTGACGGACTGTGCAGGCTGACTAAAAGCAGGCAGTCACATATGGGACAGACATCATAAGAAGTAGGTTTATATTTACAGACAAATATATTTTTATTGTATATAACATGGAGATGTAGGTTTATATTTACATAGCAAATGTTAAAAATTGTTTTTCCTGGAGCTTTAATGTTACTGAGATTTTATAGTCAGTTTGTAATGTTTATGGCGATCCTAAAAGAGCCATTTATATTAGTGTGTCATAGACTTGGATCCAGAAACTGTCATCCAATTCTAGATGAGTAATGTCATTCATAGCCTGACACCAGGCAGACCTTAGCACAGATGTTTGGGTGACCTGTCACCTCATTTTTAGCTTGAATCACTACAGTAACATAGATATATGCAAACATTCATCAGTTTGCCCGATTTTCAGGCGTCCTGTTTATATACGCTGGCCTTGTATCCTGTTCTACAGAAACCAAATAATTGGCTCTAATCTACAATGTATTTATTTATTTTTTTGTTTTTGTTTTGACACTTTTTTTTTTTTTTTCTTCATCTAGCTAAAGTTTTGTCTTTATGCTATAAAATAAAGGTAGCTAAAGACGCTACATGATCCCTCAGACTTTGTCCAGATTGGGCAATGATTAACCTCCCTGGCGGTATTCCCGAGTGTTGCTGGGATAGTGGACAGAGTAGTACTGGGCATGTCTGAAGTAAGGCATACTGAGGTGAATTTACTAAAATCGGAGAGTGCAAAATCTGATGCAGCTGTGCATTGTAGCCAATCAGCTTCTAACTTCAACATGTTCAATTAAGCTTTGCCAAAAAAACCTGGGAGCTGATTGATTTCTATGCAGAGCTGCACCAGATTTTGCATGCACCAGTTTTAGTAAATCTCTTCCACAGGTTTGCTTCGTTACCCATGTATGCTGGCTGGGTTCACACTGGTATGACAAACTCTCCGACATTGGGAGCCCATGTGGCATGACATGTGAAAATCAATGAGAGCCTATGATAGTCGTCTTAACTGGTCTGACTTTGAAAATGCTCCCTGTACTACTTTGGTCCGACTTTGATCCTACTTCAGCCCATTGAATATCACTGAAGTCAGATCAAAGTAGGATCCTTGTCCTAACCATCCGACTTGTGACATCCGACATGGTGAAAAGGAATTTACATCACACTGGGATTGTTTTGATTGGTCAAAGGACAAGTCGTGCTATCTCAAAGTCGGAGCAAAATCTTATCTTGTTCGTTCAAGTCGGATGGTAGTAGGACCGAAGTAGGACCGATGTAGCAGGGAAAAGTAGGATGACAGTCGTACAACAGTCGCGTCGTATCAGTGTGAACCCGACCTAAGGCCCATTTCACACTTGTACGACTTGTCCTACGTCTTGGGTCTGCAAAGTCCCATGACAAGTCGTTCTCCATGATTTCCAATGACAACCATTCTTATTAGTACGACTTCAAAGTAGTCCGACTTTGATGCGAGTTCAGGTTCATAGACCTCAAGTCTCCCTGAAATGACAGCAAAATTGTGGTAGTTTGAAAGGGGCCTAAAGGTGCATTGAGCCATCTGTGCTCAGGGGAAGATTACATTCAGGCTGGGTTCACACTGGTACAAAACGACTGTCATCCTACTTTGCCCTGCTACATCTGTCCTACATGATATGAACATAAGATTTTGCTCCGACTTTGAGATAGTGCCACTTGTCCTTTGACCAATCAAAACAATCCCATAGTGACATAAATTCCTTTTACTGCTGCTGTAATTACCATGTCGGATGTCACAAGTCGGATGGCTAGGACAAAGATCCTACTTTGATCCAACTTGAATGATAGTCAATGGGCTGAAGTAGGATCAAAGTTGGACCAAAGAAGTGTAGGGAGTATTTTCAATACCAGTTAAGACGGCTCTCATAGGGAAACATAGATTTTGACACGTCATGCGACATGAGCTCCCAAAGTCGGAGCGTTTGTTGCACAAGTGTGAACCCAGCCTCAGTCTGTGATGATGGTTTGTGTGTCTGCTCAGTACATAGACATGTATTCTCAGGTGATACAATCATTCATGTTTGTGCAAATATCTGAAACAAAAAAAACGGTTTTGCGACTAGGTCATACCTCCATTTGTGACTGCCACCTGATATCCCTTCTAAAAACAATTACATTTAACTGTGAAAAGCTGTTGATACTACTGATGGGATAGAGTTGTAACATTGCAAATGTTGAACAGATATTCAGATATTTTGATATTATTGTCTGTAGGGCAACACATGAAATTTTTCAGCCTCAATGATCCAACACGCGTTCCACTGCCGTTTGAGATTTTTGGTATATTTCTGTGAAGTTTTATTGATGGTTGAGCGTGTAAGGCAACTTGTGTGCTGGATTTAGTGTCTGGTGAAGAGGCCTTACATTCCACTAAGACAAGCTAAATTGCTTTGTTATGACACCAGCATATGTAGAGCGGTGGTATTGAAAAGCTTTCCTACAAGAATGCCAAATCACCTTTAGCAGGGGAAGACAGCAATTACCTGAGTGCCTTGCTCTGTATTACCTGAAATTCAGGTCGTGTCCATCCTGAGACTACAGAGCGTGACTGCTAGAGGAGAATTCTGTCCCTAGCCTTAGTCTTATAAATGGCACCATTGTTCTCAGCACCATTAATTACTTGGCTGGCTGTTCTGTACCATGTTACTGTTCTTATCACAGCAATGTTGGTGTATACACTGCATAAACATTCAGCCATGATGTAAACATTTTTGTAAGATTTATGTATGTACCTGTATAATTGTATTCTCTTTGTATTTGTTGATTTCATAATGTATGGGGTAAGCGTATGCTTTTAATAGATCTCTACAAAAATGAATCGCGCTAAGCATGTTTTGTAAGGTTAATATATGATTTCAAATCAGAACTCCACATTCAGCAGCTCAGAGAAGGTAGTCCATCATAAGAAACGTATTGGGGGCTCACCTTTTGAGAATGTCAGTTTCCTGGCTGTCATGCTGATGCTTTGCCTTTATTCCTTTCGGAGTCTCTGGCCTAGAATAGAGATAAGGAATTCTGACATTTGTAGCATGTTTGTTAGTCAGAGCCAACCACGAAATTGCCATTCTCGAGAGAGCTTACAAACTTCCTGTAACAAGGGTAAAATTGTGGGGTAAGACTTCTCTCAAAACTGACCCAGTGCTTCAGATGTGGATATGGCTGTGTATGGTGGTGCACCTGTCGAGCCACAGCCATATTCATATCCAGAGCTGCTGTAAGAAATCATGGGGCTCCATACGGTCTACCGCTCCCTCCAACCCCCAGAAAATTCCAAATGATATTTCCACTGAAAATACACTAAAATCATTAGTATATGACATATTTACCGGACCCTTCCCCCACTCTCCATCCTGAAACATCCCCTTGTGTGTGGGCAGGAGAGGAGGGAAGCTGGCTAAGCTGCAGGGGAAAGGGGTGCACAGGGGGACCCAGAAAGCAGAGGGATTAAGGAATGCTAGAGATGATCCTCTGAAGCTCACCTGGAGGGGGGTAGCAGAGGAGAAGCTGGCAGCACTGCAGGGGGAGGCAGAATCGGTGTCTGCAGTAAGGCAGTACAGCTGACCCTCCTGCTCAGCAGGTGCCCGGGCCCACCTTTTGAACTGATGGGGTCTGGGCCTAGTCTAAGAGGGCTGGCTGTACATCTTATCAACGGCCCTGTCCACATCTGAAGCACTGGGTCAGTTTTGAGCAGCATCTTACCCCACATATGGCCACGCTTCTGAATTGGTGCCTGACGTCTGCTCCCACTTTCTGAATACCGGTAGACACACTGGTTACCCTCCAGCTTTGAGTGGCAGACCAAGTCTACACGTGATCACGAAGATAAAATTACAGTATGTACAAATTGCAGTGTCCATAGCAATAAACTAAAATTCATCTTTTACCAATAGATTTTCTTTTGGATATGCGGATATTCCTTTATCTGCTCCTTTCCGAATTTAAATTGATCAAACCCAAAATATTTCATTTGATGACATAGAGCTCCTGAGAATAGGTAAATAGGACCACATAATTTTTCCACAGCCACAGTAGATGAATGGAAACATAAACCGTAAATAGACGTTTTGCAGATGTCATCAAATAAAATGAAACCTGTATTCCTCCCACTGCAGCAGATATAACGGATATACGTGAGCTATATTTCCATCTCATGTTGCAGATTATGGAAACACAATTAGGAATGTAGCACTGCATTGTAAAATATACATGCTGGATATAATTTAAGGACTATTGCCTCCCTTACCAATCACATGTTAAATGCAAAACTTTCTTGTCATATTCAAATATGTAAATCCATTTTAAGTGACACATATTAGGCATCGTGTCCGCCAAAGGTTGAAGAATAATCTTAGGGGCACCATTTAGGTTTAACTTTATGATGGGCTGTAACATTTTTAATATATTGTCTACTTTTCTGTTTTTCAAGCGAATAGTTTTATATTGGCTGTATATATTCTTAACTTATTAAATTGACAGTCTAATTTTTTCTATTTAAAGGAAACTTTTGGAGATTTTAATGTTTGTGTGCTGTAAAAAGTTGTTTCACTGAAAAAGTGAGTCTTTTGACCACCCAGCTACTCTTTTTAGCTTATATTTCTTATGAGAAAACTACCTACAATTATGTTCATCAGATCCTCCCGAATACCCATGTAGTGCCATCCAAATGTTTCCCATGGGTTGTAAATGGTTTGGTTGTCTTATGGAATACGTTGTTATTCCTGCAGCCTGCACTGACCCCAGCAATTGTGAAAGTGACATCATCTTCGCAATGAACCATAAATGCTGAATGACTGTAATTACTGAACATCCGGCACAATGACTGACATTTTTATAGGAGTACCTGGGAGCACTCATACACCAATAACCTCTATTTAGGACTTGCTTTACACAGATAGGTTAACAACCACGTAAACCTCTAAACCACGCCACAAGAAAAAATGTCAATCGGCCAGCAGCACCTGCTTGTCCAAAACACTGTCCAGACCCCACCAAACAAATCTAGAAGTCATTCATCTATTTTCTGCCCTGAGGCTGTTGCAGACAAGTCACTCAGGCAGTGTGTAGGTAAAAGGGGAACAGCACAGGGCAGCACTTCTTTAGGGGTTGGGTCAAGTAAAGTGTGTTCAATACAAGACATGATGATTTATTTTGCATTTTTTTTTTCCTTTTTAACATAGTAAAAAACAGTAGAAGTGTAAATGGAATTTGTTATATCGTATGTGTAATATGCATGAATGTGTCTTCTTGCAGCCCAACATTGGAAGGCTGGGTATCCCTCATGGGCCCTCTGGGGAGAAGGTGGCTGTGGTGACGGTGGATGATTGTGACACAGCAGTAGCAGTACGTTTTGGAAATATTATCAAGAACTACACATGTGCCGCACAAGGAACCCAAACTGGATCCAAAAAGTAAGCTTTAGGTTAGATACACCAAAAGAAATAAGAAAAATAAAGGCCCTTCTTTTGTTGGTAGATTTTTATTTTTTTTTGCAAAAGAAATTCTGTCTTGTAATTTCGATGAAAGCTAAATGTCATAAGCCTACCATTTGGATTTCCTTCTTTCTGGTAAAAAAAAAAAAAAAAAATAGAAAGCAGTAAGGCCTCTTGCACATGATAGTCCTGTTTGAGCATATACTTTTTTAGATATTTTTTTTTGTATGCATTTGCACATATTTACACGCATTTTCGCTTATATACTGTCGCAAGTGCACGAAAACGTATTTTCACATTCTCGTTCTGCAGAATATGTAAATGGATGGATGGGTGCACGAGGCTTAAAGGGGTTGTAAAGGTTTGTTTTTTATTTTCTAAATAGGTTCCTTTAAGCTAGTGTATTGTTGGTTCACTTACCTTTTCATTTGATTTACCTTCTAAATGTTTTTTTTTCTTTGTCTGAATTTCTCACTTCCTGTTTCTCCTCACTAAACTTCACACCATCATCCGAGTGGTGTGGAGTCAGCCAGAACAGCTTACTGAGGAGGAACAGGAAGTGAGAAATTCAGACAAAGAAAACAAAGAATAAAAAAGTTTAGAAGGGAAATCTAAGGAAAAGGTAAGTGAACCAACAATGCACTAGCTTAAAGGAACCTATTTAGAAAATAAAAAACAAACCTTTACAACCCCTTTAAATTACTGACCAAAAAAGCAGATTCTTCTTCTTTTTTTTTTTTTTTTTACTGAAGAATGCATGGGCTGTATTTAAGCTTAGTAAAAAAAAAAAAAAAAAAGCTGTACTGAGCTTTTTCAAGCTGCAGTGTGCAAGAGGCCTAAATGTTACATTTATCAAATATTTATGAATCATTCAACAGAAAGATTCACATGTAATGAATATTTGGTGTTTTCATATTCTGTTTAGAAAATAAATTGTTAAATGTACAAATATTCACTTAATATTCTGAATGTATTTTGAATGAAAGCAGGATGCTACTGACTTTCAGAGTGAAGGTCCACCCTGAAAACATTTTAACATTAAAAATCCTAAGAAAAAAAAAAAAAAAGAGTTAATAGAATTTTTTATTTTTTTTATACTCACCCTAAATGCCTGTTGCTATGCGGAAGTCCCCTAATCTGCCTCTAATGTTCCTCTTCTCGTCCGCGGTGGGTCTCCTTCTGCTTCCTCTTCTTATGAATAGGGGGCGCTGGCTTCTGAGAACTGTGTGTATCCCAGGAGGCAAGCCGCCCATTCACAAAGCGCCATGCGAGTGGCGCATGCGCAGTAGGAAACGGGCAGTGAAGCCTTACAGCTTCACTGCCTGTTTCTCTTACTCAGTATGGAGGAGCCGGGACCTGCCAGCAGCGATCGATCGCCGTGGCGGGACCGACATCGCGGGCGAGTAGGACAGGTAAGTGTCCTTATTAAAAGTCAGCAGCTGCACTGTTAGTAGCTGCTGACTTTTTTTTTTTCGGCTGCACCTCCGCTTTAATCATACAGTTATCACATTTAGACTTCTTTTCACCCATTGGTAAAAGAAAAACAAACTATCTGGTTTACATACCATGTACATTTCAATACTAAAGCCTGTGTTTTTAAAGACCATGGGGGTTATTTACGAAAGGCAAATCCACTTTTAGTGCAGAGTGGATTTTTCTTTAGTAAATTAACCCCAATGTGTGTTTGTGTTTTGGAGTCTCCATTTGATGATTTTTTAAGAAGACTGGCAGTAGCATTCTAAAATCCCATAAGTTATTGATACTGATGTCATAGTGTTATAACAACTTTTTTTTTTTTTTTTTTAGGTCACTTGACTTAACAGGGCCACTATTGCTGGGAGGTGTACCTGATTTGCCTGAGGACTTTCCAGTGCAGAACAGGCATTTTATTGGCTGCATGAGGAATTTAACGATTGACAGCAAACCCATAGACATGGCTAGTTTTATAGCCAACAATGGCACCCTAGCAGGTACTTCATGTACAATAAAGTTTTTTTTTATTTATTTTTTATTCAATTGATCCTAAAAACTGACAGAAGATGATAGGATAAAATGAGCTCCAGGGAGAGAGCAAGGAAGCAGCCATTTTGTATTTATTGGAATTGGTATAATATCTCTCGAGGCCCATTCACCACAGTGGGCAAGCGTTATGCAATTTGAAGGGGCGGTGTGATGCATTATTACAACACATTCAACTTTTTAACACCTTCCTGCCCAGCCTATAGCAGATTGACGGCCGTGCGGGTGCTTTACAATCCAAACTGGATGTCGTACGGTGTCCTTCACATCACGCCGCTCGTGTGCAGGTGGCGAGCTGTGTCCCTTGGGCTCCTAAGGGCTCATGCAGACAGGACATTTTTACAGCTGCTGTTAGGGGCCTCTGACTACTTCTAGACGCCCCTCCATGTTAGACAATGTGTCCATGCACACATAAACATTCAGAGGCGTGTGAAGGCATAAGCGTTTAGGTGCAATAGAAAAAAAACGTTAGCCTGTGCGTCCAGGAGCAGAGGCTGTTGAGCTGTAAAAAAGAAAAATGCTGCTAAACGCTGTAACAAGCAATTAGCCGCATTTGGTGTTTTTAGGCATCTTTACATTATAAGGATTGTCTTTACTGAAAAAACGGCCATAAACTCTATTCAAAAACGCTGCTCTTTCCTGGCAGCAGTGCTGGTGTTTTTTTAATGTCCTGTGTGCATGAGGCCTTACCACGTGATCAGCTGTGTCCAATCACAGCTGATCGCATGTAAACAAATTCCGGTTATCTGCAGTTCCTTTCCTTAGTGCTGTCAGTGTCTGAGGAAAGGAAAGCCGATAACCAGCTTTACTGTTACATGGGGACATTTACACTGATAATCAGGGCACTAATAATGCCCATCAGTGCACATCAGTGAAGAAGAAAAATTACTTATTTGCAAAACTGTAGAACAGAAATGAATAAAGGTGTTTTTTTGGTTTTTTTTGGCAAAAAGTAAAAAAAATCCATTGGTGACTAAATACCACAAAATAAAAGCTCCACCTGTCTCAAAAAAACTAATTTCATATGATTTTTAACCATTTTGAACATTTATGCGATTTATACCATGTACTTTTTTTAATAATTTGTTATATTTTTTTCTAAACCTCTACATTGTTGTCCATACCTCTAAAGTCCAACCTATTGGTGTCTCTTTGAGCACCGCTTTTTGTTTCCTTCATATATACGGATGTGGCAATGTGAGTGCTTCCCTCTTACTAGTTTTCTCGAGCTTTCAGTACTCTCACATTTTGAATGACAATTACTCAGTCATGCAAAACTGTACCCATGTAAATGTGTTGTCCTTTTTTTAACACAAATAGAACTTTCTTTTGTTGGTATTTAATATATATAATATATAAATTAAAAAAGACCAACAATTTTATTTAAAAAATGCATTTCTCTTACCATCCATGGACTGACACGGTGTCTCTTTACACTTTACACGTGGGTTATGTCCCTGCTTGCAGGAGAAGACCTAGGCAGAATGTGAGATGTTATACATACATTCTAAAAGCCAGAGCTGAACAGCCCCACCCAGGGGGCGGTCCCTCCGGACATAACCCTCCCACTACAGTCAGCAGACTTCAGTTTTTTTCTGCCTAGCAGAAGGAGAAGACGTGGCTCTCTCAGGAGCCAGTCTCCTGACCTATTTTTATTCCTTTTCTGGAATTCTTTTTTATTTTATTTTTGAGAATCTTCTATCAACTGTCGGCTGGGCAACAGGTTGGGTACAAGATATCCTCGTAGTCTTCCCTGTCCGACCATCGAGCGTGCTGATCCTCGCCTTGTGTGCGTGAGACTCAGTTCACGACAGGCCCCATGACTCCAGGGGTGGCCGGGTTTGCTTTCATGCTCCCACGGTCCTCTCAAGACTGAACAGTTCCTGACTGACTGTATCTTTCGCGGTGGACCGGGCCGACAGCTACTCAGTACTGCACTGTGATAGTCCTGTCAGAAACACACCAGTGGGTCCCTCAGGGGAGACGGGTAAGTAGTCTCTCCTGCCTGCAGGTGAGTACAAAAAGCTGTGTGTTTCTCTGTGGGGGATTTTCCCTGTCTCCCCCTGTATTTCATTGTCACTCTCTGTCACCATTGCTGGCGCTGTGCTGTGTGGGGTGCCTGGGGGTCACACTGTTCTTGGAGGGGGTAATTCTGGTCTGCAGATATGCTTGGGGCCTTTTTTTGTGTGTTTTGGGGCCTGAGCGCCGAGTGGCGCTGTGTGTGTGCTGTTTTTTTCACTTTTGCTGAGTCATGGCGGCCATCTTGCCGTGGATCGCCTCAGTGAAGTGTGGTGGCCATTTTCTTGTAGCCCGCGCGCTCTTCAGCACTAGTTTTGGCCTCTAGCGCTGCTGTAACAGCGCGAATCTCCTCACA
This sequence comes from Rana muscosa, assembly GCA_029206835.1. Lineage (NCBI taxonomy): Eukaryota > Metazoa > Chordata > Amphibia > Anura > Ranidae > Rana > Rana muscosa. The sequence goes on along the minus strand of CM055118.1, from coordinate 682,967,710 downwards.
ATCTCCTCACAGCTCACCAGCGCTGACACAGCGCGGTACAGACAGCGGAACTGAGCGGTCCCTGGTCCGGTTTGGTGAGTCCCCTGGGCGCCCCCTCCTCAGTCAGCACAGCCTGTGGGTGGACTTTTTATCTGAGGAGTCTCAGAGGGGGGCAATATGGAGTCTCTGTCACCAGCTTCCCCTAAATGTCAGTGGACAACAGGCAGTGCTTCAGCACCTGCGGTCCCTAGGGACCAGTTGTGGGCAGTCCTGGAATCATTTCTGACCAGGATGGGAGCTGTGTGCAAGCGCAAGGGAGCAAAAAAGCGCCCTCTCCCCACTTTACTTCATGAGGGCAGTGCGCTGATTCAGATATGGGCCTAGCCACTACCGCTCAGGACCCTAGTTCTGAATGTATTGGATGGTTTTGAACAGGACATTCCTTATGAGGAAAACTCCAGTTCTGAGTCAGTAAATGACAGGGCGCTTGTTAGTGTACTCATGACTGCGGTGAGGGACACTCTCAAGCTAAAATGCTGCGGATGCAGAACCTCAGGCGGATACACTCTCCTTTGGTTCTTTTAAGGCCAGGCCTTCTAAAGAGGTTTTTCCATATGTACTTTCTTTGACCAGCTCATTGATGAGGTCTGGGAAAAGCCGCAGAAGAATTTTTTTATGGTCCCGCAGCGTTTGTCTATCAGATACCCCTTGAAGATGCCCTACTTAAAAAGTGGGCTTCTCCCCCAGGGTCGACCCTCCAGTCGCCCGGTTGAACAAGGCCATCACTCTCCCGATGGAGGGGACTCCTGCATTTGAGGACCCCACTGACAGGAGGTCTATGCCCAGAATGTAAATCGCCGGACCAAGAAGAGTGGTCCTTGCATATTTCAACTCCTTTGCCGACGGTGGGGCACGCCGGATGTGGACCTGATGGCCTCTCGACTCAATCGCAAGGGTCGAGGTTGTGGCCAGATCCAGGGATCCTTGGGCGATGCCTCGGATGCGTTGGTGGCCCCATAGGGTCCTTATCGCCTGATATAAACTCCGGTGATCCTAATTGTTCCGGATTGGCCTCAGCATCACTGGTACGCTGATCTGGTACGTCTCGTCGCGGACGTTCCCTAGCGGTTGCCGATGAGGGAGGACCTTCAGTCTCAAGGTCCTATGTTTCATCCGGCTTACAGTCTCTGGCTTTAACGGCAGGGCTGTTGAAAGCCAGGTGTTGAGGGACCGAGGTCTCTCGTACTCGGTCATTTTGACCATGTTAAGGACACGGAAGTCTTCCTCCAAGCAGATCTATCACCGTGCCTGGAAAGCTTATATCGCCACATGCGAAGCGCTGGACTGGCGTCCTCGGACATATTCCGTCCCCAGAATCCTGCGTCCTCTGCAGTGTGGAGTGACCCAAAAGCTTGCTTTGAGTACCATCAAGGATCAGATTTCGGCCTTGGCCGTCTTCTTTCAGCGACCTCTAGCGGGTCATTTCTTGGTTAGCACCTTGTGTTGGGGGTTCGCCATGTGCTCCCTCCTGTCAAGCCTCCTCTCCCACCGTGGGATCTGAAGTTGGTGCTCTCGGTCCTCCAGGAACCTCCTTTTGGGAATATCCGGGATATTCCCCTCTTGTCTTGTCTCAGAAGGTGACCTTTTAGTGGCAATCACTTCTGTTTGACGGGTGTCTGAGTTGGCGGCTTTGTCCTGCAAGTCGCCATATTTAGTCATCCATAAGGATAAGGCGGTGTTGCATCCGTCACCTTCCTTTTTGCCAAAGGTGGTGTCGACCTTTCACCTACATGAGGACATTGTCCTCCCTTCCTTGTGTCCTCACCCATCGCATCCCAGAGAGTTTGCGCTGCACATATTGGATGTGGTACAAGCCTTACGGGTGTACCTGTCTGCTACTGCTTCTATTCGAAAGTCCGACTCACTGTTTGTGACTGTCTCTGGTCCATAACAGGGCCAAGCGGTTTCGTCTGCCATCATTTCTAGGGGAATCAGACAAACCGTCATTCAAGCCTATGCTCTCAAAGGGCGAGCGCCTCCCTTTCCGGTTACGGCGCATTCCACCAGGGCAATTGGTGCTTCCTGGGTTTTCCGACATCAAGTGTCGGTTGCATAAGTGTGCAAGGCGGCGACCTGGTCGTCTGTTCATGCCTTTTAAGTTTTATAAGGTTAATGTGGCTGCATCTCCGGATGCTTCCTTCGGCCGCAGGGTGCTGCAGGCCGATGTTTAAAGTTGCGACTCCTCCGTTGAGGAGCTCTGCCTTCTTGGAGTGAAGTTTTTGGTTTTTCCATTTATACTGCTCCCATCCCTCTTGACACTGCTTTGGGACATCCCACGTGTAAAGTGTAAAGAGACACCGTGTCAGTCCATGGATGGTAAGAGAAAATAGGATTTTTTGTACTCACCGTAAAATCCTTTTCTCTGACATCCATGGACTGACACGGCACCCACCCTTCCTTTTTAAGTTTGTACTGCTTTGTTACGAACTGAAGTCTGCTGACTGTAGTGGGAGGGTTATGTCCGGAGGGACCGCCCCCTGGGTGGGGCTGTTCAGCTCTGGCTTTTAGAATGTATGTATAACATCTCACATTCTGCCTAGGTCTTCTCCTGCAAGCAGGGACATAACCCACGTGTAAAGTGTAAAGAGACACCGTGTCAGTCCATGGATGTCAGAGAAAAGGATTTTACGGTGAGTACAAAAAATCCTATTTTTTCTTTGTTTTACTTATAACATTTAGCAAATTAGCAATTTTCTTCATAATATTTTGGCCAAAAGGTATAATGCTACATATCATTTGTAAAAATAACCAAATAAGTATATATTTGGTTAAAGTTATAGAGTCTACAAGCTATGATGGCAATCGTTGAAAATTGATCACACCTGATGTACTGATGGTCATACCTGATGTACTGATGGCCTATCTCATTTATTAAAACACTTGGAGCCCTTTCACATTTTGCCGCCCCGGGTGTCAGCGGTAAAACACCGCTATTTTTAGCGGCGTTTTACCGTAGTTTTTGCGGCGCTTTTCGGCCGTTAGCGGGGTGCTTTTAACCCACGCTAGCGGCCGAAAAAGGGTTAAAATCGCCCGCAAAGCACCGCTGCAACAGCGTTTTGCTGGTGGTTCGGCGGCGCTGCCCATTGATTTCAATGGGCAGGGGCACTTTAGGAGTGGTGAGTTTACCGTTCCTAATGCACTCCAATGAAGCTGCTGGCAGGTATTTTTCTGACTACTGTGAAAGCCCTTGGAAAGCTGAATGGAGCAGCTGTTTCAGGCCGCTTTGCAGGCGCTATTTTTAACGCTATAGCACCTGCAAAGCGCCTCAGTGTGAAAGGGGTCTTATGCTGACCATACACGGGTCGAATTTCGAAAGAACTTTCTTTTGAAAATCAGAAAATCTGTGTGTTTTGTGATCCGATGGTGCCACCATTGATTTCGAAATTCGACCAACCAAACCTTCAATTTCACCTCATGTTCCTACAGAAAATAATTTTTGTGTCTGGGAATCTTCTTTTCTTTCCGGGATTTTTTTTTTTCTTGCACATGCACGTTTCTTTTTCGATTTACATTTCTCGCACGATTCTCCCATCATTGATTAGAAAATCGTTTGTTTTTAAAAAAAAATTCCAACATGTCCCGTCATTAAAATTCGATGGCCGCACGAAAATCCGCTGTTGCTGCAGCCCACTAATGGTGCGAAACACGAACGAAAATTCTTAGATAAAATTTTCGAAAGAAAGTTCTTTCGAAATTCGACCCGTGTATGGCCAGCATAACATGCCAGGAAAGTACAAATACTCCCCAAATTCGTTTTTTGAAGTTGTAAATTTTTTTCCCACATTTCTTTGCAAAATGAAGATTTTCTTTCCACAAAATTGTCATATTACCAAGTTATTTCTCACGCACTGTATAGGCATACTTGCAACTACACATTCTGCTATTCTGCTATGGTGCTACCACAGTGTGAGACTTTTACACAGCCTGGCCACATAGAGAGGCCCAACATGCAAGTGGCACCTCTAGAAATTTTAGGAGCATAAATGCACATATATTTTCCTGACAACCTATCACACTTTTGAAGGCCCGGGAGCACCAGAACAATGAAAACGCCCACAAAATGAACCCATTTTGGAAAGCAAACACCCCAATGTACATTCTTTGAGGCATAATGAGTCTTTTGAGCACAAGTTTTTTTCCACAAGTTTTTGGAAAACGTGGAAAGAACATGAAAACGCATTTTTTTTTTTTACACAAAGTTGAACGTTCATAAGATATTTTAACACGTAGCATGTGCATACCACAAATTACACCCCTAAATACATTCTGCTACTCCTCCTGAGTATGGCGATACCACATATGTGAGACTTTTACACAGCCTTGCCACACAGAGGCCCAACTTTCAGGGGGCATCATCAGATGCTCTAGAGACAAAAAAATTACAAATTAAATTTCCTGACTACCTTTCACACTTTTGTGAAGCACTGTAGTGGCACTGATGAGCACTGTAGTGGCACTGATGCGAGACGGATTAGGCCGGATGGGCATGAATGAGGCGCGGCTGAGCACTGATGGGGCATGGATGAGGCACAGATGGGCATGAATGAGCCACGGATGAGGCATGCATGAGGTACAGATGGGCATGAATGAGCCACGGATGAGGCATAGATGGGCATGAATGAGGCACGGGTGAGTACTACTGCGATATCCCTCCTCTCCTCGCACGCTGTAGTGATTGATGTGTACAGCTTGCGAGGAGAGAGCGGAACTGGACATGTGCCGACTTATTGAGTAGTGATCGCTCCGGCATTGGACGGAGCAATCATGTGATAAAGGGTCCTTTACCTTGATCCATGATGCAGGGCCCTGGGTTTTATGTGCATGAAGGTAAAAAAGCAAACAAAAAAAGTCGGCTTATTCTGAGGAGGTTGCCCTTCCAGAAATCGGCTTGCCGCGCGCCCCCAGGAATGTCCGTGACCGTCGGGTCCTCTGGACACAACATTGTACGCCCTCCCAGAATAAGCCGATTTTTTTTGTTCGTCTTTTTACCTTCATGCACATAAAACCCAGGGCCCTGCAGTCACTATATCTGGTCTGTGCAAAATTATATATAAATCAATGCGCAACCTATTAAATAAGCCAACACAGTGCTATAACCATACAAGTAGGGATGCATGTGAGAATGAACTTGTGAAGAAATGGACACTTGAATAAATGTCCTATGATTACACCATATTAATTAGTGAAAATAATTAATAAAAATAATGAGCAAAAAACAAACAAACAATATATATTATCCCCTAAGAGCCCATTCACACAGGGGCGTCTTTGGATCCGACTCCAAATCGCCCCTAGTCGCCTCAGGTCGCGCTGGCTGAAGAAATCAATGTAAGTTAATGGAGCCGTCCTTATGCACACTACTGCAGTCGCTCCGACTTCAAAAAAGGTCCCTGTACTACTTCAATCCGACTCCTAGGCGACCTGTAACCATTCATTTCAATGGGAGTCGCCTCTCACTGTCTTAATAGGAGCAACTCTCCAGGAAGAAAACATACATTTCTCCTGCAAAACTCTCCCTCCCCCTCTCTCCCACAGAGCTGATTCTTGTTTGATTGGCCACTGGAATGTCTCTTGTCCTGCAGGCAACTTGGAGTTGCCTTGTAAATAGCTCCAGGTCGAGCTGTGATTCATACTCAGGTCGTGTCTGAGTTGCCTCATAAAATCGTGCTGGAAGTCGTGTTGCCCCTGTGTGAATGGGCTCTAAGGGCAATATAATCCTGGGAGCACAGTTCAAGTGTTTTAAAGTTCATAAAGATAAAGATGACAACATCTGATGGTTTTCATCAAGCAAAACTCCTGATCTTAAGATTTAGGCAAAAAGAGGCTTTTCCAACTTGCTCGAATGAATAATAGAGGCAATGGAGGCTTACCAGCTCAGGTGGATCCCTATTACAGAGATCTTAAGGGGCTCATACATGGATAGAGATGTCCACCGACATGCAGCAAACCGATACCACCGACCACCCGATATCCCGATCCTCCAGAAGCCTTCAGAGTAGGGTATTTGAAAAAGGGGACCCCCTCACTCATTAGGCAGGAAAAGATGTTGAAATGACAAAAGGAAAAAAACTTCATGGTGCAATACTTCTTGGTTTTAAAAGAAGATACCCTTTATTAGATTTGGGCAGATAAAATCGCTTCACATGGAGTTTACAGAGGAAAAGCGGCAATTTCAAGTCTCCTTTCCCAGTGGACGCCTTGTATGACGAAACGCCGCGTCGGGTTGGAGCTGTTGATCAGGATGTCACTACGCTATAGCTGACTGCAACTCAGCAGCTGAGTACGATCCGTTTTTGAAATTGCCGCTTTTCCTCTGTAAACTCCAGGTGAAGCGATTTTATCTACCCGAATCTAATAAAGGGTATCTTCTTTTAAAACCAAGAAGTATTGCACCATGAAGTTTTTTCCTTTTGTCATTTCAACATCTTTTCCTGCCTTATGAGCGAGGGGGTCACCTTTTTCAAATACCCTACTCTGAAGGCTTCTGGAGGATCGGGATATCGGGTGGTCGGTGGTATCGGTTTGCTGCATGTCGGTGGACATCTCTATCCATGTATGAGCCCCTTAAGATCACTGTAATAGGGATCCACCTGAGCTGGTAAGCCTCCATTGCCTCTATTATTCATTCGAGCAAGTTGGAAAAGCCTCTTTTTACCTAAATCTTAAGATCAGGAGTTTTGCTTTATGAAAACCATCAGATGTTGTCATCTTTATCTTTATGAACTTTAAAACACTTGAACTGTGCTCGCAGGATTATATTGCCCTTAGGGGATAATATATATTGTTTGTTTGTTTTTTGCTCATTATTTTTATTAATTATTTTCACTAATTAATATGGTGTAATCATAGGACATTTATTCAAGTGTCCATTTCTTCACAAGTTCATTCTCACATGCATCCCTACTTGTATGGTTATAGCACTGTGTTGGCTTATTTAATAGGTTGCGCATTGATTTATATAGAATTTTGCACATACGTTTACAGCTGCCATTCCAGCTGTTTATAAGTTTGCGGCACCTGTCACATTTTCATTCAGTTTTCCATTTATTTGTCCAATATATTGGTTTATATTCCACTGGGTATCACCTTTGGCATAGATAGGTTAGCGCGGATTATCCACTCTTTAAAGCTATATCTGGTCTGCCACAGTACATAGAACATGGAAATGCAATAGTTTTAGTAAATATAAACTGCTTTATATTTTCTTTTTTATACCTTTTCTCATCAGCAGTTTAAAGCAGTGTTGTGACTTCTATCAGTGTTTGGTCGAGCTTGTAGAAGGAGTTTTCATTCTCCTCTGACTGTCCTGTGAGGCTGCATGACCCCTGACTTTCTGTCTTGAAATTGCTGATTGGCCCTGTGCTGATCACATGCCCCCTTCCCAAGAAAAAAAACAAAAACTCTCTAGCAATAGACACCAAACTGAGCTTGTGCAGGGTGCCCCAAAGGCTTTGATGCACAAGCAGTCCAGAGCATATGATATAAACTTTCCTTGTCTGGAATTGGAATTGGAGACGTAAATTAAGTGTCATGCTAACATCGAGACAAGATGGGAAATTGTATGCAATGATTTTAGAAGCATACTTTGATTACACTTTTGGCATTGCTCTTAAAGAGGAAGTAAACTTCCTCTGCTGACATTTACCATGTACCGTTTAGGAGGTATTTACATTACATGCAGCCAGTGACATCACTGGCGCATGAGCTCTGAAGAAACGGCCGCCCGTGCCATTCTTTCTGAGCCCTGTGTCATCGCGGCTCTGGCCAGTCAGAGACGGAGCCTGCGAACCCGGCAGCAAGGTGGGTGAAGATGCGGTGCTCTGGAACAGCTTAGTTTTAAGGTAAGTTTTACATAATGTGCTAGTATGCAATGCTAGTATGCGATGTGCATACTAGCACATTATGACTTTACCTTGCAGGAAGAAAGAAAAAAACTGAACAGCGTTATGCAACCACTTTAATGGCAGCCTAAAATGTTTTTCTGCTTTTTAGTAATATTTGTTCTCTTGGTGTTTTGACACTGCTAGTAATCAAACAAGAAGAAGCAGGTATAGAGAATGTAATGTGTCCACTTAATATGCACTAATCTGGGTTTCCATTGTTTGATTAAAGGTTGTCCTGCAAAGAGAAATTTCTGTGACACCAGTGTTTGTCAGAATGGAGGTACCTGTGTTAACAAATGGAACACCTACTACTGCGACTGTCCTTTACATTTTGGAGGGAAAAACTGTGAGCAAGGTAGGTCACAATGCATTAGTAACTGCTTCTTAGTAATATAAGTAGACCTAATTCATTAATGATTTATTATGGAGCAGAACTGCATGAAACTTCATCTTGTTCTTCATACTGCGTCATAAAATCTGTTGGTCTTACTCATCGAGGCAAAAATTTCCACGTTTTACATTTTTAGAGGAGATTTATTGTTTTTGAGCAATGTGTGTTCATTATCAGTAAGGGAAGTCAAGTGAGATGGAGCTCACCTGGAGTGATCGGGGGAATTCATTTTGGTTTGTGTAGAGAAACTTGAAAACTCTATGAAATTTTATTCGATTCATGTGTTAAATATTTATAACGTGAAGCATTAAGGTGGTTTGTTCTTTGCTGTGAGATAGCAATGTTTGTTTTAGTTTTATTGAGTTGGCCATTTTTAGTATGCTTTAGTGAATTACTGCATGTAATAAAAAAAACGTTTTTTCATTTGCAATCCAAGCTGTAATAAAATCTAGTTTGAAAGTCTGCCAATAAAGTTATACTTGCCTTTTCAGTTATGCCGTTTCCACAACGTTTTCAAGGAGATGGGATTGTTCTATGGACTGATATAGAAATCACGGTGTCTGTGCCATGGTTTATCGGGCTGATGTTCAGAACCCGTCAAGCAAGTGGCACGTTGATGCAGGTTAATGCAGGGTCTTCATCTAGGATTAATATCCAGGTAAGGATCTAGATTTTTCCATGTAGCTTAACAGTAGTGTACTTAGCAATACTTCCATAAACAATGCGTCAGCAAAGAAATCCACATCCAGCTCTGGGCACAGGAACAACTTTGGCTTTACCATTAATACAAGCAGATTACTATCTGCTTTTTTTGCATGTGGTTCAAGTCACTGTCTTAATGTAATGATTTTTATACTTATACAGATTAGGAAATCACCAACCAATATAAACTATAAAAATTGTTCTGTTCATAACGAAAAATTTGTGGCTATAATAAACTAAATTTCTGTAGTAATATTTTTCTTTTGAAGACCTTATTTATTGAAAAAAAAAACGAATGTAAACCTCAATAAACATAAGAGGAAAACATTATCATTGTAAAATTATTTTACAAGTCACAGTTTAACATGTTTGAACAGCCATTGAACCTGAGGTTTTTACTTTTTTAACATCTTTGAACCTGAAGTGTCGTTTTTTGGGGGTACATTTTCAGTCCTATGATTTACTTGTTCTAAAGTATATCCCGTGTCCTGCTAATTGCTCCTTACTGTTGAAGTATTTTCTTCATTGAAACCAGGTCCGCTTCAGAGTGCTGAATGTCCAGTGCTGCATGTGTTAACTGCCTCGGGTCTAACATTGAAGTACAATAAAAAAGTCCCAACAATGGCTGCCGGCCCCTTTGTCCTCTCCTCCATTTACATCCCTCCTTGCATTCCACCTCTTCCCCCATTCACAGAACATGTTGCACTCTGTAAAAACCATGCACAGTGTTGTGAATGGAGGAGAGGACAGAAAGGAGCTGCAGTGTACTTCAGTGTTGGACCAGAGCCAGTTAGCCCATGCAGCGCTGGAAGTTGAGTGCTGTGAGGAGCGTTAGCAGGGCATGGGATACACCTCCTTAGAGTAAGTTCAAACAAATTGTCAGCTTTAACGCATTACTAAACCCAGGACCCTGCATTCACTATATCCGGTCTCCCACAGTGCACAGAACATGGAAATGCAATTGTTTTAGTAAGTATAAACTGCTCAATACCGTTTCTCATCATCAATATACTGTATAGCAGTCTTGTGACTTCTATCAGTTCCTAGCCGAGCACTGGAAAAGCTTGTAGGAGGAGTTTTCATTCTCCCCTGACTGTCCTATGAGGCTGCACGGCCCCTTACCCTCTGTCTGGACAGAGCTGATTGACCCTGTGCTGATCACATGCACCCTCCCAAAAAAGCAAAACTCTAGCAAGACAGACCAAACTGAGCATGTGCAGAGTTCCTCCTAGGGCTCTGTACTATCAGCAGATGGATTGGATACAGTAAAAGGAGGGGAGGATCAGAGAAGACAGGATCAAACAGCCTTTACATGATGCACAGGACTAACCCCTCAGGTTCCCCAGTGAGTATAGTATAACAAGCATGCTTTACTGCATATACAGACTGATTTTACTGTTGTGGGTTTAGTAACCCTTTAACTAAAAATATAGCTGTTGATAGGTTAGATCCAGGTAGTGATGGTGTTTCAGGATAAGACTTGTTTAGTAACACTTTTCTTACTTATAACCAATAAGAATGCAGTAAGCTCAGAACGCAGTTATTGGATTGGGAAGTGACACTCTAATACCTTTCCAGGGTTAGAAAGCCAAATGTATTTTTTTTTTATAGATTTCACAAAATATATTGAGCAGCTCCAAATTTTTACACACATCTCAATAGCAATACTAAACTATCCACGGCTGAAAAGCTGTTCTACTTTTTAGCAGCAGTCCTTTTTATAAGTAACAATTTAGTATAAACATGTTATGCGGCAATGTCTGACCATGTTGATATCAAAGAGCTAAATCTGCACAAAGCAGAGAGAATTGTGGTCACAGGTCTCCACACACCGAGCATGTGTGAGCTGATGTTAGTTTGAGGGTCTGCTAATGCCTAAGTTAGTGAAACTGGACATTATAGAGTCAGAGGAATTTGGACTGGTTTGCTGCTCATCCTGTGAGTTTTACAAAAATCCTGTAAAGGAAGGAAAGCAGCATTCAAAGGTCTTCTCAAAAAAGTAACTCGCCTATGTGTGTTCCTCATAACATTCTCTCTGATGTATTAATTTTATTACAGTCTGCAGTAAAATAAAAGCTACAATGTGGATACCTGAGGATCACCCCTTCCTTGGCACCAGCTTTAAACACAAAAATAAACCTTAGTTAACCACTTCAGCCCCAGGAGGATTTACCCCCTTAATGACCAGGCATAGTTTTAACTCACAATTGCGCAGTCATGCAACGCGGTACACAAACATGTCCTTTTTATTCCCACAAATAGAGCTTTCTTTTGGTAGTATTTGATCACCTCTGCGGTTTTTATTTTTTGCGCTATAAACAAAAAAAGCAACCAACAATTTTGAAAAAAAACAAAAACAATATTGTTTGCTTTAATAAATATCCAAATAAAAAAAAAAAAAAAAAAGCAAATTTCTTCATCAGTTTATTCCAATGTGTATTCTTCTACACATTTTTGGTAAAAAAAATCACAATAAGCATATATTGATTTGGTTTGTGCAAAAGTTATAGCATCAACAAAATAGGGGATATATTTATGGCATTTTTGTTATTATTTTTTTTACTATTAATGGCGGTAATCATCAATTTTTAGCGGGATTGCGACGGACAGAGCGGACATTTTTGACACTTTTTTTGGGACCAGTGATATTATTACAGTGTTCAGAGCAAAAAATAGCCACTGATCACTGTTTAAATGTCATTGGCAGGGAAGGGGTTAACACTAGGGGGCGATCAAGGGGTTAAGTGTTCTCTTGGGAGGTGTTTCTAACCGGGGGGGGGAGTGTACTGACTAGAGGAGGAGGGAGATAGGGAGATTGCTGTTCCTGATCACTAGGAACAGATGATCTCTTTCTACTCCCCTGTCAGAACGGGGATCTGTTTACATTAACAGATCCCTGTTCTGGCTCTCTGTGGAGCGATCGCGGGTGGACATTGCGGCTGCCGGCCATGCACAAAGGCTCTGGCGACGTGCCTGTTATAGCTGTTAAAGGGACTGACGTACAGCTACGGTGATTTGCGCAGCCGAGCCAACCTGCCGCAGTATAACTGCGGCGGCTGTTCGGCAAACAGATAAAGTCATTGTAAAAATATGTAATCAGTTTTGTAAAATTATTATATAATGTCCAGTGTGTCTCCGTTTTGTAACTTTATAAAAAGGTTATACAATGTCCATTGAGTCTCCTTTTGGAACTTTGTCAAAAATACCTTGTTTACAGCGCCGCTGGGAGCTCTCGTGATCTGCCGGAGCACTTCCCCACTCCGAGCACTCCCGAGGGAAGGGCTGAGATCCCCGCTGACATCAGCCCCGCTCTGAGCACTGCAGAGCGAGAGGCTGCTGATGTCAGTCGGAAGGAGAGGAGAAGATCTCTGACGGGTCACGTGAGCATCCAGCAGCGCTTTAAGGTATTTTCGACAATAAAGTTACAAAAAGAGGACAATGGAAACAAAGAAGAATGGCGGCACATCCAGAAGTAAAATCAAAAGAATTTATTGAAAGTCTATAAAATCAAGCGAACATGACAAACGTCAATCCAAAAAAGGTGCTCAATGGACGCGTTTGTAAGTGATGAGTAAGCACATCTGTGTGAAACCTGTCCACTGAGCACCTTTTTTGGATTGATGTTTGTCATGTTCGCTTGATTTTATGTATTTTCAATAAATTCTTTTGATTTTACTTCTGGATGTGCCGCCATTCTTCTTTGTTTCCATTGGATTTCCCTGGCTGCGAACCAGGCAGGCACCCGGATCTCTTCAGCAGCTCATCAGATCCTCACAGGTGGCTTTGAGCGGTGTGTTCCCAGCTCTTTCTCTCTACAAAAGGAGACACACTGGACATTATGTAATCTTTTTACAAAACTGATTGGTTTTTACTAGGGCTTATTTTCGGGGTAGGGCTTATATTGTAGCCCTCCCCGAAAATCACGCTAGGCATTATTTTCGAGGTAGGGCTTATTTTTGGGGAAACACAGTAGTGTCCCCATTGAAAGATTTTCCTTCTATTGCTTTTCTGGGGACAACCCAAAATTTGGGATTTTCTTTTGCTTTCACTTTCAATATTGTAAACCGGACAATAGAGAGGGTGAATCTCCTTAACAGAGGAGAGATGGCAATAAAAACTGACAAGCGTTCTGCACTGTATCCAGAAAAACTGAAAAAAAAAGTCTTGCCTTTAGTTATACTTAAGCTAAGCTTTGTACATTATACTAAACAGAAATTCACTCCCATATATTTATTTTTAAATAGGTGGTAAACCATCACATTCAGTTTGAAGTGTACAGTGGTATCAGCCATATAGCTAGTATGAAAATCAATCAGACCAGAGTCACTGACGGCGAATGGCATCACCTTCTCATAGAACTGAAAAGCTCGAAGGATGGAATGGACATTAAGTATCTGGCCATTATGTATCTGGACTATGGAATTTATCAGGTAAAAAAGAAACAAACAATACAAATGTAGTTTGTGCATTTGTTGTGTGTATGTGTATATATATGTGTGTGTGTGTGTGTGTGTGTGTGTGTGTGTGTATGTATGTGTGTGTGTGTGTGTGTATGTATATGTGTGTGTGTATGTATATGTATATATATCTATATCTATATCTATATATATATTTTTTTTTATTTATATACGGTAAACACTAAAGCTCACAAATAGCTTGGAAATACTATTGGAAAACATAATTGCTCTTGCTGTCTCAACAGAACTCTGTGGAAATTGGTAATGATCTGCCAGGACTGAAACTGAAAACCATCTTTGTTGGTGGTTTATCAGAATCTGAGGGTCTCATAACGCAAGGATTTAATGGCTGTATGAAGGTGAGTCTAATACAGAGGATACGTTACGGTTGGCCCAAGGCATTTTTTATTACATGGTTTACTTATGAATGTGATTACTAACTAGTACTTCTGGAATCCCATTATATAAAATATTCAATCAAGAATGTTTCATTTTTGATCAAAATGCAGCAGACTTTTCATAACCGTTCTACTTTATTCTCAAATAAACAACACAATTGCTCTTTTATTGCATGCATTTGCATTGCATGTTGTATAGCTGAATGCCAAATTTCCACTCCGTAGTGTAGTACTATCAGTTGTACTGGGTTATTTTGTTGTTATTATGGGGCTTATTTGTCATAAATATGCATTTTAAAGTTCGTATATACATGTGGAAAAAGTGCATGAGTGTAATGACATGTTTTTGGCCAGAAAATGAGGAAGATGGTTAATATTGGCTTACTAAAATTGAGTTGCTTGTTTGCTGAATTCTACTAGTCTTTTCTAATTTAGGAGTGTATAGATTGCACTTATATGACAGTAACACTTGTGTTTGTTCATGTTACCTGGCAGTCCTGTGAGAAAAGGTAAGTGTGGAATTACCCTCATGTGTTCTGTGTTTATCCCGTCTACATATCATTCTGTAACAGAAATGGGAATGTCAGTCATCTTTCACTTGCATAACTACACCTCCTATTTGTAAACAATGTTATGAACAAAAGTCTGCCTTATTCCCATGCTATTAATGATAATAGGATTTTTATAACAGCTTACCTGTAAAATCCTTTTCTTCGAGTACATCACGGGACACAGAGCGGCATAGTCATTACTATGTGGGTTATATAGATACCTTCAGGTGCTGGCACTGGCAACTTCCAAAACCGGAAGTACCCTCCCCTATATAAGCCCCTCCCATCCGGGAGTACCTCAGTTTTGTAGCAAAGCAATAAGTGTCCCCAAAAGAGGGGTGGGAGCTCTGTGTCCCGTGATGTGCTCCAAGAAAAGGATTTTACAGGTAAGCTGTTATAAAAATCCTATTTTCTTTCTCGTACATCACGGGACACAGAGCGGCATAGTCATTACTATGTGGGATGTCCTACAGCAATGCCCAATGAGGGGGGGGGATACACCATACATAAGCTGAGCGCTATCAGACATGAGGATCTTTTGCGGCCTGCAACACACTGCGCCCAAAGGCGACATCCTCCTGACTTCTAACGTCCACCTGGTAGAACCTAGTAAACGTGTGTACTGAAGACCATGTTGCGGCCTTACAGATTTGAGCCAGGGAGGCCTGGTGATGCACTGCCCATGAAGTTCCAACTGCTCTCGTGGAGTGCGCCCTAACTTTGAACGGAGGCGGTCTCCTTCTCAAGCCATAGGCTTGCATTATGACCTGTCGAATCCACTTGGCTAAAGTAGATTTTGACGCTGCCTGACCCTTTCTGGGGCCTTCCGGCAGAATAAACAAAGTATCCGTTCTGCGAATCTGAGCAGTGGCTTTTAGATAAGCTTTAACTGCTCTTACTACATCCAAAGAATGTAATAATTTTTCCTCTACTGAACTAGGTTTGGGGAAAAAAGAAGGAAGAACCACATCTTGGTTCAAATGAAACCTCGATACCACCTTCGGAAGAAAGGTTGGATGAGGACGTAACACTACTCTGTCCTTATGGATAACCAGATATGGCTCCCTACAGGACATAGCGGCTAATTCCGACACTCTTTTAGCCGAACAAATGGCTACTAGAAAAATCCATTTTCTGGTGAGAAGAACCAGGGAAATATGCTGTAATGGTTCAAATGGTTGTTTCTGTAGAACCGACAGAACCAGGTTTAAGTCCCATGGACATATGGGAATATTAACCGGAGGGCTAATACGCATCACTCCTTGTATAAAGGCTTTGACTAGTGAATGTGAAGCCAAGGGCCTCTGAAAAAATATTGACAAGGCCAAAATCTGACCCTTGATAGTACTCAAGGCAAGTTTCCTATCTACAGCCCACTGTAGGAAGTCCAGAATCCTACCTATTACGTACTTTCGTGGATGCCATTTCTTGGCCTCACACCAGGCGATGTACGCCTTCCAGATTCTATATTAGATCTGCCTGGATACTGGCTTCCTGGCATTGATCATGGTAGATACCACAGGATTAGAGAGACCTCTCTTTTTTAGAATGTGGGCTTCAATAGCCAGGCCGTCAAACCGAGGGCTGGTAAGGAAGGGTGGTATATCGGTCCTTGCGAAAGCAGGTCCGGACGATGTGGGAGGGTCCAAGGACTCCCCACAGACATTTTTACAATCTCCGCGTACCATGCTCTTCGGGGCCACGCTGGAGCCACCAGAATCACTGGTTTCTTTTCTACCCTGATTCTGCGGAGTAATCGAGGTAACAATTGTGGCGGTGGGAATGCATATATCAGCTTGAACTGATCCCAAGGGAACACCAGGGCATCCGAGCCGCAAGCTAGGGGATCCCTTGTCCAAGAGACAAACCTGTCCACCTTTGCGTTGAACCTGGATGCTAGCAGATCTACATCCGGTGTTCCCCACCGCTGACATATTGTCCGAAAAACCTCGGGGTGAAGGGACCATTCCCCTGGGCATAATTGTTGGCAACTTAGAAAGTCCGCCTTCCAATTCTCCACTCCTGGAATGAATACCGCGGATATGGCTGGGACATATCTTTCTGCCCATTTCAGGATGCAATTTACCTCCCTCTGGGCTGCACGACTCCTGGTGCCACCCTGATGATTGATATATGCCACTGCCGTGGCATTGTCTGATTGAATTCTGACAGGGAACCCTTGGAGTTTGGATGTCCATGCTACTAGGGCATACCGGGCTGCTCGTATCTCTAAGAGATTGATGGGCAGGGCCTTTTCCGCATCCGACCATCTGCCCTGGAGAGACCATTGCTCCAGTACTGCTCCCCAGCCTATAAGGCTGGCATCTGTAGTGACCACCTTCCAAGAAATCGGACTGAAGGATTTCCCTTTTTCCAGATTCTGGGGAACCAACCACCAACGGAGGCTCTTGCGAACGGAAGGGGACAAGGACATTGGTAAGTCTAGGGCCTGAACTTTCTTGTTCCAGGCTGACAGTATGGCCCTTTGCAAATTCCTTGAATGGAATTGACCGTAGGGTACTGCTTCGAATGATGCCACCATTTTTCCCATCAGCCTCATGCACAGGCGTATAGACGGCTGTCTTTTTGTACCCACTAAGTGGATCAAATCTCTCAAAGACAACACCTTTTTTCGAGGCAAGAATATTTTCCTCTGGCCTGAATCTAGCCTTAGCCCCAAGTATTCCAGACTTTTGACTGGTTTTAGGGCTGACTTGTCTCGGTTGATAATCCAACCGTGAGATTCCAGATACTTGATTGTCTTGTGAACGACCACTTCTAGATTTTTCACTGAGTGGTCTATCAGCAACAAGTCGTCTAGATATGCCATTATCGTTACACCTTGCGTTCTTAGATTGGCCAATAATGGGGCCAGAATTTTTGTGAACACTCGTGGTGCTGTGGCCAGACCGAAGGGTAAGGCTCTGAACTGAAAATGGCGCCCTTCTACTGCAAAGCGTAGAAATTTTTGGTGGACTGGAAAGATGGGAATGTGCAAATAAGCATCTTTGATGTCGATTGAGGCTAACCATTCCTCCCCTTGTAGGGCAGTGGCCACCGATCGGATCGACTCCATCCGGAAAGTCCTGATATGTAGGAATTTGTTTAGCCCTTTTAGATTTAATATGGGCCTCACGTCCCCGTTTGGCTTCGGGACTGTAAAGAGGTTTGAGTAAAACCCGAACCCCCATTCTTCCAGGGGAACCTCCATAATTACTCCTTGGAGCAATAGTTGTTCTAGTGCCAACAGGAGGGACTCTCTCTTCCGGGGATCCCTTGGCACGTTTGACCTCATAAAATGGGAAGGAGGAGAGTCTTTTAACTCCAATCTGTATCCCAGACTTACTGCGGAGAGCACCCATCTGTCTCTGATCGTGTCCCGCCAGGTCTCTGCGAACAACTGGAGTCTTCCCCCCACCCGATCGAGTGGGGGCAACCCTTCATGCATTTGACTTTGGGGGAGGTTTTGTACCTCTCCTGACCCAGGGTTTCTTATTACCCTGCGATTGTCCCTGATTTTTACCCCCGGGATTTGACCGAGGAGGCCGTCGGAACTGTTTCACAGCCGATGCCCCAGGGACTGGAGAAGCAGGCCTCTTAAAAGAGGGACCTCTAACTCTGTTTTTAACCGGCAAGAGTGTACTTTTACCGTTGGAAATTTTCTGGATATATTTGTCCAGGTCTTCCCCGAATAAGTGTTCACCATGAAATGGGAAGCTAACCAGCAATTTTTTACAGGGAGCTTCAGCAGACCAGTTTTTGAGCCATAGAAGCCTGCGCATATGTACTACAGACAGCGTAAGGCGGGAGGCCTGATGGATTGAATCCTTTATGGCGTCAACCGCAAAGCATAAGGCTCTAGGTAGATCAGCTAGGGCAAGGGCCTGCTGATCTGGCAAGTCCCTTAAGACCTGTTTCAACTGATCCTTCACTGCTTGGCAGACCCCAATAGCTGCCACTGCTGGTTGTGTTACCAAGCCTGCTGTAGAAAAAGCAGATTTTAATAAGGACTCCAATTTTTTATCTATTGGGTCCTTGAACATTTGCACATTATCCACTGGACATGTCAGTGATTTATTCACACAAGAGATGGCTGCGTCCACTGTAGGGACCCTCCATTTTTTGATGAACTTATCCTCCATGGGATAGACCACCGGAAATCTCTTGGGGGGAGTAAATATTTTATCAGGATGTTCCCAATCCTGGTACATGAGCCCTTCCAATAAAGGGTGAAGTGGAAAGGAACAGACAGTCTGGGGAGCTTTTAGCGACCCCAGCGAGGAGACAGTAGTGGTTGATGGTTCCGCAAGGGGCATTTTAAATGCTGATCGGACCATGTTAGTCAAAGACTGAACCCATAATCTTTCAGCTTGAGATGCTGAGAAAGGTTCCTCCACTGTTGATTCCTCTATAACAGAATCAACCTCCTCCTGATCCCCTTCAGGCAGGTCGATCCCTGTATGGGACTGTTGCTCCGCTAACAGGTACTCTGAAGGAGGAGACGGAGATCGGGCGTGCTTTCCCTGTGACAGGAAGGCAGCGATTAATGTTGACAATCTCTCTTCTAATCCTCCCAGAGCTGAGGAAAAAACCTCCTCTGTTACATACACAGGAGCAGGTGAACTGAGGACAGCCACAGTACCAGGCACTCCTGCGGGGTCTCTATGGTCACTAACCTCTGAATTTTCAGGGGAGACTGGTGCAGCAGAAGCATGCCCAAGATCCTCAGAGCCCGATGGAGACCCCCTTCGCTTCCTGGAAGATTTAGTTCCGGAGCTTCTGGACAGCATATTCCTAAGCCCAAAGCTGAGGTATTCCAGCCGTAATACACCACTTTTACTGAGAATAGTCTAGCACAATTGCTGCTATATAACAGTTGGTGTCTACTAAAGTGCCTTTCTAGGGGATGCCTGCATCAACCGCCTCTGTGTGCCTTTTTACTGTTTCTAGCTCTGTCTGTGCACTTCAATAGCCAGCTGTGATTGTGCCTTTTAAACATGCTGGACGCCCGCACATGCGCAGTAGCGCCGCGGCGCACACCGAGCGTCATCCACCCGCCCCGCCCCTTTTTCCAGATCGCCTCTATATAGAGAGGCGCATGCCCGCGCACGCGCGCGGGCACGTGCGCCTTCGGCGCCTTTTTTGAAAAAAAGGAGCTAGATGGGAGCCAGGGTCCCTGCCGCAGGGCCCGGGGATGGATGAGCGCAGCAACAGGGCAGAGGAGACAGCTTCCCAAAGAGAACTTACCAACTGCCTGGATTTGACTTCGGAAGAAAAAAATCCACATTACAAGAAAAAGAACCATAGCGGCCTCTAGTGTTTAACACAGGTACCGCGGTCTTACATTTTTTTTTTTCTTGCCTACTATTAAAATTTTTACATTTTCTCAGTAGTAACAGGCATGCACAGAATATTAGCGGGAATACCTTAGGTAACAGGCAGAAAGACAAAATAGGCTTGGGGGTCCCCCAATAGAACCAAGTTCCTGAGGGCCCCCACTTACCTTTTCCTCGCCGCAGGACTCTGTTTGGTCCACAGAAGCCCAAACTTCACCTATCACGGCAGGCATTGTAATTAAACCTTCAGGGACCGGGTTCCCAAGGATTCCACTCCCCTGGACCTGTATAGCACCCTGCACAGAAAACATCTTGGTCGTGGGTATGACCAGAGCTCTGGATCCCAGGGTCCAGCCCTCCTAAGAGAGGCATTACAGGCAAAACCTTGCTCTTCTCTTGCAAGGCCCGGGTACCGACCGTTTAGCTATGAAGCTTTTTTGGTCGGATCCGGAATAGCTTACTGAGGCCCAAAAGAACCTGTACGCAAGCTCAGTGAAAAACACATGTTACTTCTTGGCCAACACCTTAGACACTGGCAAAAAACTGAGGTACTCCCGGATGGGAGGGGCTTATATAGGGGAGGGTACTTCCGGTTTTGGAAGTTGCCAGTGCCAGCACCTGAAGGTATCTATATAACCCACATAGTAATGACTATGCCGCTCTGTGTCCCGTGATGTACGAGAAAGAAAGAACAATTGTGAGACTGTAGTTGGTGTTTGTATTTCTTCAGCTTTCTCCTTTTTGCTTCACTGACTTGTCACATTTTGCTTTGTTACGAAGAGCTTTAAACAGTAAGTCAAAGAACAATCGTGGCCTATATCGACTAATAAGCAGTCATCTTCTGTTGTCTCTCACAAAGTTATTGCTTTGGGTAACTACACTTTATTGCTCTCTGATTTGTTCTTAAATAAATTCTACAAATAACCCTCAATTATTAGTATTGATGAATAATGTTGTCCATATCTCAGATGTTCAACATGGATAGATGGTCTCGTGAAGCTACACACAGCAATTAGAGGGCAGTTAGACTTTGGGAAACAATATGTTAACCAAAGGGTCCTTGTTCCTCCAATTATATCAAACATGCATATCTTATTTTTGAGCTCCTGGAGCTGCCCTCCCCACCAAGGAAATAGTAGACCCATTCAGCCCCTAACTCTGCCAAGAACGTCTACAAAATTTATAGATATCCTATAGGTTGCCCAGTTATTGTCAGATCCTGTTAAATTCTCTTGGAAATAAAACCAAACCAAAATATTTTATGTTTAAAGCCTCGTACACACGACCGGTTTTCTCGGCAAGAAAACTGCTGGGAGAGCTTTTTGCCGAGAAAACCGGTCGTGTGTATGGTTTCTCGAGGGAATCTCGATGAGAAAAATAGAGAACCTGCTCTCTATTTTCTCGTCGGGATTCCCGTCGGCCTGTTTCCCGATGAGAAAACCGCGAGTGTGTATGCTTACCTGTCCATGGTAAACCCGCGCATGCTCGAAAAGACTTGGACGCATGCATGGTAGCATACAAGGGTAGTGTAGGGTGTAGCAAGATGGCGGCGACGGCATCGAATGTGTCGAGCGCAGGGTCGTCGTAGTCGATGACGTCACTGCGTTCTTGCCATTCAAAAGAACGGCGGTTCTTTTGAATGGCTGTGTGTACACTCGGCGAGCAAGGCAAGCTTGTCGGGAAAACCAACAGTTTTTTTCCTGACCGGATTCCCGGCCGTGTATACGAGGCTTCTGACGAATGTCTTGCCAACATTTATCTGATCCTAGCTTCTAAACAAAAAAAGGATTTTTACTCTGCCCAAGTCTTCAGGTGTTGGCTGCATTATACTACAGTATAGAGAGCACTGATTCCATCCTCCGATACATGCATGTGGATTGGACCACACTAGAGGGAGGTGTTAGTGTTTTCTGGGGCAGCTCCCACTATAAAAAAAAAAAAAAGCCCTTC
The DNA here is from genome assembly GCA_029206835.1 of Rana muscosa. Taxonomy (NCBI): domain Eukaryota; kingdom Metazoa; phylum Chordata; class Amphibia; order Anura; family Ranidae; genus Rana; species Rana muscosa. The sequence goes on along the minus strand of CM055118.1, from coordinate 682,946,003 downwards.
CTTTTCACAATTGTGCTGTGACACTTAGGTGAAGTTAAAAAAACTAGTGAAAAACACTTTTTGTATAGCTATTTTATCATTAAAATTACCAGATATGTGCCATATGCCAAAACAGGCAGGCTTTTGCACTGGTTTGCTGTATGTTCTGTTTTTGTTATAAAACATCACTGGGTATATCCACCGTTGGAACTCTTCACTCATTTGAGCCATAAAATTCATGTTTCTCCATTTATGTTATAATTGGGAAAAAGTGAACCTTGTCATGCCATGCTCACACACAAATAACTGGTATTATTCAATGCCATCAGGGAGTAAGAATGGGAGAAACCTCAACCAACATAGCAACCCTAAACATGAATAAAGCAAGTGTCTTCAATGTGGAAAGTGGCTGCGATGTAGATAATCCCTGTGATTCAAATCCATGTCCATACCACAGTGATTGCAGTGATGAGTGGAACACCTTTTCTTGTAATTGTGAACCAGGTAAGTGTTCATTATACTTTATTATTTACAAAGGTTCCATTTCCTGCTGGTTTGGTGGGTAGTTTAATTTCGTTTTACACTGGAGCAGCTGTGTCTCTAGGCCAGTGGTCTCCTAACTGCGGCCCGTGGGCCAAATGTGACCCTTTGCTAGCCTTTATCTGACCCTTGAGGCACTAATTCCTCCCACTGATATCGGCATTGGGCACTATTCCTTCCACTAATACCAATGATGGGGCCCTTTTCCTCTAATTTGGAGGGAATGCCCCAGGGATAGTGCGGACAAAGAAAAATAGTAGGATTTTGTATCCTGGCCTACTATTTTTCGTTGTCCGCACTATCCCTGGGGAGTTCCCTACAAATTCCTATGTTTTGGGATGTGACAGTTTGCTGGTATTCCAAATATCTCTGGTCAGTTTCTCTCTCTTTTCTTAATTGCTTTTCTTCCTCTAATACCAATGATGGGGCACTATTTCACAGCCTACTGACCACAGGCGTTGCCTAATTGTTATTTTTTTTTTTACTTCCGCTGACCACCAAGCCTGAGGCATTGTTTACTCCCACTGACATTTTAAATTCCCACTGGCCACGGTCCGCTCCCTCCTGAATTCTGAAGATCATTAAACTGGCCCTTTTGTTTAGAAAGTTGGGGGACCCCTGCTCCAGGCATAGGATCTGTCATTGTTGACCTCCTTTTAAAGTAATTTTCTAAAACTATAAGTAGCTATTTCTAAGTTATACTTTATGAGTTTGATTTTATTAGTCATCAAAAGATTTACTATATATGTATTCTAATTGTAAGTAGATGTCTTTCATTAGTTTGGAATGCTGTAAACCAATGTTTGTAGACCTCTTTTTAAGTGGGTAGAATAGTGATTGCAGTGCTTCTGTTCTAGAATGCTCAATTAATTGTTCACCTTTTTCAGTTTTTTAGAGCCTAAAATGTGACCGAAACGTTCTTAGCTTTTAGCTTAGTAGCTGTCACTGATTGGCTATTTTTTTTGTCTTTTGATCACAATGTTATGAAAAGATGTCTGAAACAAAACCAGGCTATATAATGGGCATGACGTGTACACAATATATAGCCTCTACATTTAGGACCTAAAAACATGTGACATTAATCTGTTGATCAGGTTATTTTGAAAGCTGTCAGTGTTTGATGTGGCATCAGCCTAGTAGCGCATGTAACTAAATCTTCTTTCCTCCAGGCTTCTTTGGAAGAGACTGCGTTGATGTGTGCAGCCTGAACCCTTGTGAGCATGTTTCTACTTGTGCTAGAAAGCCAAGCTCTTCTCATGGATACACTTGTGAATGTGGAGCAAGCTACTATGGACAATACTGCGAGAACAAGTATGGAGGTCATATTTAATGACAACTGTTTTGCTCTAAAAAGATTTCTTGCTGTCATGACTTATGACAAATGATCGTGTAGCCCATCTACATATTAATTTTGCCTTATTTTGGATTTAGTATTTATCTGAGTCAATTGTGTTTAATAAGACTTTAAAAAAATCTTCAGCGACAGTGAGGCTGATTTACTAAAGGATTCTAGGATGTTCACTCAATGTTGTTTGAAGAGTCACTTTAATTATATAATCATGTGCAAATAAAGTAAGTAAACAGGGATTTTCTTTTACATGATTGGGTAATTAAAGTGAATCTTCACACATTATTTAGTAGACATGTCATGTAAATAAATTCCTTAATGAACTGCATGACTGTCTACAAGATACTTTCTATTATGTTTCTATTCTTTCCTGTAATGGCAGAGTCAACCAGACAAAAAAATCCAAAAAAAGGGGATAATTTTAGTGACCTATTTATAAGTACAGTAATAGAAGTGTACCAATTCTAAGAGGGAAAGTAAACAGAAAAAAGGAGCATACAATGCAAAAAAGTGTACCAAACTATATTCAAAGAAAAGTTTGTGAGCTTGATCAGTAAATATAAACATTCTAAATATTTATTTGTATTTTTATAAGTGATCACAGAATCTCTGTTCTAAGCTGCATAAGGGGCTTAGAGATCTGGGGGTGGAGAAACAGGAAACTGATCCTCCCAGTGAGTGGCTGTGGGTGGGGGGGTTGACGTGTCGGCACAGGTCTGATCATTTGAGGACAGATAGGTTGTTCATCCAGCACAGTCAAAAAACTGACCATGCCCAGATGGATGCGCTCTCATGCCAAGCGTGGTCCCTTTGCAATCGGGAAGCCGGGGGATTGGCAGGATCGCCAGTTAGTTCACACATGTGAAGCAGTACAAAAAGGACAGGATACTGCTTAACACAAGTACATGGTACAGCAGATGCAGATCATGAATATGAAATAATGGGGTAACATATGCTTTATCTTTATCTTTCTATATCATTAACCACTTCCCGCCCAGTCAATAGGGAATTGACGTCCAGGAAGTGGTTCTGTTATCCTGACTGGACGTCTATTGATGTCCAGCAGGTTAACATGCCGGCGTGCGCCCGCATCGTGGCGATCGCGGGGTGTCAGTCTGACACCCCGCATCTCCGATCGTGATAAGAAGCCTCTGTCAGAGGCTTCTTACCACATGATCAGCTGTGACCAATCACAGCTGATCATCGCGTGAACCAGGAAGTGCCGGTAAACGGCATTTTTCAGTTCACGCTGACAGGGAGAGCCAATCGGCGGCTCTCCCTGTCAGAGGGGGGGGTCTGTGCTAATAATCAGCACATTGATTATCAGCACAGCCCCCTCAAATGTAAAAATGACATGCCCAGCAGTGCCCCATATAAAATACTCTGCAAGTGCCAATCCCTGCCCACCACAGTGCCAATCCCTGCCCAGCAGAAACGCCTGTCAGTGCCTCATCATCAGTGCTGCCCATCAGTGCCACCTGTCAGTGCCCATCGCAACTGCCTGTTGGTGCCCATTAGTGCTGCATATCAGTGCCGCCTATTCGTGCCCATCAGTGCCGCCTATCAGTGCCCATCAATTCTACATATCAGTGCCACTTTATCAGTGCCGCCTCATCAGTGCTCGTCAGTGAAGGGGAAAAAATTTTTTATGACAGAAACTAAAAAAAAAAAAACGTTTTTTTCTACATTTTTGGTCTTTTTTAGCTTTTTTTAGTAAAAAATAAAAACCGCAGAGGTGATCAAATACCACCAAAAGAAAGCTATATTTGTGGGAAGAAAATTATAAAAATTTCGTTTGGGTGCAGTGTAGTGTGACCGCGCAATTGTCATTCAAAGTGTGACAGCGCTGAAAATTGTCCTGGGCAGGAAGGGGCGTAAGTGCATGGTATTAAAGTGGTTAAAGACTATCTAATGCCAAAACTTTTTTTTTTTGAGTGCCTTCTGTGCCCCTGCTAGGTAGCTGCTTTCCACCTAGCATCTTGGCGACCACTGTCGCTGGGACTAAGATGGAATAGAGGGAAATTCTCCAAAGTTTCAGTACCAACAGTTAGAAGGTATATTTACCTTGCTTTGGAATCCTTTATCCTCATTTCCAGTTCTGTCTGCAGAACGGGATGACAGGACAAAAAAAAACCAAAAAAAAACATACCTTTACATATGCTTTAACTTTTGGCAGCCACGTGACCAATGATAGCTCAGTAGATTGTTTTTCAAAAAGGCAGAATTGCAGGGGCAGGCTGTAATTAAAGTAAGAACATCCAGTTTTAAATGGGTTATCATTTTGGCGAAGCAAAAGCAGAAAGTTTGGTCAGTTAGAATTTGAATTGTGTATTTTGGAGTAATTTTTTTTTCAACTTGAGCACATTTAATTCTTAATTTTTTTTTCTCTTCAGAGTGGATTTGCCCTGTCCTAGAGGCTGGTGGGGCAATCCAATTTGTGGACCCTGTAACTGTGATGTAAGCAAAGGCTTCGATCCGGACTGCAATAAGACAAATGGAGACTGTCGCTGTAAAGTAAGTTGTTGTTAGTCATGTTATGGTGTGCGTATTCAAAAATGGAACGTAAAATGCTTGCATCAGTGGAATGTTTCATTTATTTAAAAAATGTGTATATAAAAACATTATATGGCTATGTTATACATTAAATTTTTTATAACCTCATGAGATAAGCAATGGTGTTAAGTCAAGAAGTCTGGAATCAACATTCATCAATTATTTAAAGGCTTGCTAATAGCTGAACTCCCATGAGTTATATACATGTATTGTTCCTTGGGTGAGTGAGACACATATGATGCAGAAGTAAGACCCCATACACACTATTAGATTTTCTGCAGATTTTTGTCTTCAGATTTACCAAAACCATATAATATGAGGTTAAACCTTAAGAGTTTCAATTTGTATGCAATCAGGTAGGCCCTTGCACTACATGGTTTTGGTAAATCCGAAGACAAAAATCTGCAGAAAATCTAATAGTGTGTATGGGGCTTTATACTAAAATACTACTTAAAATAAAAATTCCTAAGAGTGTTAAAAACCACAGAAATTAAACTTATAAAGGAGTATTTGGCCCTGAATCAACATATGATCTAATATTTATCTTTATTACACCTACATGTCTGTGCACATGCTTTGAACTGAAAATACTTTTGTTTATCCATCAAAATATTTAAAGAAATAGACCCAAAACCAAAAATGTAATACATTGTAGCCTACCAATCCTTAGACGTGATGGCTGCATTCATTTTGTTTTTTTAGGCTTTTCCCCCTCTACTTCCACCTGGTGATCTGGCCAGTAACACATCTCCTGTATTAGAGCGCCCCCCACTCTGGATGAAGGAGCACAGGGGCACAAGTGGACTGCAGCTTTCTCAGTCTAGGGGGAGTGTTAAATGTACTAGCAGATTTTGGTAGACTTAAGACATTAAAGCCAAGCTCCAGCTAATACTTTATAAACCGTTACAGCACGCTTTTTTTTTTCTTTTGGGATAAACATTTTACATAAATAAAAGCTGATCGTTGTAAGCACCCCTGTTTGTGTCATCACTGTAACTGCAAGAGAGCGTGTTGTTTTGAAAAACAACCGACTTACTGGTTGGATGACCAGGTGAAATTTAAAGAAAGATGACCTAAAAAAGAAAACAAATGCAGCCATCGCATTTAAGAATTGGTACGCTGCTATAGAATGTTTGTTTTTGGGTTTAATCCCTGGTTCACACTGGTGCGTTTTGACATGTGATTTGTCATGTCAAATCGCATTGTCAAAACGGCAGTATTTGCCGCGAATTTCCGGCAATGGCACTGTCCTAATGGGTGCGACGCCACATCTGCGGCGCTGCACCGATTTCAAAAAGTCGTTTCTGTACTACTTTTTGCAATTTTGGCCCGTGATTTACATTGACATCTGTGCAGAAACCTGCACAGATGTCTCCTGTAATCGCGGCCGAAATCGGGACTGACCAGCGGGAGTGAAATTGTGCGAGTTCAGCTGAACTCGCACGGCTTCACTCCCGCAGCCCAGTGTGAACCTGGGCTAATACTGCTTTAACACTCAGTGCTTTTGCACTAATGATGATTTAGCCTGCTGAACATTCTTTTTATACTCCTATGTTTTTGCACATTTTGCGTTTAGAGTAATAAAACAATGCCCTGTACATTTTTCTTATATTTTTTTTTATATATTTTTTGCATTAAACAGTTTTTTTTAATCCTTTTACAGGATAATTATTATAGACCACAGGAGAGTGATGCTTGTTACCCATGTGATTGCTTCCCATCCGGAGCTTATGAGCGTGGCTGTGACATGGAAACAGGACAGTGCCCATGTAAACCTGGTGTTATTGGCCGGCAGTGTAACCGCTGTGACAATCCTTTTGCAGAGGTTACTAATCAAGGCTGTGAAGGTAATAGCTTGATACATAATGCAAATAAAACCTAAGAATGAATCAAATGTCTAATCGCTACCATTTTCGTGCTGGGAATTGAAGATGTATGATTCCAAGAGTATCCAGCATGCATTTTTTTGAGTGTTGCTTTGGGGAAGGGACCAGGAGTGAAACAATGCAGGTCAAAGGCAGACATGGACCAAACTTTTCCGTATTTGGGTTATCACAAGACAAACATATGCCCAATAATTGGGATTCTGCTTTCTGAGCTGTTGGATCAGTACCCTCTTTCTGATCCAGCTGTTTTGGGGGTGCTTGTTGGGCATTAACAGCATACACAAAATGACCTATTTGAGCATCTGTGTAAGCCTATCCTAAGAGTTGCAACATTCCAATAGTACATGAGAAATTGTGGTTTTCCTACACAACCTAAAGGAGATTTTATATTTAACAGTTATTAGGTTAAAAGTACAGTTTCTGGGGACAGCTGATTTACTGTCTTCATGTTTTGTTTTGTTTTTATTCTAGTTGGGTTGCTGTGTTTTTTTACTGTTTTTTTTTTTTTTTTTTTTTTTTTTTTTTTTTAACACAGGGCCATTAGCTTTGTAACAGCAGCAACAATTTAGCATTTTAACCTACACTGCTTTTAAGCCTAACAAATTAGCCCATTAGTTTTATTTTTCTCTAAATCTGCAGATTTTTCTTTACCCTTTATCTGGAAAAGATGCTTGTTATATAGTAAGGCCATCAGTCTGAACTTAGATTTTATTAGAAAATGAGCATGATGAAAAGAGGATAGTATGTAAAAAAGGTCAGCAATTTGACATTGTGCGGATGTGTTGCGAGTAGTTTGTGTCCCAGCCCTTTCCATAGGCTTGATGTCTATTCTGCTGCCAAAATCTGAAAAGAAAGGAAGTCATGACCCATATGCTTTTCCATTAGTGGTATTTCCCTAAATCACTAGAAGCAAGTTCTGGTTTTGTTCTTTCTAAATCTGGTTGGCACAGGATGAGTCAATAGGTAACAGCTGCAGACACTGTGACATTTTTATTACTGTTGGCTACGGACCTGTAAGGTGACAGGAACCTAAATGTTCTACTTTAAGGGAATGATTTCTCTTCCATCATTGTTCTGTATGACATTTTCATATTTCATTGTTTTGTAACAGAAATTACTATTTAAATGACTATTAATTATTCAGAGTGAAATTTACATCTGTCAATCATAAACCTTTCTGGAAAACGTGTTAGTGATTGTTTTTCTACCTCCACCGCAGTGATTTACAATGGATGTCCCAAAGCCTTCGAGGCTGGAATCTGGTGGCCACAGACCAAGTTTGGTCAGCCAGCTGCTGTTCCATGCCCCAAGGGATCTGTGGGTAAGTGAAACAATGAAACCTTATATGCAAGAAACATACAGTAATATAGAAATGTCCCAGAGGCTTGAAATATGTACTCGCAGCACAGATTGTGCATATGAAAATGTGTCACGCTGATCCTGCATTTTTTTTTTTTTATGTCTGGATATGTATGGATCAAAGTGTGCCTTGAGGAATCGAATTTTTTTATTTGGCTAATAAACAAATTAGGCTTATGGTTGGTTAACTGCAAAATTGCCTTTCACTGATGCCTGAAAAGTTGAGCTTTAAAGAGTCTGTCACCTACAAAGCATTTTTGGACATGAGAATTTTTCGAATTGTTAATGATTATGGAGATGTTTTCCCAAATCTGATATATTTGAAAATCCTATATAGGAATAAAACCCTGCATTTATTGTAAAAAAAAAAGTTTTAAACCTCTGGCTCATTGTACTGTACAGCGATCACTTACTGTATGTGGTTAAACGCTGCTAGTTCAAATTATGGCAGGCCTGTAAAGGCAGACAATAACTTCTTTACACTGAGTCATACCCTACTCCAGTGAAACAATGCATTTTTTTATGGCACAGTGGGTACAATGGGTACACCATTATTGTGTAAATCTTTGTTCTGTGACATGTGACAACTATTGATGCATAGTAAACCGATTTGGCTGCAGGTTTCACAAGACTCTTTGTCTTAACCAATAACAAATAGGAATTCTAGGAGTACAGTAATACACCAAATAAAAGTAATTTAAAGTAAGAAGAGCTTGTATACTTGGTTTAATTGATGTAGGAATAACCTAGGTTTACAGATGAGGAAAGAAATTACTCAAGTGTAAGGCTGGCCATAAATGGGAATATATCCCACAATAATGATAAGTGTGAAGATAGCTGACTGTCGACAAACATTCGCACGAGCACTGTGACTTTGCCTCAGTCCTCAGCAGAAGCCAGATCTGCATATGTGATTCTGCTCATTTATCCCTCTTGTGTATCCATACTTAAAGGGGAGTTCCAGCCTTTTTTTATATTTATTAAAAGTCAGCAGCTACAAAAAAGTTTAGCTGCTGGCTTTTAATAAACATACACTTACCTGTTCCACTGTCCAGCGACGCACTGCCCGGAGCTCCGCTCCTCTCCCCCTTTCTCCGCCGGCGCCTCCATTCATAGTGTGGGCACCCGGCCCTGACAGCTTTCGGCTTCATGGCCGGGCACTCACTGCGCGAACGGGGCAGCGCTCTCTGAGTGGACAGGCGATCGCCTGGGACCTGTCACGTCCCAGGTGATCGCCTACAGGGAGGGGCCGCCAGAAGGCGATATGACGTATCGCCTAGGCGACCCCAGGGCGGAAGGAGGAAGTGGGATAGGAAGTCCCACTTCTACTGAAGCCCCACTCCCCCCCCCCCAAAAAAAATTACATGCCAAATTTGGCATGTAAGGGGGCGAGGAATGGATTTAGCGCAAGTTCCAAATTTGGGTGGAACTCCGCTTTAAGTTTTCCAATGAGTTAGAAATGTGTGTATGATAACAAGAAAATCCATTAGACAGAGGTGCATGTTCTTGACCCTGAGGAGGCCAGTAATAGCCTAGTCATCTATGGGAGAAATCTAAAGTGCTAATTTTTGTCATAAAAAGTGTTTGGGGACCTGGGTCCTGCCCCAGGGGACATGTATCAATGCAAAAAAAAGTTTTAAAAACGGCCATTTTTTCGGGAGCAGTGATTTTAATAATGCTTAAAGTGAAACAATAAAAGTGAAATATTCCTTTAAATTTCGTACCTGGGGGGTGTGTATAGTATGCTTGTAAAGTAGCGCTCGTTTCCTGTGATTAGAACTGTCCCTGCACAAAATGTCATTTCTGAAAGAAAAAAAAGTCATTTAAAAGCACTCGCGGCTGTAATGAATTTTCGGCTCCTGGGAATATAGAGAATAGTCATTGAAAGTCATTGATAATTTTTTTTTAAAAATGCGTGGGGGTCCCCCCAAATTCAATTACCAGGTCATTTAGGTCTGGTATGGATATTACGGGGAACCCTGTGCCAAATTTTAAGAAAAAAAAGACGTGGGGTTCCCCCCAAAAATCCATACCAGACCCTTATCCAAGCATGCAACCTGGCAGGCCACAGGAAAAGAGGGGGGGGTGAGAGCGCCCCCCCCTGAACCGTACCAGGCCACATGCCCTCAACATGGGGAGGATGCTTTGGGGTCTGGACCCCAAAGCACCATGTCCCCATGTTGATGGGGACAAGGGCCTCATCCCCACAACCCTTGCCCGTTGGTTTTGGGGGTCTGTGGATGGGGGGGCTTATCGGAATCTGGAAGACCCCTTCAACAAAGGGGACCCCCAGATCCCACCCCCCCCCTATGTGAATTGGTAAGAGGTACATTGTACCCCTACCATTTCACAAAGAAAGTGTAAAAAAAATTAAAAAAACACAAAGACACAGTTGGAATAAGTCCTTTTATTAAAAAAAAAAAAAAAAAAGATTCATGCGGTGGTAATCCACTCTCGATCTCCACTCCAGTGATGTCGGTATACAGCGATGGATGATCTGCAGGCTCCAGCGATGATGTCCAGCGAGGAACAGCACACGGTCCTGTCTCCACCGGAGACACCCCAGGAAATGACGTCACGGCAGCCTTACAGGTCTTATGTAGCTGAGGACGGGGCCACCGGGTGATCCCGCCCCCCTCTGATGTAACGCAGGTTTCCCACAGATCATCCGCCGCTGGATACCGACATCACTGGAGTGGAGATCGAGAGTGGATTACCACCGCTGGAATCTTTTTATTTTTTTTTTATTTTTTTTTTAATAAAGGACTTCTACCAACTGTGTCTGTTTTTTTTACAATATTTTACACTTTCTTTGTGAAATGGTAGGGGTACAATGTACTCCTTACCAATTCACATGGGGGGGCCGGGATCTGGGGGTCCCCTTTGTTAAAGGGGTCTTCCAGATTCCGATAAGCCCCCCGCCCGCAGACCCCCACAACCACCGGGCAAGGGTTGTGGGGATGAGGCCCTTGTCCCAATCAACATGGGGACATGGTGCTTTGGGGTCCAGACCCCAAAGCATCCTCCCCATGTTGCGGGCATGTGGCCCGGTACTGTTCAGGAGGGGGGGGCGCTCTCTCGTCCCCCCCTCTTTTCCTGCGGCCTGCCAGGTTGCGTGCTTGGATAAGGGTCTGGTATGGATATTTGGGGGGTAACCCCACGTCATTTTTTTTTTAATTTGGCGCAGGGTTCCCCTTAATATCCATACCAGACCTGAAGGGCCTGGTAATTGAATTGGGGGGGGACCCCCACGCATTTTTTATCAATGACTTTTCTCTGTATTGCCGGGAGCCAACAATTCATTACAGCCGTGAGTACTTTTAAATTACTTTTTTTCCTTCAGAAATGACATTTTGTGCAGGGACAGTTCTAATCTCGGGAAACAAGCGCTGCTTTACAGGCATACTAGACACACCCCCCAAGTACGAAATTTAAAGGAATATTTCACTTTTATTGTTTCACTTAGCCCTGGTTCACACTGGTGCGATTTGACATGTCAAATCGGCGAAATTTGCCGCAAATTGCGGGCAATGGCACCGTCCTAATCGGTGCGACGCCGCATCTGCGGCGCTGCAACGATTACAAAAAGTAGTTTCTGTACTACTTTTTGCGATTTCAGCCGCGATTTACATTGACATCTGTGTCAGATGTCTCTGTAATCGAGCTGAAATCGGGACTGACAGGCAGGAGTGAAATCGTGCGAGTTCAGTGTGAACCTGGGCTTTAAGCATTTTTAAAATCACTGCTCCCGAAAAAACTGACGTTTTTAAAACTTTTTTTGCATTGATACATGTCCCCTGGGGCAGGACCCGGGTCCCCAAACACTTTTTATGACAATAACTTGCATATAAGCCTTTAAAATTAGAACTTTCGATTTTTCATGTTCGTGTCCCATAGACTTTAACGATGTTCGGATGTTCGAATTAATTTATTGCCTGCTCGCATGTTCTGATGCGATCCGAACTGGGGGGTGTTCGGCTCATCCCTAATCACAAGTGATGCTTATATTAGATATATAGAACATTCATTTACCGGTCTAGTCCTACACTAAACCAGGGGTAGGCAACCATAAAGAGGTGGAGATCTACCTGAACAACAGGAAAGAGGCAATCGGATATTTCCTAGATCAACTTTACCTATAAATATTCATATCCAGTTATGTTATGTGTATCTAGGAAAGAATCCAGGCCTTTTAAAAACAATCCACTGAGCTAGTATATTCCACATTTTCACAGCTTTTACTGTAAAGAAGCTTTTCTGTATTTAGAGATTAAATCTCTTTTCCTCCAGACATAATGAGTGCCCCCTTGTCCTCTGTGATGACCTTAAAGTGAATAACTCAACACCATGTTCACTATATTGACCACTTGTGTATTTGTAGATGTTGATCATGTCCCCCCTTAATCTCCTCTTTTCAAGAGTGAGTAAATTCAGTTCCTCTAATCTTTCCTCATAGCTGAGCTTCCCAATGCCTCTTATCAGTTTGGTTGACCTTCTCTGCACTTTCTCCAGTTCCCCAATGTCCATTTTGTGAACTGGTGCCCAAAACTGAACTGCATATTCCAGATGAGGTCTTACTAATGATTTGTACAGGGGTAAAATGATATTGCTCTCTCTGGAGTCTATACCTCTCATAATACAAGAAAAGATTTTGCTCGCTTTGGAAACCGCTGTTTGGCATTGCATGCTATTATTAATCCTCTGATCTACCAGAACACCCAGATCTTTCTCCACCATTGACCCCCCCCAGCTGATCTCCCCCTAGTATGTATGATGCATGCATATTCTTAGCTCCCCAAATGCATAACTTTTACATGCATCACCACACCCCTCTAAATATGCCACTGATAGGAGGTGGTTGGTTTGGGCCCAGTAGCTTTGCACACACTACAGTTAAGGAAACACATAAAACATGACTTCCCCAGAAGGCTCTAGTCTTGGGTAGTGACTTAGCAGATCACTGATACATTCCATTAGCTCTGTGTTAGAAAGCACCATCCAATTAGTTAAATGTAAATCACTGTGAGACAGTCCTGCACAGACAAGGTATATAAACTCAAGCTGAATTATGAGTAGAGGTCGACCGATATGGGTTTTTCTCTGGCCGATGGCGATATTTAGAAATCTGGGCGACCGATGGGCGATATATAATGCCGATTTTTGTGGCTGATTTTTGTGGGCGATTAAAAAAAAAAAAAACTCACCCACTCCACTCCTTGCTTACTCCCGTCACTCTAGCACACACTTGATGTCCTCAGTACAGATGGCACTGGCAGGTGGCACTGGTTTGGAACTGGCAGGTGGCACTGGCAGGTGGCACTGGTGTGGAACTGGCAGGAGGCACTGATTAGCACTGGCAGGTGGCACTGATTGGCACTAGCAGATGGCACTGGTTTGGAACTGACAGTTGGCACTGGCAGGTGGCACTGGTTTGGAACTGACAAATGGCACTGATTGGCACTGGCAGGTGGCACTGATTGGCACTAGCAGGTGGCACTGGTTTGGAACTGACAGATGGCACTGGTTTGGAGCTGACAGGTGGCACTATTGGCACTGGCAGGTGGCACTGACTGATGGCACTGATTGGCACTAGCAGGTGGCACTGGTTTGGAACTGACAGATGGCACTAGTTTGGGACAGATGGCACTGATTGGCAGTGGCACTGGTTGGCGGTGGCGTGTGGCACTGGCTGGTGGTGGCGTGTGCCGCTGGCGGTGGCACTGGCTGGTGGTGGCGGGTGGCACTGGCTGGCGGGTGGCACTGGCTTGGAACTGACAGATGGCATTGGCACTGGCAGGTGGCACTGGTTTGGAACTGACAGATGGCACTATTGACACTGGCAGGTGGCACTAGCAGGTGGCACTGATTGGCACTAGCAGGTGGCACTGATTGGCACTAGCAGGTGGCACTGGTTTGGAACAGACAGATGGCATTGGCACTGGCAGGTGGCACTGGTTTGGAGCTGACAGATGGCACTATTGGCACTGGCAGGTGTCACTGACTGATGGCACTGATTGGCACTAGCAGGTGGCACTGGTTTGGAACTGACAGATGGCACTAGTTTGGGACAGATGGCACTGATTGGCAGTGGCACTGGTTGGCGGTGGCGTGTGGCGGGTGGCACTGGCTGGCGGTGGCGGGTGGCACTGGCTGGCGGGTGGCACTGGCTTGGAACTGACAGATGGCATTGGCACTGGCAGGTGGCACTGGTTTGGAACAGACAGATGGCACTGGTTTGGAACTGACAGATGGCATTGACACTGGCAGGTGGCACTGGTTTGGAGCTGACAGATGGCACTATTGGCACTGGCAGGTGTCACTGACTGACTGGCACTGATTGGCACTAGCAGGTGGCACTGGTTTGGAACTGACAGATGGCACTAGTTTGGGACAGATGGCACTGATTGGTAGTGGCACTGGTTGGCGGTGGCGTGTGGTGCTGGCGGGTGGCGGTGGCACTGGCTGGCGGTGGCGGGTGGCACTGGCTGGCAGGTGGCACTGGTTTGGAACTGACAGTTGGCACTGGCAGGTGGCACTGACTGATGGCACTGATTGGCACTAGCAGGTGGCACTGGTTTGGAACTGACAGATGGCACTAGTTTGGGACAGATGGCACTGATTGGCAGTGGCGCTGGCGGTGGCGGGTGGCACTGGCTGGCGGGTGGCACTGGCTTGGAACTGACAGATGGCACTGGTTTGGAACTGACAGATGGCATTGGCACTGGCAGGTGGCACTGGTTTGGAACTGACAGATGGCATTGGCACTGGCAGGTGGCACTGGTTTGGAACTGACAGATGGCACTGATTGGCGGGTGGCACTGGCTGGCGGTGGCGGGTGGCACTGGCTGGCGGCGGTGGCGGGTGGCACTGGCTGGTGGCACTGACAGATGGCACTGGCTGGTGTCACTGACAGATGGCACTGATTTTGCAGACCCAGCAGCTAAATTACATCAGCCAATGATTGGGCTGCTTTAGAAAGGGGGCGGGGCCACATACACGTAGCGACCCGCCCAGATACCATCCCATTAGCTGGTGTAATATAGCTGCTGGGTCCCGCCCACCCCGACATCGAGCTGACAGCTCCTCTCTCTCTCTCCTCTCTGCTCACACACTCAGCGGCTCTGGCTGCATGAAGCACTGCGCTGAGTGTGTGTGAGCAGAGAGGAGAGACAGAGAGGAGCTGTCAGCTCGATGTTGGGGTGGGCGGGCCCCAGCCCAGCAGCTATATTATACCAGCTAATGGGATGGTATCTGGGCGGGTCGCTACGTGTATGTGACCCCGCCCCCTTTCTAAAGCAGCCCAATCATTGGCTGGTGTAATTTAGCTGCCGGGTCCCGCCCACCCCGGCCGGGTCCCACCCACCCCCGACATCGAGCTGACAGCTCCTCTCCGTCTCTCTCCTCTCTGCTCACACACACTCAGCGCGGCGCTTGATGCTGCCAGAGCCGCTGAGTGTGGAGAAGTTAGAATGAGCGGCGGTCAATGTCAAATATCGGCCTAATTTTGATAATAATCGGCCGATGACGATTTATCAAAAATGGCCAAATATCGGCCGATATATCGGCCAGCCGATATATCGGTCGACCTCTAATTATGAGACCATTTGTTTCCCATTAGAAAACAAAATATCTTATATTTGACTTTGCTTCTTTAATAATATGCGTTTATAACACCAGATTGCACCTGATAGATGTGGGCTAGTTATTTTGTGTAGAAGTATTGAAGAAAGTGGATGCATGAACACTCTCTGCTCTTTCTTTGTGACAGTTTTACTGTGTAAAATGCTTGCTTCCACGCCAGTCTGAAAAGGAAGAGACTTAACTAATTGTATTGTTATCAGGCGCACACAACAGTGTTTTGTAGTCGCTGGCACCAGTACAAGTTTCAGGTGTAGTTCAGTGCACACAATTACAACATAACTTTACATTTAGAAATAAATGTAAAGTTATGCACTTGGGGGCTAAGAATATGAATGCATCATACATACTAGGGGGAATACAACTGGGGGGATCCGTAGTGGAAAAGGATCTGGGGGTTTTGGTAGATCATAAGCTTTAATAATGGCATGCAATGCCAAGCTGCGGTTTCCAAAGCGAGCAAAGTCCTTTCTTGTATTAAGAGAGGTATGGACTGCAGAAAGTGAGAAATCATTTTGCCCCTGTACAAATCATTAGTAAAACCTCATCTGGAATATGAAGTTCAGTTTTGGACACCAGTTTTAAAAAAGAATATGAGGGAACTGGAGAAAGTGCAGAGAAGGGCAACCAAACTGATAAGAGGCATGGAGGAGCTCAGCTATGAGGAAAGATTAGAGGAACTGAATTTATTCACTCTTGAGAAGAGGAAATTAAGTGGGGATATGATCAACCTGTATAAATACATCCCATCTCAATTTTTTCTAGGTAAGGTTTAATACTTCTCAGCACCCCCTTTGTATTGGTTGAACTAGATGGTCAGGTTTCAACCTGACTATGTAACTATGTAATTACAACATGCTGTAATATATACTGAAGGACGATTTTACAAGTGCCTAATCAGGTGTGAGAAAGGAGCAAATAAGGTGTATTTCCTGCTCAAATCAACAGATACAGCAGAGCACAATATTATGTACTAAGTGGTGATTTATAATATCTATGTCCATGTATAGATTTCTTTATGATCATTTTACTTATAAGTACATTATACACAGCTATATTGTTTGGTTTCTGGAGTATGAAGTACATAAAAATAGCATGGCTGTGATGAGGTCTGATTTGAAATTTACATGCATTTTTTCTCTGTAGGCAACGCGATCCGACACTGCAGTGAGGAAAAAGGCTGGCTTCCTCCTGAACTCTTCAACTGCACCACACTGACCTTCTTGGAACTGAAAACTCTGGTAAGAGCTTTACTGAGCTGCCCAAACACCGGATCTATTTTAACATCACAGGCTTGCTCTCTTTGCTGCTCAGAACACACAGTACAGAACTGAGATGCATCAGATTCCACAAAGTGCTACTAACCAAAATGGAGACTATTGTGTATTTTACTGAGGAAGAGGGATTAGACATTATTCTTTTTTTGACAGCCACACATGTGATGATAATAAGGCTAAGAAACCTAATGCAGCTTTTCCCCCAAATGCTCTGGCAATGAATAAGAGTAAAACTAATGTTTCACCAGCTAATGAATGCCCAACTGTGCCCTGCCATATTACTGACTCTTTACTTCTGCATTTTAAACAATATTACCATAAAAATTGAATATTTTTCCATTAAAGTGGATCTTCACTGCATCTGAGCACCACAAACCAAAACCACAATTTAATAAAAAAAATTAAATTCAAAGCAAACTCCCCCATTCATCCATGTGTCCATGCTTTATTTTGTTGAGAAATCACTTTGAAAAACAACCCTCTAGCATTTCTGACTGTAGCAATCTTGGGTATGGGCAGATGATTCATGTAGCATTTACTTCCTGGAATCTATCTGCCCTCAGCTCAAGCATGCATGCAGGAGAGTGTGCTTAGCTGAGAAAAACCTTCCCACCCTCCCACTTTTACCCAAGATTCACAAAACTAAAAATTGTGTGAATTTTACATGAAAACATTTATAAATAGACCCCTAAGTGTTGTCTGTAGCAACCAATTAATTTCAGCATCATAGCAAATAAATGGCAGCATATGTATGTATATTTTCGCCACTGCTTCTTTTAAAGGTGGGTATTACAGAGGCTTGGAACCCATGTGTAGATGTTATAATTACAGTGGGGATCGAAAGTTTGGGCACCCCAGGTAAAAATGTGTATTAATGTGCATAACAAAGCCAAGGAAAGATGGAAAAATCTCCAAATGGCATCAAATTACAGATTAGACATTCTTATAATATGTAAAAAAAAGTTAGATTTTATTTCCATCATTTACACTTTCAAAATTACAGAAAACAAAAAAATGGCGTCTGCAAAAGTTTTGGCACCCTGCAGAGTTAATATCTTGTACTGCCCCCTTTGGCAAGCATCACAGCTTGTAAACGCTTTTTGTAGCCAGCCAAGAGTCTTTCAATTCTTGTTTGAGGTATCTTTGCCCATTCTTCCTTACAAAAGTCTTCCAGTTCTTTGAGATTTCTGGGCTGTCTGTCACGCACTGCTCTTTTAAGGTCTATCCATAGGCTTTCAATAATGTTGAGGTCGGGAGATTGTGAAGGCCATGGCAAAACCTTCAGTTTACGCCTCTTGATGTAATCCCCGTGGATTTTGAGGTGTGTTTAGGATCATTATCCATTTGTCAAAGCCATCCTCTCTTTAACTTCAGCTTTTTCACAGATGGCATCAAGTTACCATCCAAAATTTTCTGAAATTTTATTGAATCCATTTTTCCTTCTACTCATGAAATGTTCCCTGTGCCACTGGCTGCAATACAACCCCAAAGTAGGATTGATCCACCCCCATGCTTAACAGTTGGACAGAGGTTCTTTTCATTAAATTCTGTGCCCTTTCTTCTCCAAACGTACCTTTGCTCATTCCGGCCAAAAAGTTCTATTTTAACCTCCTCGGTCCACAGAACTTGTTTCCAAAATGCCTCAGGCTTGTCTATATGTTCATTTGCAAAGTTCAAACGCTGATTTTTGTGGTGAGGACGTAGAAGAGGTTTTCTTCTGATGACTCTTCCATGAAGACCATATTTGTACAAGTATCTCTTTATAGTGGAATAGTGTACCACAACTCCAGTGTCTGCCAGATCTTTCTGGAGGGATCGTGCAGTCAAACGTGGGTTTTGAATTGCTTTTCTCACAATCCTGCGAGCTGTTCTGTCTGATATTTTTCTTGGTCTTCCAGATCTTGCTTTAACTTCCACTGTTCCTGATGACGCCATTTCTTAATTACATTCCGAACAGAGGATATTGACATCTAAAAATGCTTTGCTATCTTCTTATAGCCTTCTCCAGCTTTGTGAGCGTCAACTATTTTCAGTTTCAGTTTTCTAGACAACTGCTTAGAAGAACCCATGGTGCTGATTGTTGGGGCAAGGTCAGATGAGTCTGGCCATTTAAAACCTTTGAGATTGACATCACCTGGTCTTCCCAGACGATGATTGAGAACAATCCATGACACTGGCAGGTCTCAGCTTTGCAAAGGGGGCAGTGCATGCTATAAATTCTGCAGGGTGCCCAAACTTTTGCAGACGCCATTTTTTTGTTTTTCTGTAATTTTGAAAGTGTAAATGATGGAAATAAAATCTAACTTTTTTTGACATATTATAAGAATGTCTAATCTGTAATTTGATGCCATTTGGAGATTTTTCCATCTTTCCTTGGCTTCGTTATGCACATTAATACACATTTTTACCTGGGGTGCCCAAACTTTCGATCCCCACTGTATCTAACAGACCAATCTGAGTCTGGGACTGAGCAATAGTAGATATGCTGTAAAGCAATTCTTATTCTTTTTCTGACAGTTTGAAGCATGTGTATTCAGCTCTACAAACACACTTTGCTAATGAATGTCAGGAATCCTGTGCTTGTCTTCTGTTGTGCCTCTTATATTGCACAACACCCATACATTTTGTGGTATGCCTACAAGTATTTGTACAGGTAATGCCAACATTTTGATAGCTGCTTCTGCACAGCTTACAGAAAAACATGAAAGTAATATAAAAAATTAAAAGACAAAACCATTATTTAGATCATGTTGAGAGCTGCATATATGGCCATGCATTTCTAGCTACAGTATGTGTTGTATACCTTTTTATGAAAAAAGTTGGAAACCTTCTAATGCTTTTGTTTTAATGTGTTCTACAGAATGAAAAGCTTCACCGAAATGAGACCAGTTTGAATGGCTTAAAATCTATTGAAATCGCTAAAGTTCTGCAAAATGCCACCAACCACACAAGGACCTTCTATGGCAATGACATCAGGACTAGCTATCAGATGCTTGTGAGGGTGCTGCAGTATGAGAGCCAGCAACAAGGCTTTGACTTGGCTGCTACAAGGGATGTGGAATTTAATGAGGTATGTTCTGACTGTGTACTGATCTGCTGAGGACATGAGCGCGCACACTTTTTGGCAAAACATTGAATGTTACGTTGAGGGATGGATTATCAACCGATATATAAAAGGACAAATAGCCAAACAATTTACCAGTGAATCAATGAATGAAAGCCTTAAGGGAGAAGTATGGCGAAAGCGATTTTGCCTATACTTCTCCTGTAGGTCTAAAGCTTGCTACCAGCTGTTGTCACACAGCCAGTCCATGCTCTGAAAAGATCCCAACCATATGGTCAGGATACAGACAGATGCCTGGACTGGCAGCTGGCTCAGGCTCTCAGCGATCCGCTGAGAGCCTGAGCCAGCTGCTCGCTCCCTCCCCACAGCCCAGTGCTCCAGTGAGTGCTAGAGGAGCAGAGCAGAGAGCCGGTGACTGACAGATGGGGGAGAACTGTGTTTGATCGCTCAGTTCTCACTGCAGAGGTGGCAGGGGACAGATGCAGCATCGGGTCGATGCTGCATCCACCTAGGTGAGTATAAATGTTTGTTTTTTTTTAAAGTCCATACTTCTCTTTTAAAGCCTAACTTTAGCCAGATATTTTCTTACCTTGATTAGGGCAGAGTGAAAAAGGGTGATTGATTATTTATTTATTTTATTGCTGTCTGTGGCTTATGGTTCTGACCGCATCCAGTCATTTCTTCTCCTGGTGTCACAGGGACAGAAAATGACGGGCAGAAATGATAACTCTTCCACTCTATTGAAAATGTAGAAAAATATCTAGAGGAGTTACTGTATGTACTGTAATGTTTGGCAAGTAAATTAGGAATAATAATAAAAATATTTTTCCAGGAGACACTAACTTTTTTTTTGGGAAACTTTTGGCAAAAAATGTGTAATTATGGTAACTAATCCCCGTTCGAAGAGTAAATGGTGAAATATGCCAGTCAAAGAGAATATGGATTGTTGACTGATGATATCTGAAGATCATCAACCTTCCTTGAAGAAAGGTTAATGTATCTGTTGCCTCTGGCTTTTAAGCCCCTTTCACTCAACTGAAAGTTTTGGAAACTGAGCCCTAATTTCTTAACAGCACTGAGATTTGAAGCCAAAGCAGTGTTGGGTTTCTAGTTTAATAATTACCGTAATCTCTGAACTTGGCTAAGAGTTACCAATGAAAAGCTGCCTTAAAGGATTACTAGTTAGGAATGTAATTTGTTACCCAGATATCCATTATGCAACATTCAGTGAGCTGGTCATACAAATTTTTGGTACAAATAACGTTGTACAGATCAATGAACTCAGTGATATTGTCTTTGAATCATTTTTATTTTTGATCTTTTATTGTTTGCTAAAATATTTTTCTCTTATATTTGCTTTAAATTTGATCCTTCTACAGAATGTCATCCATGCAGGCAGCGCAATACTTGATTTCAGCAACAAAGACCACTGGGATCACATTCAAAGAACTGAAGGGGGCACTGCCTATCTGCTAAAGCACTATGAAGAATATGCTAACAATGTGGCCAGGAACATGAAAAAGACCTATATGAAGCCTTTTGTCATTGTCACCAAAAATATTAGTGAGTTGGCTGCCTTAAAATACTACTTTGGAAAACTGTTGCAATTTTTAGTGTTAGGGTCCTATACCCTATACCACCTATGGTACAAAGGAGTTTGTTTTCTTCCAGTGTTATATGTGACCAAAATGTGGTTAGAGATTAAGGGCGCACCTTGTGTGTGAATAGCTGCGAGAATCCCAGTGGGGGTCCTGTGGTTGGCTATGAGTAGGCAGCTCTATTGAACGCAATGGGAGTGATAGGCCCTGGACGCATGCAGTCTACATCCAGGGGCGTTCACTCACATGTGATCTCAGCATGAATGATTACAAGCGAGTGGGTGTGATTGGCTATGAGAGCTGGCAGCCTCCCGTGGCTTTCAATGGGGCTGCCTACTTGCAGCTAATCACAAGAACCCCCGCCAGGGTTCTCCCCATGTAATCTCTGGCAGGTTTTATTCAAAACTGTGAATACACACTTAATAGCTGGCATTTAGCAATCGTAGCTGTTTTAGGATTTAGTAAGGCAGACCAAAGAGAAGTGACTGTGGGGTTGATTTATGAACACTGGAGAGTGCAAAATCGGGTGCAGCTGTGCATGATAGCCAATCGGCTTCTAACTTCAGCTTGTTCGATTTAAGCTTTGGAAAAAAAAACTGGAAGCTGATTGATTTCTATGCAGAACTGCACCAGATTTTGCACTATCCAGTTTTAGTAAATCAACCCCCTGTGGTCTAACCCTTAACAACCACCTATCAGAAACTATCTTGTTATGATTTTACTTGTTTTTTTTTTAATGAATAGGCTGTCATTGGTTACTGCCTTGCTGAATAAATCTAAAATTGTCACCTTCTTCCATAAGATATGCTATAGGAAACAGGGTTAGGGAAGGGTGTACATGCAAAGGATGCCCCAAATATAAAGTAATATGATGTAAACCCTGAATATAAGTACGGTGATCCAAGCAAGTGTGATGCAACCTTTAGATTAAAGGTACAAGCTTGCTAGATTTAAAGGTGTGTTCAGCCTTCTAGGTGTGCATTTTTTATTATAAGTGTTCCAGTACTTGGATTAGGCAGTTTTTTATGTTGCTGGAATGCCTAGCAAGGGTGCTCAACCTGTCGCCCTCCAGCTGTTGTGGAACTACAAGTCCCATCATGCATTTGCCTTTGGGAGTCATGCTTGTAACTGTTAGCAACTTTCAATGACTCATGGGACTTGTAGTTCTGCAACATCTGGAGGGCCACAGGTTGAACACCCATGAGTAAGGGCTCCTTCACGCCAGGTGCATTGCCATGCATTTTTTTTTCTTTGTTGGGCGAACAAAAATGTATTCTTTCTATAGCACCTTTTCCCACTACTATGATATTTTAAGAAAACTTTTGTGCATGTTGCATTTTGGTAACCTGCCCACACAGGTCCTCATACAGGTCGACATAATGGTAGATGAGATGAAAGATTAATGCTTGTTACCACAGCATGTGTGGCCATAAGCTTTGTGAATGAGCTCTCAATAGTAGTTTAATGAGCACTATGTTATTTCAAGTAAGAATTAAAGGCTAACAGAGTCTAAAAATCAGATTTTGCCATTTACCACAGTATAAATATTAAGACTCTAGTAGTTCCACCATTCTCAGAGTTTGGGTTTTAAATGCCATTTTACTCTGTGTGACTCATGAAAAACCTAAGAGCTTATTCATGATTCATTTTATTACAGGGTGTGTTCACCATAGAAGAGTTAGACCACTTTCACACTGAGGCGCTTTTCAGGCGCTTTCACGCTAAAAACAGTGCCTAAAAAGCTCACGAAAACGTATTTCCATTAAAATCAATGAATGCTTTCACACTGGGGCAGTGTGCTGGCAGGGTTGTGAAAAACTCCCCTCTCCATTGAAATGAATGGAAAGCTCTTCAAAAGCGCCTGAAAAGCGTTCAGGGTTTTTACTGGCAGTTTAAAAGCGCCTCAATGTGAAAGTTGCCTAACACAGAGAATGATTTATATATACTGCCAATGCCATTTGTCTTCCTTTTGTATATATTGAGGGTATTGGGGGGAAATGGCAAGCATTGTTGCCCACCTGTAGTTGTATTTTTATGAGTGCTGGTGTCTGTATTCCCTGCTGTGGCATGTTTGTGAGCTGGTTAAAATTATGTTATTCGTCTAAGTCTATCAGGTTTTAAAAAGTTCATATGCATTTAACACTGGGTCATCATGCTGGTCTAGAATCGACTTTCATTCTTCACAGAAACTTTTTGTAATTTTAATAAACCATAATAAAAAATTCAAAGTTAGGGTTTTATGTAAATCATTAAAACGGCTGCATAATGTGGCAATATTATGGAAAAGAAAAATGTTACACTTTTGTATGTCAGATAGTCTTTGCATTTCCCAGTGTCTCTAAGAGGCAAAACATGTACAGCTTTGGATGTTCTGAAGCATGGTTAAGTTTGCTTTCAACATGCCATTGCTAAGTACTCCTGGACCCAAACTCAGTACATCAAAGTTAGACATTTTGAAGTTTTAACTGTTATTGTGGCATGGTGTGTAAACAGCATATTTTCTTTGAGGAGTTAAAACACACACATATACCGTATATACACATACACACACCAGCCTAATATAGATCTATTTAGAATGACTTTTTTTTTTGTTTGTTTAAGGGTGGGGACTGGTGAAACTGTAAAATAATTGAACTCTCATAATGAGTTAATATAATCCATGCATTTATTTTTTTTCTGTCCATCAGTCATTGCCGTAGACATATTTGACAAGGCTAATTTCAGTGGAGCCAAAGTACCTGAGTTTAATACTATATATGAAGATTATCCAAAGGATTTGCAGTCATCAGTTCTGTTCCCTGACGCTTTGTTTAAACCTTCAGAAAGAAAAGGTAAATTACCATAGTGTTTTGTGTTTCAAAGCTGATGCCTTAATGATTCATAATGCTATGTGTGTTTTACAATCATCCTCCATACCTTCTTCCATATCTGCATCATAATGCTTCTTTTGTTCTTCAAGTAGTTTTCTAGATTAGCACCCATCCTTCTATTTCTCTGAGGTGGGGGTGGGGGGGGGCACTGTGCAAATATACATGTAACAACACAACAACAAAAACTGCGAAGATATTGCATGGTTGTTCTTATTTACAGGAAACCTAAAAGAAATGTATATCTAAGTATTTGCTCAGCTGAAATTTAATACTTTTTGGGTTTAGCATCTCTTCCATGCTCTCTTCAGAAATTCTATGTATTCATTCTTGGTAATATGTAATGATGGCCATAAACCACTTTCTACATGTCACTCCCACTGCAAAATAATAAGTTGCAGAGAGCTGCATGTGGCTCACAAGCCACTGGTTGGGAACCAGTTTTATGACTTTTGCAAGTTACTGTTCACACCCACAAGACTAGCAGTAGTGTCCCAAGGTAGTTTTTCCCTTTACATTGGTTGAGTTTATAGGGTTGCCACTCACTTACAAATAATGCAGTCCTTCAGGGCACAGAAGTTGCAGCTCTTCGTTACCTGAAAGATTTTCTTGTTTTCTGTTTTATAGCTTTATTTAGTCAGATATATTTCCATTACGTTCATTTGATGAAGGTAAAGTATTGCAAACCCCCCTTTAAATAATAGTAATAAATAGTAATTATTGGCAGAGCCCGGAAAGTCCTTTTGAAGGCTTCCTCCATGATTATAAAGGTTGAGAAAGCCTGGACTAGACCTTCAAGTGTCAAGTTTCATTCTTTGGGTTGTTACCCTGTAATCTATTTTATCAGAATAAAATGAGTTACACTTGATTGTTTACAAGTAGGGATGAGCTTCGTGTTCGAGTCGAACATACGTTCGACTCGAACATCGGCTGTTCGATCGTTCGACGAAGATCGAACGATTTGGGCCGTTCGCGCCAAATTCGAGTGACGCGAACGGCCCACAATGCACTACGCCATCGCAGTGTCATCCAGGCGCTGTGATTGGCCAAGCATGCACTGTGACCCTGCATGCTTGGCCAATCACAGCGCCGGCAGCGAGGAGAGCAATGATTGGCCACAGGCAGGATGCCTGTGGCCAATTATTGCTGAGGGTGTTTAGTACACGCCCCACACTATAAAAGGCCGCCAGCACGGCGGCCTAGTGTAGTGTGTTCCGGAGCAGGGAAAGAGCAGCATAGGCAGGGACAGTGACATTTATTTCTTTCTTGCTTAACCTGGATTCCTTTAGTTTAGGGAAAGAGAAGGATAGGTAGGGAGAGTGTCAGTGTGTTTTACTGTTCGAGTCCTTGTTTCTAGGGACAGGGAAGGACAGTGAGTGAATTCTCCTTGTGCTATAGTGTGCTTTAAAAAAACATTTTTTCTAGGGACAGAAAACTCTAGGTAGGGAGAGTGTCAGTTTCTTTCACTGTGCAAGTCCTTGTTTCTAGGGACAGGAAAGGACAGTGAGTGAATTCTCCTTGTGCTATAGTGTGCTTTAAAAAAATTTTTTTCTAGGGACAGAAAACTCTAGGTAGGGAGAGTGTCAGTTTCTTTCACTGTGCAAGTCCTTGTTTCTAGGGACAGGGAAGGACAGTGAGTGAATTCTCCTTGTGCTATAGTGTGCTTTAAAAAAACATTTTTTCTAGGGACAGAAAACTCTAGGTAGGGAGAGTGTCAGTTTCTTTCACTGTGCAAGTCCTTGTTTCTAGGGACAGGGAAGGACAGTGAGTGAATTCTCCTTGTGCTATAGTGTGCTTTAAAAAAACATTTTTTCTAGGGACAGAAAACTCTAGGTAGGGAGAGTGTCAGTTTCTTTCACTGTGCAAGTCCTTGTTTCTAGGGACAGGAAAGGACAGTGAGTGAATTCTCCTTGTGCTATAGTGTGCTTTAAAAAAATTTTTTCTAGGGACAGAAAACTCTAGGTAGGGAGAGTGTCAGTTTCTTTCACTGTGCAAGTCCTTGTTTCTAGGGACAGGGAAGGACAGTGAGTGAATTCTCCTTGTGCTATAGTGTGCTTTAAAAAAACATTTTTTCTAGGGACAGAAAACTCTAGGTAGGGAGAGTGTCAGTTTCTTTCACTGTGCAAGTCCTTGTTTCTAGGGACAGGGAAGGACAGTGAGTGAATTCTCCTTGTGCTATAGTGTGCTTTAAAAAAACATTTTTTCTAGGGACAGAAAACTCTAGGTAGGGAGAGTGTCAGTTTCTTTCACTGTGCGAGTCCTTGTTTCTAGGGACAAAGAAGGAAAGTGAGGGGAATTCTCCTTGTGCTATAGTGTGCTAAAGCATTCCTCATCAACCATCTTTGAAATCCTTGTTTTTTGGACAGTCAGGGAAATTGTCGTTGTGCTATTCTGTGCAAAAGCAATCATCCTCAACCATATTTAGAAATCCTTAAGTAAAGGGACAGAGAAGGACACCTGAAGGTAGCCCTTATTGCTTTTTTCCCATCTCCCTGCAGGCCATCTATTAGAATGTCTGGAAGGCAAACAAGGAGAGGCAGACAGTCAGGAGGCAATAAAAGAGGGCAAGCAGGCTCTGTGTCTGGGGGCAACAGTGCTGGTCGTGGACGCGGTGCATTGTCATCAGCACATGGCCATGGGACACGCTTGTCCTTCTTTTCGGCAGCTGGACATGTTGAGCCACATCATGCCGAAGACTTGGTAGAGTGGATGACCAAGCCCTCCTCCTCCTCCTCATCCTCTCTCACCCAGGCTCATGGTACTGGCAAAGCAGCTGCCAAAGCGTCCTCTTCCCTGGTATTAATGTCAGACTCATCATCAGTCACTCCTTCCCTAGACCCACCATGTCCTCCTCCTGAGGAGTCCCCCGAACTGTTTGAGCACAGTGTTGGGTACATGCTCCAGGAGGATGCCCAGCGTTTCGAAGGGTCTGATGATGAAACCCAGCTACAGGAAGGCAGTAGGGTGAGAGCAGACAGAGGGGATGCTCAAGAAGGACACCAATCTGGCAGTCATGTTCCAGCAGCTGCAGCATACTGCCAGATTGGCTCCAGTGATGAGGAGGGAGGGGATGATGAGGTCACTGACTCCACGTGGGTGCCTAATAGGAGAGAGGAGGAGGAGGAGGAGGATGAGGAGGAGGCACATCTCCAACGAGGCAGGATGCCCTTTGGTGGCCAGCGTAAGGGCAGTACACCGACGGAATCACACCGCAGAGCTCCGCCTGTGCAGGGCGCTGCCTCTGCCCGTCATTCAAAAAGTTCCTTGGTGTGGGCCTTTTTTGAGGCTAGTGCATCAGATCGCACAGCTGCTGTTTGCAACATATGTCTCAAGCGTATATCGCGTGGCCAAAACATCAGCCGCTTGGGTACCACATGCCTGACCAGACATATGTTGACCTGCCATGCAGCTCGTTGGCAAGCCTACCTCAAAGACCCACACCAAAGAACAAAGCGGACCTCTCCTTGCACCGCATCAGCTGGGATCTCCGACCCCACTATAACTTCAGTCCTCTCTGAAACATGCACTGAGAGGAATGAAGGTGTAGAATTAGGTGTGTCACAGCCAAGTACTTGCGGCCACTCTGCTAGCAGTACACCGACGTCCGATTCTAGCAGGCAAATTTCCCTGCCCCAGCTGCTGGACCGTCGAAAGAAGTTCACTCCCAGCCATCCACATGCCCAAGCTATGAGTAAGCGTCAATTCGTGACGTGAAACGCGTTAGCCACCCTTCCCTGCATGCACACCATCTGCATTTGTTGTTTTGGATTTATGGATTTATTTTGAATTTGGATTTTTTACCTGAAATTTTGGAATAAATAACTGTCTATACAGAGTGCGGCAGTCCAGGGTTTCTTTTTCTCCCATCCACATGCCCAGCGGTTGAATGCTAGCTTGGCTAAATTGCTAGCGCTTCAACTGCTGCCTTTTCAGTTGGTAGACTCGGCCCCCTTCCGTGAGTTTGTGCAATGTGCGGTTCCTCAGTGGCAGGTTCCCAAACGCCACTTTTTCTCACGGAAGGCTATTCCGGCTCTCTACCGGCATGTGGAAGGCAATGTCTTGGCCTCGCTGGACAGGGCGGTCAGCGGTAAGGTGCATATTACCGCTGACTCATGGTCCAGCAGGCATGGACAGGGACGTTACCTTTCTTTCACGGCCCATTGGGTCACTCTTTTGGCAGCTGGGAAGGATGCAGGACAAGGTGCAGTAGTGTTGGAGGTTGTCCCACCGCCACGCCTCCAAAATGCTACTACTGGTTGTGACACACCTCTCTCCTCCACCCCCTCCTCTTCTTCTTCCTCCATGGCCTCTTCCTGTGGTTTGTCCTATGAACCAGCGGTGCTCCGTAGCCGTTCACGGGGCTACGCAAGTACGCAGGCAAAAAGATGCCATGCCGTGCTTGCGCTGGTGTGTTTGGGGGACAGAAGCCACACTGGGGCAGAGGTCCTGTCTGCTCTGCAGGGCCAGGCCGAGAGGTGGTTGACGCCACGCCAGCTTAAGCCAGGAATGGTGGTTTGCGACAATGGCACCAACCTCCTCTCCGCCCTTCGACAGGGACAACTGACCCATGTGCCCTGTGTGGCTCACGTCCTTAACCTGGTGGTGCAGCGGTTCTTGGGCAGGTACCCGGGCTTACAGGATGTCCTGAGGCAGGCCAGGAAAGTCTGTGTGCATTTCCGCAGATCTTATAATGCCAGTGCTCGCCTGGCTGAGCTGCAAAAGGAGTTGAACCTGCCCAAGAACCGCCTTATATGTGACATGCCCACCAGGTGGAACTCAACGTTGGCCATGCTGCAGCGGCTGCACACGCAGCAGAGGGCCATCAATGAGTACCTGTGCGACTACGGCACCAGGACAGGGTCAGGGGAGCTTGGTTTTTTTTCTCCACGCCAGTGGGGCATGATCAGGGATGCATGCACTGTCCTGGCACCATTTGAGGAGGCCACGAGGATGGTGAGCAGTGACAGTGCATGCATCAGTGACACTGTACCTCTTGTCCACCTGTTGGAGCACACGCTGCGTGGAATAATGGACAGGGCACTTGAGGCAGAACAGAGGCAGGAAGAGGAGGACTTCCTTGCCTCTCAAGGCCCCCTTTACCCAGACAGTGTTCCTTCTGTCCCACCCATCGCACAGGAAGAGGAGGAGGAGGAGGATTGTGTCAGCATGGAGGTGGAGGCTGGCACTCAGCATCATCAGCAGCAGTCTTTTAGGGATGATTTACAGTCCCAAGAAACCAGTGGACTTGTACGTGGCTGGGAGGAGGTGACTGCGGATCATGTCGTCCTTAGTGACCCAGAGGACTCCGGAGCGAATGCCTCAGCAAATTTACGCTGCATGGCCTCCCTGATCCTGCAAAGTCTGCGGAAGGATCCTCGTATTCTTCGGATCAAGGAGAGGGACCATTACTGGCTGGCCACTCTCCTTGATCCACGGTACAAGGGTAAGGTTGCGGACCTTATGTTACCGTCGCAGAGGGAGCAGAGGATGAGACAACTCCGGGAGGCCTTGCAGAAAGGTCTGTGCAACGCGTTCCCAGAGACTGGGAGGTTACAAACTCCTGGTCCTGGACAACGAGTTGCTGAGGCTTCGGCCAGTCAAAGAAGGAGCGGTGGGGAAGGTGGCCGTCTGACCGATGCGTTCAGACAATTCTTTAGTCCGCAGCCCCAAAGTATGATCGGTTCCAGCAACCATCGCCAGCGTCTGATAAACATGGTGCAGGAATATCTAGGGGCAAGGTCAGACTTGGACACCTTCCCCACCGAAAATCCTCTGGCTTACTGGGTCTTGAGGATGGATCACTGGCCAGAGCTTGCACAGTATGCAATTGAGCTACTGGCCTGTCCTGCATCCAGCGTTCTTTCGGAACGCACATTCAGTGCTGCTGGAGGATTTGTCACGGATCACAGGGTGCGCCTGTCCACCGACTCGGTTGATCGACTGACTTTCATCAAGATGAACCAGTCTTGGATCACCACCAGCTACCACACACCTGATGCTGATATAACAGACTAATTGATTTTAACATGTCACATCCCTTCAAGACTGATGCTGATGCTGAGTGCCTGTGCTGTTATGTTGACTGGCTATCCTCCTCCTCCGAGTCCTCAATGATACGATTGATGATGATAGCTTGGAAGATCATTTTTGTTTATGGGTGCCGCCACCAGTGGCTAAGGCCCAATTTTTCAGCCCCTGTTTTACAGGGGCGTGTAATTACAATTTTTTTAGCAATAATTTGCCATAGGGCTCATTGCTGTGCTCCAAGTACAGTATCTGTGAGGGGTTGGAGTGTTGTGGCACCAGTGCCTAAGGCCCAATTTTTCAGCCCCTGTTTAACAGGGGCGTGTCATTACAATTTTTGAAGGAATACTTTGCAACAGGGCTCATTGCTGTGCTCCAAGTACAGTATCTGTGAGGGGTTGTAGTGTTGTGCCACCAGTGCCTAAGGCCCAATTTTTCAGCCCCTGTTTAACAGGGGCGTGTCATTACAATTTTTGAACCAATACTTTGCAACAGGGCTCATTGCTGTGCTCCAAGTACAGTATCTGTGAGGGGTTGTAGTGTTGTGCCACCAGTGCCTAAGGCCCAATTTTTCAGCCCCTGTTCAACAGGGGCATGCAATTACAATTCTTGATCTAATAATTCACAGCAGGGCCCATTGCTGCACCCACCAAGAGTAACTCTGAGGGCTTACAGTGTTGTGGCAACGCCACCACCACCACCACGAAAGGCCCAATTTTTCAGCCCCTGTTCAAAAGGGGCATGTAATTACAATTCTTGATCTAATAATTCACAGCAGGGCCCATTCCTGCACCCACCAAGAGTAACTCTGAGGGCTTACAGTGTTGTGGCAACACCACCACCACGAAAGGCCCAATTTTTCAGCCCCTGTTCAACAGGGGCATGCAATTACAATTCTTGATCTAATAATTCACAGCAGGGCCCATTGCTGCACCCACCAAGAGTAACTGTCAGGGCTTACAGTGTTGTGGCACCAGCACCACCATCAAAGCCCCAATTTTTACTACCACTGTTCAACAATTATATGTAATTAAAATTCCTGATATAATAGTTGACAGCAGGGCGTTCCAGCACCAACCAAGAGTAACTGTGAGTGCTTACAGTGTTGTGCCAACACCAACAACTAAGGGGCCTATTTCTGCAGAGTATATACGGCAGGTCCCTACTTTCAAACATCCAACTTACAAACGACTCCTACTTGCAAACGCAAGAAGACAACAGGAAGTGAGAGGAAATCTACCCCTAGGAAGGAAAATTCTCTCCTGTAAGAATAAATATGGGAGAAAGGTGTCTCCTCTGTACTGATGCTTTATCAGCAATCCTTGTTTCAAGAAAAACACCACATTTCAAAAACAGTTGACATTGGGACGGAAAGTGAGGTGAAATGTTCTGAACAGGGGCACAGACAGCAAAACAAATGTTACAGGGGTGATAACCCTTACCTATGTTTTCCAAAAAGTTTAAAAATAGATTTTTGGGCTGGAGCTACACTTCAACAATGTACCTGTTCAAAATTACAAACAGATTCTACATAAGAACAAACCTACAGTCCCTGTCTTGTATGCACCGCCTGTATACGGCTGTTCAGAGTATATAGGGCCTTTTTTATTTTATGTGCGGGGTTCCCCTTAATATCCATACAAGACCCAAAGGGGCTGGTAATGGGCTGGGGTAGGGGGGGGGGGGGGTCATGGGGTAGCTATGCCATTTTTCTTAAAGATTTTCATCCATATTACCGGGACCAGACATTACATTAAAGCCGCAAGCAGTTTTAAATGGCTTTTTTTTCCTTTAGAAGTGTCATTTTGTGCAGGGACAGTTCTAAACACGGGAAACACGTGGCACTTCACAGGCATACTTTAGACACCCCCCAGGTACGATATTTAAAGGAATATTTGACTTTTTTTTTTCACTTTATGCATCATTAAAATGACTGCTCCCGAAAAACGACCGTTTTTAAAACTTCTTTTTGCATTGATACATGTCCCCTGGTGCAGAACCCGGGTTCCCAAACCCTTTTTAGGACAATAACATGCATAATAGTTGTTATAATTAGCACTTTAGAATTCGAACGTTCGCATCCATTGTATTTAATAGGGTTCTAATGTTCGTACGAACTTTCGGTCCGTTCGCGGGTTCTGGTGCGAACCGAACCCGGGGGTGTTCGGCTCATCACTATTTACAAGTAATGGTTTACCCTTTTATATAGAAGGTAGACAAGAGCATAAAGACAGCCCCTGTACACACAGCAATTAAAAGATGGAATATCTTGTTCTGTGTGAATTCTACCACCCTTTATTGTATCTTCTTGAAATGCAGAGTAGGTTGCGATGAAAATAACTAATGAAAAAACAAAATGTTATCATTATGTGTAATTTATAACAAAATCATAGCTAAATCCAAAAGTTTGAAGTGTTTGCAAAGGTAAAATGAAAAACAAAAATAGCAAACAAGGTTTACTTGGCTTGCTCTGTGCAATGGATGACTCCTCTTCTGGGGCCCCCCTGGCTGCTCCCCCCCCCTGCTGAGTGCCCCCGTAGCAAGCTGCTTGCTATGGGCACAGTCATGCAGGCTCGTTCTCTAGACGCGCTCTGTGTCTATTGACACACACAGTGCAGCTCGACCCTGCTCCCTCTTCACTTGCTGTGATTGACAGCAGCAGGAGCCTACGTCACCCACTGCTATGTCTGAGCCAGTGAGGAGAGAGAGAGCAGCAATGCTGCTCTGGTGCAAAGCGCTGGATCGACATCGGGCTCAAGCGGCGCTGGGAGGGAGCTACACACGGAGGGTCTTTTACCATAATGCATAGAATGCCTTTAGAACCACTTTGAGGCCCGGTTCACACTGATGGTGACAATCACCCTGACTTTGGAGCACTTGTCGCATCAGAAGTCGGACCCCATTCAGTTCAAAGGAACCATTCTAATCAGAATGACTGCACTACTATGGTCTAACTTTGGTATGACTTGCATTGACTTCTGTTAGGCTGCTTTCACACTGAAAGCGCCCGAGCGTCGGCGGTAAAACACTATTTTTTAGCTGCGTTTTTGCGGCGCCTTTCGGCTGCTAGCAGGGCGCTTTTAACCCCCGCTAGCGGCTGAAAAGGGTTAAAAGCGCCCGCAAAGCTTTGCCGGCGGTTCGGCGGCGCTACCCTTTGATTTCAATGGGCAGGGGCGCTTTAGGAGCGGTGAGTTTACCGCTCCTAAAGCGCTGCAAAGAAGCTGCTGGCAGGACTTTTCCTGACGCCCTGGCCGTGCAGCGCCCCAGTGTGAAAGCACTCTGGCTTTCACACTGGGTTTGCAGCTGAGGCTTTTTTCAGGTGCTTTACAGGTGCTATTTTAGCGCTAAAGTGCCTGAAAAACACCTCGGTGTGAAAGGGGTCTTATAGAAGTCCTATGCAAGTCGTGCTGAAGTCAAGCTGGGGTCCGACTTTGAAAGTCGTGCGGAAGTCATGGGCAGTGTGAACCCAGGCTAACTGTAAACACAATCCTCCCAAAACTGATACTCCTGTTTTGGCTAATTGTTTTTTGAATCTCAGTGGCGAGACCTTTTTATCAAAGGGCCCAAATATGCGCACCTGTGCTGGACATTACCGTAGGCTCTCAATTTACTCATATTATTTCTTCTGCATAAACCAGACTCAGACCTGTCCTTATGTAATCGGTTATGTGAAAATCCTTGGTGAGAAAGGTGGTGGACGTAGTGGGGAGCTGTGGGTGGGCTTGCCATTGAAGCCAGCGGGTGATTTAGGTCATGTCACCTGCTGAAAGTAAAATATCAGATTTGGGTGATCTTCAAATACTTGACATTGTTGCACTTTTACAGTTTGCGTTAATTTACTGCACTATTTTGTAGTAGTTATGTTGTAGGTTCTGCAGCACATTGTAAATGCTGTATATTTCTAAAGACACGGTTATCATGCTAGCTGGAAGGCAGTAGATGACAGGATTTGTATTTACTGTGTCTAGTATCATCTGAAAAGTCTGCAGTAAGCACTTGTTGCACCAATTACTTTGTTCACACTGACAGCAGCAATTTCATACCCGCATGTCAGTCCCGACTTCGGGAGCTATTTCACAGACGTCTGTGCGAGTTGCTGCACAGATGCCTATACAAATCACACCCCAAAGTCGCCAAAAGTAGTACAGAAAGTGCTTTTGGGAATCGGCGCAGCAAATTTGGACGGGGCAATTGCCGCCGATTTGCGATTTGACATGTCAAATTGCATGCCAAATCACTCCAATGTGAACCTAGGCTGAAGATTTACAGAGAGAAAGCATGGCAGTTTTATTAGATGTTTTGCATGACTTTATTGGTCAGATGAGGCTGTATTTTATTTATTGGCCATAACATTTTACATTCTGTATGCAATGCAGAATAACACTTTTTAAAGCTAATCTGATTTCAAGACAATGGGGAAGGTCTAGTAAAACTGGTGCACACAGAATCTTGTGCAACTGTGCATAGTAACCAATAAGCTATTCACTTAAACTTTGACAATAAGCCCATGTTCACACCGGCGCCATTTGACATGTCAAATCGCAGCCTATTGCCGGCAGCGGCACTGTCCCAAATGGTGCAATCCCGACTTTGCGGCGCCTCACCGATTTTCAAAAGTAGCTCCTGCACTACTCTTGGTGACTTTGGGGGCGATTTTCAATAGTTGTCTGTGCACGAACCCACACAGAAGTTTTTCACGTCGCCCCCGAACTTGCACGGAAATGCAGGTTTGAAATCGAGCGAGTTCAGCTGAACTCGCACAATTTCAAATCCGCGTTCAGTGTGAACGAGGGCCAAGGACCGGTTCACACTGGCGCAACATGTGGTTTGACTTTGGGAGCACATATTGCATGATGTGTACAAATCAATGGTTCCCTTTGAGAGCCGTCCTTACTGGTCCGAAACAAGTCGGTCTGACTTTAAAAAAAGGTTCCTGCACTACTTTGGCTGACTTTGGTCCGTTTTCAGCCCGTTCAATATCATTGAACTCGGATCCTTGTCCTAACCATCCATCATGTGATATCTGACTTGGTGATTACAGCAGCAGTAAAAGGAATTTGTTACACTGGGATTGTTTTTATTGGTCAGAGGACAAGTCAGAGCAAAATCTTATCCTGTTCATTCAAGTTGGATGGAAGTAAGACCGATGTAGCAGGGCAAAGTAGAATGACAGTCGTACACCAGTCGTGTCGTACCAGTGTGAACCCGGCCTAAAACCTAGATACTGGTTACTATGCACAGTTGATCAGATTCTGTTTTAGTAAATCTCCCCCTTTTGACTTAAAGGGGCGGCGTTACCTACCCTGAAGTGTTACTTGTTTTTTTTGTTTTTTTTTTGTATAGCTCTGCCTACAATGAAACCATCAAATCAGAATTATCCCAGCAGTGAGGACGAATATGACTCTCGTCTGTCCAAGAGGAAAAAAAGGCAGCCGGATTCCTGGAACCAGCACGCAGTTGCTTTGGTGATTGTGTACCGCTCTTTGGGACAGCTTTTGCCAGAAAACTATGATCCCGACCGCAGAAGTCTGAGGTACTTAAGTGATCTCTCAATTGTCTGTCTTATTCTAATTCACAGCATAAACTCCAAATTGCTGCACAGAAACACTGTTTGTAAAGATATTTTTAAAAATTAGCTAATTTTGCTGATTTCCTAGGCAAGGACAATGGGAAAAATTCATCTTGCACCAAGTTATTGACATATATGCCAAATATTCCTTAGCACTAAAGACTACATGCACATTCTTAGTGAATCCTGAGGGTATACATTATATTAGGTATTGTAGATGGGCTCTCGCTTCTCTGCTCTCTGCCTATTTCCTGACTAGCTGAAATCAGAATTTTCTTCTTTTGACTGATTGTTATATTATTATTATTTTATTATTATACACGATTTATACAGCGCCAACAGTTTACGCAGCGCTTTACAATGTATAGGGGGGACAACACAATTACAGTGCAGTTCAATACAAAAGGTACAGGAGGGCCTTTCTCGTAGAGCTTACATTCTAAAGGGAGGGGGTGGTGGTACAAAAGGTAATGGTGTTATAGGCACAGGATGTTTCTATCATTACACTTCTAAAATAAATTGGTACATATTGTATTTTCTTACAGAGTCCCCAATCGTCCCGTCATTAATACACCTATTGTAAGTGCATCTGTGCACAATGAAGGTGAGCTGCTACCACCCCAACTAGACAGCCCCATCATCCTGGAATATACAATGTTAGAGACCGAGGAGAGAACCAAACCTGTGTGTGTCTTCTGGAATCACTCCATCATGTAAGGTTCTAAATTTATTGTTGCTTTATAAATTACAGCTTGCAGACAATGACTAGTCTTATGGTTTTGTGGTCGGGTATACATTGTCTTACTCTATGTAGAAATCACAGGGCCCCATAGCAAAATTTTAATGGGCCCCCAATAGAGGAAAAAAAACACAGCATTGTATGACACCCTAACTACCATGGCAGATGACAAAGGACTGATAAGGACATGTCTGTGATATTATTGTGCAGATTGCAATGGTAAGGAGTATGTATTGTACAGCCAGGCATTCAAATTGCAGTGGCCAGGAGTATGTAGTGTACAACCTATAGTACTGAGTGGGTAAGGTGTAACAAAACATCCCAGCGCACATAGTACAGGGGTCAGGATTATGTAATGTGCGGCAGTCAGGAGTGTGTATTATACAGTCCCATAGACACAAACTTCAAAGCCACTTTTCTTCTTAATACTGCGCTGCTGAAAAGGGGCAGCGTGACCATGGCTTGCTATAGAGCACACCCCCACACCAGCTGAAGTGGCAGCTCAGCCAATCACTGCTGTCTCATTTATACAAAGAGCTGGCAGAAGAACACTTTCAACATCACATCCTCTGCCAGGCTCTGACTAATGAACCCCTAATGCAGAGTCCAGCAGAAGACACTAGTAGTAGAATAATTCCTCTGGTGGCTCTTTGTTTGCAAGTGACAGCAGCAATAAGCTGAGCTTTCAATTTTGTGTGTTTAAGCTCATTGGAGACGCCCAGTGCTTCTTATCACTGTCCCCCCCCCCCCCAATTAAGGTCCTGGCCCTCTAGCAGCTGTGTGGGATGCCTCTCAAAAGCTTAAAGGGTTTTTGTTGCTTGGGGGAAAACCTTTTTATCAGTGTTTTTGTCTTTTTGCAAGTGTGGTATTTATGAAGTTATCAATTTCTGTTCACACAGAGCTGGAGGCGTTGGAGGATGGTCTTCTAAAGGCTGTGACCTGCTTTCCAGGAATAAAAGTCATGTGACCTGTCAGTGCAATCATATGACCAGCTTTGCTGTATTAATGGATATTTCCAAACGAGAGGTAAGCTAAGGAGAAGATATATCTACAGTTTAAAATATTGCCCTTTTCTAGGAGTTTGCCCATAGTAAATAGCAAGCTGTATAAAACATATTTTTTTGAAGTTGTAGCTGATATTGCCTAGGGTAGACACAAAGAAAACTATAAAAGTCTAATGTACAGTATACTTGGATATTCTGAGAGAGAATGGTTTAAGACTCCTTTAACACTGGGGCGTTTTTCAGGTGCATTTGGGCTAAAAATGGTGCCTGTAATGTGCCTTCCCTACAGCCCCAGTGTGAGGGCCTGAGTGCTTTCACACTGGGGCGGGGCGCTTGCAGGACGTTAAAAAAAGTCCTGCAAGCAGCATATTTCGGTCGGTGTGGGAGAGGTGTATACACTGCTGTGATCATCATGTAAGCCTTATATACCGCTTACTAATTATAAAAAAGATGTATGCAGGAACTGTATACAATGCATGTTATAATGGTGTGATCAGAGACTGTTCTCTTAATTAGGGTGAATGTCACTTGAAGGATTGCATGTGAGGGTGTAAAGTAAGGTCTGCCATGACGCTCTAGGCTCTGTGTTTAATTTTGTATACCTGTATGTTTTTTTTATTTATTTTTTAACTGGTGATTTGGGTTGTGGAAGCTCAGATAGTTTTCACTTTGCTTAAAGATCAAAGATTATGACAGTTCTAAAGAGCAATGGTTTATTAATATTTATGCACTTTAGAAACTTCTGCATTCAGGTTAGGCTTCAGATTGATCTGTTAATGTTTGTAATGGTTTATGAAATTAAATAAAAGTGACATACAACTTCTCTTGATGGCAGAATGGTGAAGTTCTACCTCTGAAGATTATCACATATACCTCTGTGTCAGTCTCACTGGTGGCTCTGTTGTTGACTTTCATCCTATTGGTTATCATCAGAACTCTGCGTTCCAACATTCATAATATCCACAAAAACCTGGTGGCTGCCCTCTTCTTCTCTGAGCTGGTCTTCCTTATTGGAATCAATCAGACTGAAAATCCAGTAAGTGGGAAGAAAATAAATATGGCCTCTTGGCAGTCTTTCACTGTCTGCTGTTTATGAAGTTTTCCATATTTTTCATATGTAATGCCGTTATTTGTATTTGTTATGACTTTTCTCTACAAAGTTTCTTTTTGCAGCACTCGACTAGTAGATTAGGCAGCACTGGGACAGATGAACATATGTTCATGGTACTGCATGCATTCCTCCTCTTACCCTTTCTCCCCCTTAAAGGGTGTACAGGGGCTTGGGATAATGTCCTTGGCACATAACCAATTGTGACGGGGTTGATTAGAAACTCCCAGTTCTGTTTCTGGTAAAAACTATTTTTTTATTGAATTCAAACCTTTTTCAGTTAAAGTGGATGTAAACCTGATTCATGAAATCTGACCTAAACACATAGATTCTTATCTCTTGCCAAAGCATTAAGTCCTAGTCCTAGTAAACCAAGATAAAACCAGCCTGAAATTTGTGTCGATTAGCAGAGAGCTTGTCTTGTCATAGCTCTGCACATTTCTTCCTTCCTCTGCCTATGTGGAGCGGGGTGCCTTTGCTCCAATCAGCTCTCTTGGCTGTATGCCAAGAATCCACTCCCAGTGCTGAACAGGAAGATAAAATCTAACAAGGTTTGCACTTTCTAAAGAATGTATAAAGCTGAGGACCGCAGATATACATGTAAAACTTATGTAGGGAGATTTGGTTCATCTCTGTGTATCATCTGAGGCTGTTCAGTTCACTGGGTATACATCCCCTTTAAGGATCATAGGTTTGTTTTTTATATTGTTTTCTGGTTATCCCGATTAATAATTAAATATAGCGCAAATGCCCAGCTTCTGAAGTAATGGCAGATGTTTTCACAAGAAAAAGTTTCCTCACATCAGGCAGGGGGTACCATAAGATGTACTGGCAATGTGGTAGACAATTAATCATTAGTGTACCTGCACTTGAGAGGTTGCCTGACACTTCATGCACCAGTAAGCTCAAGAAAGAACAGGAATGCTGGGGCTGACATAATTCATGACTGCTTGGTACACAGCCTGATTTATGAATGTTCCGCTAACAATACTGTACTTGGGAGCGGCATAATCATTCATGAACAGAGCTGGACCGAGGCAATTAATTGTGTTATTACTTCATAACATCTCCCTTATTTGCCAGCAAGAGCATTACAACTTGAAAGCATATGAATAGTATTGACAGAAAAGGAAGAAATTATACGTATTTATTTGGAGTTGTAAGCAAGTACAGTACTATTTC
Source organism: Rana muscosa (assembly GCA_029206835.1). NCBI lineage: Eukaryota > Metazoa > Chordata > Amphibia > Anura > Ranidae > Rana > Rana muscosa. The sequence goes on along the minus strand of CM055118.1, from coordinate 682,906,268 downwards.
TGAAAATAAGCTGTGGTCCAGTGTAGGTCAAATAACTGTGGTTGACGATTTTGCTTCAGAGGGCTTGGATGCCTCACCCAGATTTCTAGAAATGGCCAGGTGTTTCATAGCCATGCACAGCTCATCATGATCAAGCTCCTACAACAATGGCTTGTCTGTTTCAGAACTCTTCTTTTAAAAAGGTGAAAGTCCCACCTCACACAATAGAGAACGGCCCAGTTCCTAAAACCCATATTAAGCTGGCTATACACCATACAATTTTCTTATTCAATTTTTAGGTTTACCCTCAACCATGTAGTGAGGGGTCTGCCTGGTTGCATACAAATTGAAAGTGTTTAGGCTTGACCTCATATTATATGGTTTTGGTAAATCTAAAGCAAAGTTGTACAAGAAAATTGTATGTTTGGCAAGCCTAAAACTCCAACTGAGCACAGAGTATTCCAGTGTTGTTCAACCTTGTAATGTGATTTTAATAATAAAAGGCTGTATTAAAATAGACCTTGGAGAATTACTGTGCAGCAAAGATTCTTAGAGCTGTCCCTCATCTGAAACCCTTCTGTATGTTCCGATCAGCAGTCTCACCTGTTTTTTTGTCCTTGTTCAGTTTGTGTGTACAGTGATTGCCATCCTCCTCCACTACTTCTACATGAGCACCTTTGCTTGGATGTTTGTTGAAGGTCTCCACATTTACCGCATGCTGACGGAAGTTAGAAACATTGACACAGGTCATATGCGCTTCTACTATGTAGTTGGCTATGGTATACCTGCCATCATTACAGGTACGTTGCCTATTGCAGCTTTAACTATATAATAATGAGCTGTTCTTTTGAGTCACAAGCAACCTGCATAAAACGCCTGAGTTAGTAATGTGTCATTATTATGGGTCAACTAATGTCTATATTATTTTATCAGTCGTCTTTTGTAGAAGCATGTGTCCTCCCTATGGCTATAACACTGAGTGAGTCAGCAGTAAGATACCCACAATTCTTACAATAAAAAACTATTTAAAGTGATTGTAAAGTCTTCTTTTTTTTTATACTTTTTATCCTAAACGGTAATGCAGAGAGTGGCCCCAAACCTTCTCTTCTGGGGTCCCCCATCGGTGCTGTGGGCTCCTCCTCTTCTGTGTCTGCCCCCATAGCAAGTCGCTTACTATGGGAGAAGACGTGCAGGCTTGATTCCAAGCCTGGCTGTGTGTGTCAATAAAGACACACACACACACACACACACACACAGCACGGCTTAGCCCCACTTTACACTCCCTGCTCACTGAATTTGATTGGCTATCCGCAAAGCCCTTGACACCAGGAAGAAGGGAAAGAACACCAGCAGCCAAGCATGCATGCATAGCACTGGATCAATAAAGGACTCAGGAATGCGTTAGGGGGGCACTGACAGTGCCCAAAAGAGGAAGTTTTGCTTTATGTCCTCACTCCTCCACCCCTATATATTTGGCACATTCGATTTTTGGTGGGAGGGAGTGGGTACTTAGTGAGGCTGTAAGGAGTCTCACCTGGCTCCCACAGTAAACATACTGGCTCTGGTGACCTGAAGACTGGCAATGAACTGGCCCGGGTGAGGACAGTGCTGAATCCCTGGACAGGTAAGTGTCCTTTTATTAAAAGTCAGCAGCTACAGTATTTGTAGCTGCTGACCTTTTAATTTTTCCTTTCTAAGGTATAGATCCTTTTTAATGCAGAGAATGCATTAAGGTAAAAAAAACCTTTAGACATTAGAACCTCTTACGTTCACATTGCATACACCATTTTTCATATCATGTACATATTGTGACAGTTTTGATGTTTCATAACTGCACAATCACACAGCAGTTTATTGCTCATGGTATACAAGAAACCGTGAAGCCCCTTTTACAAAACTGTCTCAGTTTTTCAGGTGGACCTAATCAGAAGGTCCATTCATCCCTATGGGCTGGTAAGTGTAAAGGGACTTGTGTCCCTTTACACCCTCCAACTGCTGGGTAAGATGGGGTCCACTAAAGAAACCTGAACGGAACTCCGTCCTCAGATCCGAGGGTGCTTGGTGTAAACAGACAGCAGAGTCAGTTTACTCCTGGCCGCTCATAGAGCAGAGCAGGCTCTGTCCTTGTCCTCTCTGCAGAAAATGAGAGGACATGGTTGTGTCGCCCAACTGCTCCAGTCATCAGGAGTTCTGTAAACTGATTTACAAAACTGAAGCAAAAGGGGAGCAGTTATGCATTACCTCGATTATCTTGACTTCATATGAAAGCTGAAACCTGTGTGGCTGCTCTGGGTAACTGGTGCACTTTTTATTTAATTTTTTTAAGTTTTGATAACACACTTCAGTTGTTTCTGTCACCTGCATACTTGCCCTGTATTTGATCCTCTGGGAGAAATCTGCGTATACAGAATCGGCTGTTAAAAAAACATATTTTATGTTGATTTAATGCCTGGGAACATAGGCTGAGGGTTTACATAACTTTGTTAGTGTGTTGCTGAATGATGGTGGCTGACTATTATTTGCAAAAAGGATCATTTCTGTTCTATGAATGCCTCAGAGTAGAGTGAAAATCATGTAATAGTTTACTGTTCAGGGAACATATGAACACCTGATATGAATATAGACATTCATTTGTAAAAGCTGCAGTAAATGCTGTTGCCATAATAACTAGGTTCTGTTATTGTCTTTTGCTTCTTGAGAAAAAATAAATAAATCTGAATCTAATTGATTATCATCTAGTATTGTATACTATTTACTACAGCATGGTATGTTTTCTTTATTTGTTCTATTTAGGACAAAAATATTAATGTTGGTGCTGTACAGTATAGCTTTTTAATCAAGTAAATATGTAATAATTGACATATCATATTTATCACTTGCAGCAGGTGACATGCTGGAGGTATTTTTACCTATGTGACTGTCTATTCTGTGAATAGCTTTTACAGTCTGAGCTTCTGCTAAGCATGTCTTTTCACACAACACACACAGCTGAATATTCAGAGGAGGGACATGCACCCTATACTGTCTGATGGCTCTTACAAACACCCGTGCATTTGGAATTGGGCAGAAGTAGTCAGAAAGTGTGCTGGCCTTTCTTATTAAAAGGCCAAGCACACCATGCAGACAAACCTTTATTGAAGCACCTTGTATTGATTTTTTTAAGTGGTTGTGAAGGCTTTAAGGTTTTGATGCATGCATTCTATTCATTAAGGTAAAAGCCTTCTGTGTGCAGCATTCCCCCCAGCCCCCCCCCCTAATACTTACCTGAGCTCAATCTAGATCCAATGATGTGCATGGGAGCCTAGGCTCTCCAGGGGCTCTCCCTCCTCATTGGGAGAGAGAGAGAGGGGCCGGGGCCGAGCCACGGCTCTGTGTTTAAATGGACACACAGAGCAGCGGCTTAGGTTCGAGCCTGCTCAGGTGCCCCCATAGTAAGCTGTTTTCTCTGGGGGCACTCAGCAGGAGGGAGGGGACAGTAGCACTGAAGGGGGGGACCCAAGGAGAGGAGGTTTGAGGCTGCTCTGTGCAAAACCGCTGCACAGAGCAGGTAAGTATAATATGTTATTTTTTTTTAAACCAAACTTGCCTTTTAATATCACTTTAATTAATATTTTATAGAAATAATATTACGAAATTGAAATGTGTTTTTATAAAGTTGTAAATATTAATGAATTAAATTGACCCTGTAATACACAGTCCAGTGTCGGTACTCTTTAAACGTGGATTTTTTTTCTACCGCTGCACTGTCTTGTTGCTTTAAAAAATCACTCTCAGTGCTATGGTATAAGCATCATATAAACACGTGTACATCTAATTAGCAGTCTCCTTCATATCACATGGACCAGCTTGGCCAGTAGGTAGGCTACTGAGGAAGCCCATAATTTGGTCGTAATACATATAGCAGCAAAGCCACGCTAGTTGTTCAGAGCAGCGTCCGGGAGCTAAGCTGGTCCATGTTGTATGAACACCGGGGCAGGCTGAATAGTGACTGATCAATCAAATAGAGGCTATCACGGGCTTCCCTGTTCTCTGTGCTGGGACCGCACTGTGCAGCACACTCTCAGCACAAACGCAAGTGTGTGTGTGTATATATATGTGTGTGTGTGTGTGTGTGTGTATATATATATATATATAACCGATGGTGTTAAAACGATGAAGTATTAAAATGAAATTGTTTAGAGATACTGTGCTGAATATATTTTTCTTTAGAAGACCAACTTTTTTTTTCTTTTCAGAAATAAACATAGTTGCACAGGTAATCACTTGCGGGAAAGGCCAAAGTAAAAGCAGACAGATATTCTATTCCATCACAAAAAAAAAATAATATATATATATATGTGTATGTGTGTGTGTGTGTGTGTATATATATATATATACACACACACACACACACACACACAATATCTCACAAAAGTGAGTACACCCCTCGCATTTTGGTAAATATTTTATTATCTTTTCACGTGACAACACTGAAGAAATTAGTGTAAAGTAGTGAGTGTACAGCTTGTATAACAGTGTAAATTTGCCGTCCTCTCAAAAGAACTATGTATGTATACATGCACTTATTACTAGTATTACAATTAAGAAATACCAGAACCAATTGATGTCATTATGGTGAACCATATTGTTGCATACATCAGAGGGGCAAAAAAAGATATTGGCGTGCTAGATTTCCAAGCATTGCTACAATCCTGAGGCATCACAATCAATTCATGCGCCACACCATAGAATCAAGAATAATGGAATGTAGAGAGTAGAGTGTAAGGATTGCACAAAGAGTTTGAAGAATTCTTTACATATATTGTATCTATTACTATTTTATAGTTATGGTTTGATGCGATGCAGCTTATAATGCTTCACTTTTGCTTTTTTTTTTTTTTTTGCTTTTTTTTTTTTTTTCAGGTCTTGCTGTAGGTTTGGACCCTCAGGGGTATGGAAACCCTGACTTCTGCTGGCTTTCAGTTCATGACACTCTAATCTGGAGTTTTGCTGGTCCGATTGGCATTGTAGTTGCTGTAAGTGTTGATCTGCTGTGTGAAAATACAGAACATTGCAGTGACAAGTGAGGAAATTCAAACCATGTAATTTACTGATTTCAAACTTAGAATTTAATACACCAACAAAAAAATGTGCCTGTCTGGGCACAGCAGGGATGTAATAAAATCTCTGACACATGGAAAGTGCACTGTGGAGGAAAATCCAACATTTACTCTAGAAGATATCTGTGTTTTTTGTATACCTATTGATATGCGGCATATTCATATGCATTAGTATTTAACCATTAAAGTATAGAAGAGCAAAAATGGGTATAAATGCACATGGTCCCATCCTGTGTGAGATGAATGTGACACTGGGGAGAGAATGGACAGATTTTAGAGGTGAAGCCTTGCCATTAGGTAGGATAGTGGGTTATAATGAGTGTTTGGAGAAGGAGCAAGGATTGGGAACAGAAGTGGCTGCCAAAGCAGAAATTAAGCCAGGGGCTGAAAAAGTCACATGGATAGGATTTGAAAGAGGTGGGCAACTGCCCTTTAGGCTCCATTCACACCTGAGCATATCGATTTACTGGCGTTTTCTTCAGCATTTATTTTTAAGCTTTTTTGCAACTTTTTACAAGCTTTTTTTTTTATTTTTTTAAAGCGTTTTAGAAGTGCATTACAAGCGTTTTATAGCTTCAGGCATTTTTGTTTAGCCAATAGAAAGCACTAGGGGGACAAGAGGAAATTAGGGGTGGAGAGTATGCTGTTTGAGCAGAAGACGAGAAACAAAACACTCATAAAACGGTCAAGTCAGGCGTTTCTATTGTAGTCTATGGGGCAAAAAAACACTTGTAATCTGTCAAAAAGAAGCTCACATGGGGACAGAGGCATGCAGCATGCAAGAGCTGATTGTTTATGCATCCAGAACAGCGAGGAGCTGCATGCAGGTAGCCCACGTTAGTGCTGCAGTGGCAGACAGCGTGCGCATTCTGTCAAACTCCGATATGAGTGAGTGTGTACAGCTGCTTTACAGTGGGCCAAAAAAGTATTTAGTCAGCCACCAATTGTGCAAGTTCTCCCACTTAAAAAGATGAGAGAGGCCTGTAATTGTCATCATAGGTATACCTCAACTATGAGAGACAAAATGTGGAAACAAATCCAGACAATCACATTGTCTGTCTGATTTTTGAAAGAATTTATTTGCAAATTATGGTGGAAAATAAGTATTTGGTCAATATCAAACAAGCAAGATTTATGGCTCTCACAGACCTGTATCTTCTTCTTTAGGAGGCTCCTCTGTCCTCCACTCATTACCTGTATTAATGGCACCTGTTTGAACTTGTTGTCAGTATAAAAGACACCTGTCCACAACCTCAAACAGTCACGCTCCAAACTCCACTATGGTGAAGACCAAAGAGCTGTCGAAGGACACCAGAAACAAAATTGTAGACCTGCACCAGGCTGGGAAGACTGAATCTGCAATAGGCAAGCAGCATAGTGTGAAGAAATCAACTGTGGGAGCAATAATTCGAAAATGGAAGACATACAAGACCACTAATAATCTCCCTCGATCTGGGGCTCCATGCAAGAGCTCACCCCGTGGGGTCAAAATGATCACAAGATTGGTGAGCAAAAATCCCAGAACCACACAGGGGGACCTAGTGAATGACCTGCAGAGAGCTGGGACCAACGTAACAAAGGCTACCATCAGTAACACACTACGCCGCCAGGGACTCAGATCCTGCAGTGCCAGACGTGTCCCCCTGCTTAAGCCAGTACATGTCCGGGCCCGTCTGAGGTTTGCTAGAGAGCATTTGGATGATCCAGAAGAGGATTGGGAGAATGTCATATGGTCAGATGAAACCAAAGTAGAACTGTTTGGTAGAAACAGCTCATTGTGTTTGGAGGAGAGAGAATGCTGAGTTGCAACTAAAGAACACCATACCTACTGTGAAGCATGGGAGTGGAAACATCATGCTTTGGGGCCGTTTCTCTGCAAAGGGAACAGGACGACTGATCCGTGTACATGAAAGAATGAATGGGGCCATGTATCAGCAAGGGCATTGAAGATGAAACGTGTCTGGGTCTTTCAGCGTGACAATAATCCCAAACGCACCACCCGGGCAATGAAGGAGTGGCTTCGTAAGAAGCATTTCAAGGTCCTGGAGTGGCCTAGCCAGTCTCCAGATCTCAAACCCATAGAAAACCTTTGGAGGGAGTTGAAAGTCTGTGTTGTCCAGCGACAGCCCCAAAACGTCACTGCTCTAGAGGAGATCTGCATGGAGGAATGAGCCAACATACCAGCAACAGTGTGTGACAACCTTGTGTAGACTTACAAAAAATGTTTGACCTCTGTCATTGCCAACAAAGGATATATAACAAAGTATTGAGATGAACTTTTGATATTGACCAAATACTTATTTTCCACCATAATTTTCAAATTAATTCTTTCCAAATCAGACAATGTGATTGTCTGGATTTGTTTCCACATTTTGTCTCTCATAGTTGAGGTATACCTATGATGACAATTACAGACCTCTCTCATCTTTTTAAGTGGGAGAACGTGCACAATTGGTGGCTGACTAAATACTTTTTTGACCCACTGTATCTCTATTGACTATCATATGCTGCCTTCACGCAGCTCCAGATAGCTAAACAAATGGCTTGTATATTTTACGGGCCTCTGTGCTCATTTGAATGAGACCTGAGCGTTTTTTTCTTGACTGATATTACATGCATGTCTGACCAAAATGAAGATGAAAGGGGCTCCTGGACATGATCTTGGTGATGTTTTCATCGATTTATTAAGGTGGAATAACAGTCTTGAATGGGGACATAGTGTTTTCAGTAATAATAAGTGTTACATTTGCTGTAACTGTCATGTACCATTTCATTACAGATAAATATAATCATCTTTGTACTGGCTGTGAAAACCTCTTGTGGTCGAAGGCAACGGATGTTTGAGAAAACTGGAGTCCTGTAAGTTTGAATTTTTGTTTTAACAATCTTAACACTTTACCTAAAATGTTATATGGCTACAGTGCAATACCAACCACTGCTTATTGCTAACTGTTTACTGGACTGTTTTTCTGCCATTGTAATATAATGCGTCAATATGCACCTCTTTAACCCAGGATTTTATTCTGACCTTTAGCTCTACACTGAGGACAGCATTCCTATTACTGCTTCTAGTCAGTACCACCTGGTTATTGGGGCTTATGGCAGTCAACAGCGATGTTATGACATTTCACTACCTCTTTGCTATCTTCAGCTGTATGCAGGTAACCTATCTTAACATAAAACATATCTGTAGCGTGAACTGTATTGATGAAGAAATGTTGTTTACACTGTTATTCAAAAAAAATATTATTCTTTGCATACTGTATTGTGTTTTTTTAATCGTATCACTTAATGCAATAGGTGAAATGACCGTGTATGTAGTACATCCTCCTCTCCTACTTCAGAGACATTATAACCATAGCACCGCATCAGATTACCCACTTTACTTAGAAGTAGCACCTCTTACTTAAATATTGATGGCATTAATAAGGTTGCCACCGGCAGACCAGCATTCAGTATTTATATTTACCTTGCTCTGCCTTAAGTCTTGCCCAGGCCAAGATTTGAAATGTTGGTTCCTATATTATTTTGTCTCTATTTTCTACCTCCTATCACCCTATTTTGTTTTCCACAGCTTTATAACACCCCCTCTCATGTCCTTCATAGAAACAAAGACATACATTTTAAAACCATTTAATTGTATTATTATTATTATTATTATTATTATGACATTTATGTAAACCTGAAAACCATGAAACTTTTGCTTTTATGCAAAGTTTGTAAAAACACCTGTAAATGTGGGTAGCCGTATTAGCCATTTAGTATTAGCAGCGTATGCAGCAACTGCTTCATGCTTGGAAGCAGTTACAATGCTTGTTTCTTTCCATTCTTTTCTCCTTAGAAAATGCCTTGGATAGCTTAATACTTACAAATGCAATTTCTATCATTATTATTATCATTGGCTCCTGAAATAAGCAACAGCTCCTGATGCGTGGCCAAATCCCAACATGGATACTGTTAGTGATTGTAAACCCCTTTAATATAAAAAAAATAAACATGTTATACTTGCCTGCCCTGTGTAATGGTTTTGCACAAAGCAGCTCTGATCCTCCTCCTTCTATGAGGGCACTCATGCGGGCTCGCTCCTGAGCCAGCTCTGTGTGTCCATAGACATCCCACACCTTATGATTGGTCAGTTCCATCACATGGTACTGGTAACACACTAGAAACGTGTGGTAGAAAATGTTTTACTATGTGTTATTGCAACAATATTTTTTTAAACTAAGTTATTATTCAGCCTCTTGGACATGTGAGAGGCTGCACTTGAGGGGCCCTTTAGTTACTTAGTTGACAACCACTGTGCTGTATTCCTAAAAAAGGGATTTTTATAACAGCTTACCTGTAAAATCCTTTTCTTGGAGTACATCACGGGACACAGAGCGACTTAGTCATTACTAATGGGTTATATAGATTACCTTCAGGTGCTGGCACTGGCAACTTCCAAACCGGAAGTACCCTCCCCTATATAAGCCCCTCCCATCCGGGAGCACCTCAGTTTTGTAGCAAAGCAATAAGTGTCCCTAAAAGAGGGGTGGGAGCTCTGTGTCCCGTGATGTACTCCAAGAAAAGGATTTTACAGGTAAGCTGTTATAAAAATCCCTTTTTCTTTTTCGTACATCACGGGACACAGAGCGACTTAGTCATTACTAATGGGACGTCCCAAAGCAATGCCAAATGAGAGGAGGGATACACTATACATAAGCTGGGCGCCATCAGGCATGAGGATCTTTTGCGGCCTGCAACACACTGCGCCCAAAGGCGACATCCTCCTGACTTCTAACGTCTACCTGGTAGAATCTAGTAAACGTGTGTACTGAAGACCATGTTGCGGCCTTACAGACTTGAGCCAGGGAGGCCTGGTGATGCACTGCCCATGAAGTTCCAACTGCTCTTGTGGAGTGCGCCCTAACTTTGAACGGAGGCGGTCTCCTTCTCAAGCCATAGGCTTGTATTATGACCTGTCGAATCCACTTGGCTAAAGTAGATTTTGATGCTGCCTGACCCTTTCTGGGGCCTTCCGGCAGAACAAACAAAGTATCCGTTCTACGAATCTGAGCAGTGGCTTTTAGATAAGCTTTAACTGCTCTTACTACATCCAAAGAATGCAATAACTTTTCCTCTACCGAACTAGGTTTGGGGAAAAAAGAAGGAAGAACCACATCTTGGTTCAAATGAAACCTCGATACCACCTTAGGAAGAAAGGCTGGATGAGGACGTAATACTACTCTGTCCTTATGGACAACCAGATATGGCTCCTTACAGGACAAGGCGGCTAATTCCGATACTCTTTTAGCCGAACAAATGGCTACTAAGAAAATCAATTTCCTGGTGAGAAGAACCAAGGAAATGTGCTGCAATGGTTCAAATGGTTGTTTCTGTAGAACCGACAGAACCAGGTTTAAGTCCCATGGACATATGGGAATACTAACCGGAGGGCTAATACGCATCACTCCTTGTATGAAAGCTTTGACTAATGAATGCAAAGCCAAGGGCCTTTGAAAGAATATTGACAAGGCCGAAATCTGACCCTTGATAGTACTCAAGGCAAGCTTCCTATCTACAGCCCACTGTAGGAAGTCCAGAATCCTACCTATTACGTACTTACGCGGATGCCATTTCCTGGCTTCACACCACGCGATGTACGCCTTCCAGATCCTATAATAGATCTGCCTGGATACCGGCTTCCTGGCATTGATCATGGTAGATACCACAGGATTAGAGAGCCCTCTCTTTCTTAGAATGTGGGCTTCAATAGCCAGGCCGTCAAACCCAGGGCTGGTAAGGAAGGGTGGTATATCGGTCCCTGCGAAAGCAGGTCCGGATGATGTGGGAGTGTCCAAGGACTCCCCACTGACATTTTTACGATCTCCGCGTACCATGCCCTTCGGGGCCACGCTGGAGCCACCAGAATCACCGGTTTCTTTTCTACCCGGATTCTGCGGATAAATCGCGGTAACAACTGTGGCGGTGGGAATGCATATATCAGCTTGAACTGATCCCAAGGGAACACTAGGGCATCCGAGCCGCAAGCTAGGGGATCCCTTGTGCGAGACACAAATCTGTCCACCTTTGCGTTGAATCTGGATGCTAGCAGATCTACATCCGGTGTTCCCCACCGCTGGCATATTGCCTGGAAAACCCCGGGGTGAAGAGACCATTCCCCCGGGCATAATTGCTGGCGACTTAAAAAGTCCGCTTTCCAATTTTCCACTCCTGGGATGAAAACCGCGGATATGGCTGGGACATATCTTTCTGCCCATTCCAGGATGCAATTCGCTTCCCTCTGGGCTGCACGACTCCTGGTGCCACCCTGGTGATTGATATATGCCACTGCTGTGGCATTGTCTGATTGAATTCTGACAGGGGACCCTTGGAGTTTGGATGTCCATGCTACTAGGGCATACCGGGCTGCTCGTATCTCTAAGAGATTGATGGGCAGGGCCTTTTCTGCATCCGACCATCTGCCCTGGAGAGACCATTGCTCCAGTACTGCTCCCCAGCCTATAAGGCTGGCATCTGTAGTGACCACCTTCCAGGAAACCGGACTGAAGGGTTTCCCTTTTTCCAGATTCTGGGGCACCAACCACCAATGGAGGCTCTTGCGAACGGAAGGGGACAGGGACATTGGTAAGTCTAAAGCCTGAACTTTTTTGTTCCAGGCTGACAGTATGGCCCTCTGCAAGTTCCTTGAATGGAATTGACCGTAGGGTACTGCTTCGAATGAAGCCACCATTTTTCCCAGCAGCCTCATGCACAGGCGTATGGATGGTTTTCTTTTTGTACCCACTAAGTGGGTCAAATCTTTCAAAGACGACACCCTTTCTGGAGGTAAGAAAATCTTTCTCTGATTTGAATCCAGCCTTAGCCCCAAGTATTCCAGACTTTTGACTGGTCTTAGGGCTGACTTGTCTCGGTTGATAATCCAACCGTGATATTCCAGATACTTGATTGTCTCGTGAATAGCTACTTCCAGTTTTTCCACTGAGTGGTCTATTAGTAGCAGGTCGTCTAAATATGCCATTATCGTTACACCCCGTGTTCTTAGATTGGCCAATAGTGGGGCCAGAATCTTTGTGAACACTCGTGGTGCTGTGGCCAGACCGAAAGGTAAGGCTCTGAACTGAAAATGGCGCCCTTCTACTGCAAAGCGTAGAAATTTCTGGTGGGCCGGAAAGATGGGAATATGCAGATAAGCATCTTTTATGTCGATCGAAGCTAACCATTCCTGCCCTTGTAGGACGGTGGCCACTGATCGGATCGACTCCATCCGAAAAGTCCTGATATGTAGGAACTTGTTTAGCCCTTTTAGATTTAATATGGGCCTCACGTCCCCATTTGGCTTGGGGACTGTGAAGAGGTTCGAGTAAAACCCGAACCCGCTTTCTTCCAAGGGAACCTTCATGATTACACCTTGGAGCAATAGTTGTTCTAGTGCCAGAAGGAGGGATCCTCTCTTCTGGGGATCGCTTGGCATGTTTGACCTCATAAAATGGGCAGGAGGAGTGTCTTTTAACTCCAGCTTGTATCCCAGACTTACTGCGGAGATCACCCATTTGTCTCTGATGGTGTCCCGCCAGGTCTCTGTGAACAACTGAAGTCTTCCCCCCACCCGATTGAGTGGGGGCAAGCCTTCATGACTTGGGGGGAGGTTTTGTACCTCTCTTGACCCAGGGTTTCTTGTTACCCTGTGATTGTCCCTGATTTCTGCCCCCTGGATTTGACCGCGGAGGCCGTCGGAACTGTTTCACAGCCGATGTGCCAGGGACTGGAGAAGTAGGCCTCTTAAAAGAAGGACTTCTACCCTTGTTCTTAACCGGCAAGAGTGTACTTTTACCGGCAGAAATTTTCTGGATATACTTGTCCAAATCTTCTCCAAATAAGCGTTCTCCATGAAATGGGAAGCTAATCAGTAATTTCTTACAGGGAGCTTCAGCAGACCAGTTTTTGAGCCATAGAAGCCTACGCATATGTACTACAGACAGCGTACAGCGGGAGGCCTGTTTAATTGTATCCTTTATGGCGTCTACCGCAAAACATAAGGCTCTAGGTAGGTCAGCTAGGGCAAGAGCCTGCTGATCTGGTAAGTCTCTTAAGACTTGTTTCAACTGATCTTTCACTGCTTGGCAGACTCCAATCGCTGCTACTGCAGGTTGTGTCACCATGCTTGCTGTAGAGAAAGCAGATTTTAGTAAAGACTCCAATTTTTTATCTATTGGGTCTTTGAACATTGGAACATTATCCACTGGACATGTCAGTGATTTATTCACACAAGAGATGGCTGCGTCCACTGTAGGGACCCTCCATTTTTTTATGAACTTATCCTCCATGGGATAGATCACTGGAAATCTCTTGGGGGGAGTAAATATTTTATCAGGATGCTCCCAATCCTGGTAAATAAGCCCTTCCAATAAAGGGTGGATTGGGAAGGAACAGACAGCCTGGGGAGCCTTCAGCGACCCCTGCGAGGAAACCGTAGTGGTTGATGGTTCCGCCAGAGGCATTTTAAATGCTGAGCAGACCATGTTAGTCAGAGACTGAACCCATAATCTTTCAGCCTGAGATGCTGAGAAAGGTTCTTCCACTGTTGATTCCTCTATAACCGAATCAACCTCATCCTGATCCCCTTCAGGTAGGTCGATCTCTGTGTGGGGCTGTTCCTCCACTAACAGGCACTCTGAAGGAGGAGACGGAGATCAGACGCGCTTTCCCTGTGACAGGGAAGCAGCGATCAATGCTGTTAATCTCTCTTCCAATCCTCCCAGAGTTGAGGATAAAACCTCCTCTGTTATATATACAGGAGCAGGTGGACTGGGGACAGCCGCAGCACCAGGTACTCCTGCGGGGTTCCTTAGGCTACTGACCTCTGAATTTTCAGGGGAGATTGGTGCAGTACAAGCATGCCCAAAATCCTCAGAGCCCGATGGAGACCCCTTTGGCTTCCTGGAAGACTTATTTCCGGAGCGTCTGGACGACATATCCTTTAAGCACAAAGCTGAGGTATTCCCGTCGTCATACACCAATTTTGCTGGTAATAGTCTAACACAGTTGCTGCTATATACCAGCTGGTGTCCACTAAAGTGCCTTTCTATGGGGATGCCTGCATCAACCGCCTCTGTGTGCCACCGTTTTGTTGCTAGCTCTGTTTGCATCCAGCTGACACTTGTACTGTGTCTTTTATCCATGCTGGGACGCCTGCACATGCGCAGAAGCGCCGCGGCGCGCATCGAGCAACATCCACCCGCCCCGCCCCTTTCCTTTCATAGGAGGCGCGTGCCTGCGCGCGCGCCCGTGCGCCTTCGGCGCCCTTTTTTGAAACCAAGCAGGGACTAGGAGCCAGGGCCCTTTTTGCCGGAGGGCCTGTGCGGTGGATGAGTGCAGCAACAGGGCAGAGGAAGTGGATTCCCACAGAGAAACTTACCAACTGCCTGGATCTTTTGACTTTAGAAAACCAGAGATCCACATGACAAGAAAAATGGACCACAGCGGCCTCTAGTGGTTTAACACAGGTACCACGGTCTCCCTTTTTTTTTTTTTTTTCTTGACTACTATTAAAATTTTAAATTTTCCAGTAGTTACAGGCATACACAGATATTAGCGGGAATACCGTTAGGTAACAGACAGAAAGACAAATTAGGCTTGGGGGTCCCCCAATAGAACCAAGTTCCTGGGGGCCCCCACTTACCTGTTCCCCGCCGCAGGACTTTGTTTGGTCCACAGAAGCCCAAACTTCACCTATCACGGCAGGCATTGTAATTAAACCTTCAGGGACCGGGTTCCCAAGGATTCCACTCCCCTGGACCTGTATAGCACCCTGCACAGACAACATCTTGGTCGTGGGTATGACCAGAGCTCTGGATCCCAGGGTCCTGCCCTCCTAAGAGAGGCATTACAGGCAAAACCTTGCTCTTCTGCTGCAAGGCCCGGGTACCGACCGTTTAGCTATGAAGCTTTTTTGGTGGGATCCGGAACAGCTTACTAAGGCCCGTAAAAGAACCTGTACGCAAGCCCAGTGAAAACACATGTTACTCTTTGGCCAACACCTTAGACACTGGCAAAAAACTGAGGCGCTCCCGGATGGGAGGGGCTTATATAGGGGAGGGTACTTCCGGTTTGGAAGTTGCCAGTGCCAGCACCTGAAGGTAATCTATATAACCCATTAGTAATGACTAAGTCGCTCTGTGTCCCGTGATGTACGAAAAAGAAATAGATTAGGCAGATAAGCTAGACATCTGGTTGCTGGTAACATTATTGGTTATATATATTTTTATATATATATATATATATATATATATGTGTAATATACATTTTATCAACTTGTATTAGTGCCTTTTAGATCTGTCATACATTTCATGGCTATCAGAGATGAACCAATAATGACAGATCTGTTCTACTGGTAATTTGCCCAATCTGTTTTCATGAGCCGATCTACTGTGTTCTAATGCCGATCTACTGTGTTCTAATCTGTTGCTCCACTAAAATGTACGAGTGCCAAGTTCTTTTTTGGCTTTCTTTAACTGTGCTGGTTGATTGGCTTATTTTCAATGGCTGTCTCTTCTAAGTTCAGACAAGTGATTTCACTTATTGTATGTTCAAAAGATTTTTGCTTTGAGATCTCTATGAATTTGTCTTTTTGACAAATTGTCTACAATATGGGACAATAAGTCGTAAAATGAAATACATAATATGGATGCGTGTCTGTGTCCTGTGTCTCATCTCCTTAGTCAGGTCACTGTAGTCTCTATACCTACCAATTTTAGTGAGATATTTTAAATGGCTTTTGGCTAAATTGCATCTACAGCATTAAATTACCTATCACTGACTGTTTCTGTCAGCAGTAGTAATATATGTTCCTAAACTGTCCCTGACCTCTGCTGATCTTTATACTGATAACTACTTACTGCACTGGAGAAATTCAAAGTGGGAATCTATTCGTTAGGTCTTTAGATAGCCAAGTGTGGGATATGACTTTTACTTGTAGATTGTAATATACTATAGGCTATCACTAATATCCATTAAGAAATCACGCTACTGCAGCTATATAATATTTATTAGTTCAATATGTAATGACTATATGGAGTCCAGTAGCCAATAACAGATTTCATTCTAATTACTGTATTATTATACTAATGTGGTCAGATGATGAAGATGAAATCTTGTTTGCTATCGGTGGGTACACTGGGCACTGCTTTTAAATGCTAAATTTATTAGCCCATGTGTATACACACATATTTGGTGATTGTCATTTTTTTTGTATTTAATTCTTCAAGTTGAATGTGTGTGTAACTATTGGAAAATAAACATATGTGACCTTTTATTTGCTGCAGGGGCTTTTCATCTTCTTTTTCCACTGCATCTTTAACAAGGAAGTGAGAAAACAATTAAAGAATACTTTTACTGGAAAGAAAGTCCTAGCAGATGACACAACTACTACAAGAGCCACGTTATTAACAGTAAGTCCAGTCTGACATTTGTCTATTTTATAGCGTCTCTCTGCTGCCCTCCACAGGTGCTCTATGGGATTAAATTGAAACCTTTTTGAAATGAGAATTTGAAAAATCATATTTACACATATCTTGTAAATATTTATTGTGTTTTATTTGAGCATTCCAGTCAGAGCCGGTTCACACACAGGCGGCACGACTTTGGGGCGTCTCGGCAAGGCGATCTGAAGAGGACTTCAGAGGCGACTTGCAAAATGACTTCTGTATTGAAGTCAATGCAAGTCGCCCCGAGTCGCCCCCAAAGTCGTACAAGAACCTTTTTCTAAGTCCGAGCGACTTGCGTCGCTCCTATTAGAACGGTTCTATTGAACAGAGCGGGACGCGACTTGTCAACCGGCTCTAAAGAAATTGTTGATAAAAACACAAGAATTTGTTATTTGGCCTATTTGAAAATTATGAAATGTCTTGTCTTGTATTTCTACATTACATACTTATGTACATATACGGAATGTGAAATGCTTTGTTTTTACAATGGACTACAAAATGGAAATGTTTAAAGGAGAAGTTCACCTTTAAAAAAAAATGATAAATGCACATATTCTGGCAAATTTCCTGCAGAAGCCTGGAAAGCTTTGCATCCGTATTCAGTAGCTCAAGAGGTGCAATGGTGAGGCCTCTTCACACAAGCCCTTCAGCTTTCTGCCCATATCTTCATAAAGGGCTGTCTGTTGAAATAACGCAGGGCTTGTGAATGAACTATGAGAGCGCTCATTAGCGCCCTTGCAGTTTAGTCAGAATTCCAAGCCATCAGCCGCAGTGGTTAATTGCAGTTGTAGTTCATTCATTCACAGAAAACTGTGAATTAATGACACAGCTATGTGAGCAGAGCCCCACATGGCCGCGCTGTTCCTAAATTGTGACAGTGGGTGTGGGTTACACCGAGGGGGGATATGGGGAGTAACATGTTCCAAAAGGCAAACTTGGCCTTTAAGTGTGCCCCAGCTTATTTCTCTCCTGTGTTGCACAAAGTTACTTGCTCCTGCAAAATTTAGAGATGACCAAATTGTTCTGAAGAGTTTTAAGGTTTAATCCAGAGTGTGCCAGTTTGGAACCAGCAGAGATTCCAAACTGGTCCATTGGGATTTTTCTCTCTGTTTTAAGTTCTTACTGTCATACAAGGACGGCATGCCCTATGCCAAAAAAATACATATATATCGATCCAGCACACCATGCTGAATATGCCTCCCCTGTCCCTAGCCTACATCTTTCTGCGTTACATTCTGATCTTAAAGAAACTATTTACAACATCAGGAAAAGCTAAAGAATAACGGTTTTTATTCTGGGCACATTAGCATGTTTAAAAACCACTTCCATACAGGGCACTTATACACCTTCCTGCCCAGACCAATTTTCAGCTTTCTGCGCTGTTGCACTTTGAATGACAATTGCGCGGTCATGCTACACTGTACCCAAACTAAATTTTTATCATTTTGATCCCACAAATAGAGCTTTCTTTTGGTGGTATTTGATCACCTCTGCGATTTTTATTTTCTGCAATTTTTTTTTTAAATTACCGAAAATTTTGAAAAAAAAACGTTATTTCAGTTACAAAATTTTGTAAATAAGTACGTTTTCTCCTTCACTGATGGGCACTGATGGGGCTGCACTGATGGGCACCGATAGGTGGCACTGATGGGCACCGATGGGCTGCACCGATGGGCGGCACGGATGGGCACCGATAGGCGGCACGGATGGGCACCTATAGGCGGCACGGATGGGGACCGATGGGCGGCACGGATGGGGACCGATGGGCACCTATAGGCGGCACGGATGGGGACCGATGGGCACAGATAGGCGGCACGGATGGGCACCGATGGGCACAGATAGGCGGCATGAAGCGGCACGGATAGGCGGCATGGATGGGCACTGATAGGCGGCATGGATGGGCACTGATAGGCGGCATGGATGGGCACTGATAGGTGGCACTGTACTGGAATGTGTTTTACTAATGGATGCCAATCAGTGCCAAACAATGCCTGCCAATCAGTGGTGCCCATTGTGGGCACTGATTGCCATCCATTGTGGGCACTGATTGGCATCCATTAGCCATTTCTAATTTGCATCCCTGGTGGTCTAGGGTGGCATACCTTTAAGGTGGGCATCCCTGGCATCCCTGGTGGTCTAGTGGCATCCCTGGTGGTCCAGTGTGGGCATCTTTGGGGGGGCTGCACTGATAATGGATCAGCACAAACCCCCCCTGTCAGAGGAGCAGCCGATCGGCTCTCCTCTACTCGCGTCTGACAGACGCGAGTGAGGAAAAGCCGATGACCGGCTTTTCCTGTTTACATCGTGATCAGCCGTGATTACCTAGATCGATGTTGCGGGGTGTCAGACTGACATCCCGCAGCAACGATCGCCGCGATGCGCGCCCCCGGGGGCGCGCAGCGGCTCAAAATCCTGAGGACGTCATATGACGTCCAGTCAGGATTTAAAAACCACTTTGCCGCCGTCAATCCGCTATAGGGCGGGCGGCAAGTGGTTAAAACCTAGAGGGTTCTGTAAATTCCTGGAGGAGCAGTTTATACCCCAACAGAGTATATAGTATACAAAGTAGAATGTTTTTCCTATGATATGTATGCAATGTGGATTTATTATTACTTTCAATATTTTGAAAACAATACGTGATAAAAAGATACTGTACTAGGTGTGGTTTCATTGATCTCTTTCCAAAACATGGCCCTTTCTCTCGTTACATTTTTTTTTTTGGGATAGGACTTGAAAATACTCAATAGTGAAAAGTGTTTGTTTTTTTTTATATTTTCTTTTTTGTGTTTGTATTTTTTTTCTGAAGAAACTGTCTGCACATAGCAGTGGATTTATGGTATTTAGCTCATAGTAGTCATGTGGTATTTGTAATAGGATTACTATGAATACTTTGCACGTAATGAGTGTGCACATCATAAATGTGCAGTAAGGTACGCTGACATTGTAATCTGAATGAAGGAGCTGTATCTCCATGCTGTAGATTTGCTTCACAGTGCGAAAAAACTCCTAACAATACTGCTGGCCTATTAATGAGCTCTTTCTGTGCAGTGAGTGTAAAATATGCAAGCTGACTTTTGGTTGTTTGCCATTCATTTTACTGTGCGTCCGTCTTTAAATCGGTTGGACACAGTGCGCTAACACGAGCATATTTACAGGGAAGCAATGTTTAAAGGATCCTTGCCCCCATGAATGTAAGATATTGCTATTAAATACAATAATGTACAGTTACTTTTGTGCAGAAAAGGTCTAATTTATGGAGGATACCATCACTTTTGTCCTCAAAATCTGGCTTTTCTTTTGTGATTATTTTATTTTGATCCATGTGTTGTAAGATATCTGGAAGTGATGCTTTACATTAAGAAAAAAGAAGCCTGTTTTTGAGGAGAAAGTGATGGTATGCTTCATACGGTTTTACTAGACATGGCAGATTATTTAAGTGATTAGGAAAAATGTAGAACCTTATTTATGGTTGTCTTATTTTCTCTCTAGCGAACCTTAAACTGCAACAACACATATATGAATGATTCTAACATGTACAGAACGGGTATTGGAGAGTCTACAGTCTCCTTGGAGAGCACCGTCAGGTCAGCCAAGAGCCACAATAGCTACCTTGCTTTTATCCTCAGGTAATGCGGTGGTGGGTGCATGGCGCTTGGCTATCTTTGTTTCAAGGAATAGACCAAAAATCGTTGTATGAGAATGCACCTTGCAATATTCCCAAAGTACTGAATGTCAGTACAAAAACATCATTTTGTTTTCTGCTGCCATTAGAAGTTCTCATACTACAGAGAGCCCAGTGTGTTCAGGTAAAATTGCAGATATTGCTATCAAATCTTTCAGCATTTAACAAAAGGATAAATTCTGCTTTCTGCATGGCTAGCTTTCCCACCGCCTGGCACTACAGCAAAGTAAATCTAACACAAGCTCATCCTTCTTTCTGCCCTAATGTACATAGATGTAGACTTATAAACACTGAAAAGAAAAACAGGGCTTACTGCCCTTAGTTGCAGGCTAAATATCCTGTTTAGTTGCTAAGCGGTTGCAATCGGCAATAAATCAGCTTAATTCATGTCTCCAACTGGATTTTTAAACTGTGATTTGGCAATGTATTTATACTTTTCTTTGAATTGTTCTTGATGAATTTTGAGTATAGCCTCAATTAGGACAATATAATCAAAAGCAAAAATTAGTGCCATCATCCATAATAATTGATGAAGGAAAAGCCTAACGAGCAAAGGGTAATGGCTGCTAACACCATACTACCCATAAGTGATCAGTAGGAAAAGGAATGTGATTTTTCTAGGCACTGATGGAACGACACTGAAGTCATACAAAAATATATTTATTACATAAAAAAGAAAGGAACAAAATACAGTTACATTAAAACCATAATCCGACCCCACAACAATGGAATAGCATATGTAGGTGGCGAAGCCACCGTCACCGTCTATTTGGAGTGGAGAAGGCAATAACCTCAACCGGTTTCGCGGTTAACACCGCTTCTTCTGGAGGGTCTATACAATACATAATTGAAAAGTATAAATGAACTACCAGAAAACATAAACAAACATGATACAAACAATGTAGATTTATTCAATAACATAAATAGCCAATGTCATGATATCTGCTCATCATAAGACGTTCACTGGAACACATGAATGCCTGAAATTACCCCCAGCGGCGGACAAGGGGGACAAAAAATGGTGCTGTCTGGTAAAAATAAGTAAATGATTATGCTATAATAATAATATTATAGGTTCTATATTAAAGGACACCCGGAGTGACTAGAGCCTGAGGAAGGAAGGGAAAGGGGGGTAAGAAAGTGAAGGAAGGAAAGGGAAGAGAAAAAGGGAAGGGAAAGGGGGGGGAAGGGGATGATAGGGTTGAAATGGCACTTGGTTGTCATGATATGATGAAGATGAATGATGTTTGTAGACCCCCTTATAAATATGCCCACTTAGGCAGCCCATACATAAGTCTTCTTTTTTTCTTTTTTTTTTTCTCAACCAGTGTACTGAACCAAAAAACTGACTGACAAAAAACAGATTCTCGCATCCAAACACTTGATGTGGATGGGAGAAATCCTTCCCACTGAGTGTTTGATTTGACAGCGGAGAGACTTCCCCACCCTCAGAATACACTGATCAGTACTACAGGCCATGGGCTGGTATGCTGATTGAGCAGAAAAAATCTGACAGAGCCGTTGTACAGAAGTCAATCGATAGACCAACTTTTGTACAACCTCAGTGCCAATATATGAATCAGAATTTGGCGAGTCCCTGCTGAACGGTCTAAACTTCAATCCATTAATAGGCAGCTTAATTTATACTTTTGTATATGACGTACCCTCATCCAAGGGACTGTTCAGATCACAGCACAGACCTAGCAGAACATTCATTTCTGGGCAGAAATTTCTGACGAGGTTAAAATATTTCCCAGTAAGGTTGTTGGTGTTGGGTTCACTATAGATCCCCTAATAAACTGTTACAGTTCCCATTCAGTTATGGGAAATATTTCATAATCCCCCCAAACTTGTGAAGACAAAGCAGAAATCCTACTTAAACACTATTTCCTTTTGATGTTTGTTATTATTAGGATGTTTTTGTTCTGTTACTGTATTCAGTGTAATCTTCTATGTATCCTGGGTAGAGTTTTGAGTAAAGTAATGTTTTGTTTTTTTTTGTGTGTGATATATTAACCTTTAAAGTCATACGCCAGAGTACACTGTGGGTGTAAAGAATGGAGAGCTGAGGAAAAGTGTTTTTATTTGAACTTCGTAGCATAGTTTTGTTGAAGCTTGTCACGCCCTGGAGCTGTTTTTGCACCTAAATAGAACAGTATTGTATTAGCATCACTTCCAGATATCTTACAAACACATGATCAAAATAAAAAAATCACATTAAAAGAGAGCCTGTTTTTCAACTAAACAGCTATATAATATAAAATATCCTAATGCATCTTGCTTTCTTTGCTGCTTGCTTGTGTTCAGCAATTCAGTGCATGTCCTGATGTAACTTCCATCTGTTATAATAATTGATGGCTATTTCTTGTGGTTTAGAAATGCATTTTATTTAGTTGTACTATTACTTGATTATTTCCGGATGCAGGGATGAAGCTGCTCAAAAGCTCAGTATGTCTTCAGGACAGACCCGCGCTGGTGTTACGGAGGTGGATAATGCACATTTCCACAGAAACCGAACGCGCTCTCATGGTGAGGCTCCTAGCCTAGTCCACATTCGATTTAAGAAATAGATATGCCTGGTTTTCTTGATACTTACTATACAAATCTCTGTATGTATAGGACATGACTCTGACTCTGATAGCGAGTTATCTCTTGATGAACATAGCAGCTCTTATGCTTCTTCACGCTCTTCGGATAGTGAAGATGAAGAAATTGGAACAGAGCAGCAATGGAAACCAACCAGCCCTAAAAACAATGAACGTGGGCCTGTGCATAGTACGCCTAAAGGTAATTGGTTTAAATCTTATGACCATTTTCTCAGTTCTTTAAAGGATATCGGCACTATGCAGATCTGTATCTCAACTTTTTCCTCATTCCCAGTCTGCGCAAATCTGAAACCTATTATCTGAAAATAGTTCCCAAGAGATGCAGCCTGCCTGAAACAGCAAGACTTGCTTCAAAATCTTCATAGTCCTTTCATTGCATTTATGGCCAAATGCTTTGAAGTCTGTTGTCAGGCATTACTTGCAACAGTGCAGCTATGGAGGACAAGGAAGAGTAGGAGTGGTGCAAGGTAGACTGTAAAGAGAGTATCTCCAGAAAACATGAGTTCATGAGGTATAATCTTTCAAATTTGCTGATACTATGGAAGAGGAGATGTAGATCGAGCACTAAAGTTCCAGAATTTAAAAATAAACTCTCTACTAGAGTGGTCCTTTCTTTTGATAAATGAACAGAAAAATTGGGGGGGGGGGGAATTAAGGAAGTGAGAAATAAAATAAAATGTAACTATCTTAAGAAATAACTTCTGCTACCTTGGAGGATATGGTTCTTTACACTTTCATTTTAAAAGTGGAAACTCCCTCAAGTAAACGTATAATGCATGTCATAGATGTGCAGTTACTGAAAAATGCACATATACGCATTTTTTTTTTTAGTCTTGCAGCACTACCATCTACTTAAATAGACCCGACCACCTGCTCTGCAAATTCTTGCACAGTTTTAATACAAATGAGATCATTAAAAATTGCAACTATATATTTTTTTTTTTCCTGCAGTGGATTCAATACCAAATCACGTTAAACCATATTGGCCTACTGAATGCATGACAGCCAGTGACAGTGAGGATCAAGCGGGCAAAAGTACACTGAAAGTAGAGACCAAAGTGAATGTGGAGCTTCATAATGAAAACAAAGCTAGCCATTGTGGAGAAATGCCTCATGACAAGGAGAATGAAGCACAGACCAAGGATGGCAAGGTGGTCAACAATCACAACGGTCAACAGCCAGAACTAAGAAAAGGTAAGCTTGACTATGGCAATATTTGACAGTACTTCATCTATCCATTTTCAGAATCATGTTATTGGTTTTGAACATGGAATCCTAGGTCCCCAATCTATAAAATATCTAAAGAACACTGAGCTTAAGATTATGTTTTATATAATGATTCCCTAAAGGGCATATTTATGAAGAATATAATTTGACACTCGACAATTATTGTCAATAGCAAAAACGGGAAATAGCAGAAGGAATAAAAGCATGCTTGTACATTGTTACCTTATAACATAAAGCAGGGGTCTTCAAACTTTTTAAACAAAGGGCCAGTGGGAGTAGAAAATTCCTTGGGCTTGGTGGTCAGTGGGAGTAAAAAAAATTACTTAGCACCTGTGGTCAGTAGGAAGAGGAATAGTGCCCCATCGTTTGTTTCAGTGAAAAGATTAGTGCCCCATCATTGGTTTCAGTGAAAGGAATAGTGCCTCATCGTGGGTATCAGTGAAAGGAATAGTGCCCCATCGTTGGTATCAGTGAAAGGAATAGTGCCCCATCGTTGGTATCAGTGAAAGGAATAGTGCCCCATCGTTGGTATCAGTGAAAGGAATAGTGCCCCATCTTTGGTATCAGTGAAAGGAATAGTGCCCCATCGTCGCTGGTATCAGTGAAAGAATTAGCGCCCCATCGTTGGCATCAGTGAAAGAAATAGTGACCCATAGTTGGTATCAGTGAAAGAAATAGTGACCCAACGTTGCTATCAGTGAAAAGAAGAGTGCCCCATCATTGGCATCAGTGAAAGCAATAGTGACCCATTGTTGGTGTCAGTGAAAGAAATAGTGACCCATCGTTGGTGTCAGTGAAGGGAATAGTGCCCCATCGTTGGTATCAGTGAAGGGAATAATACCCTATCTTTGGTATTCATGGGAGGAATAGTGCCCCATCATTGATTGTCAGTAGGAGAGATAGTGCCCCATCATTGATGTCAGTGGGAGGAATAGGGCTCCATCATTGATGTCAGTGTGAGGAATAGAACCCCATTGTTGGTATTAGTGGGAGTAATAGTGCTTAATCTTTGATGTCAGTGGGAGGAATAGTGTTCCAACATTTATATCAGTGGACGAAAGTATGACCTATCATTGGTGCCAGTGGAAGGAATAGGGCCCCACCATTGTCAGTGATAGGAGTTATGCTCCACTGTTGGTGTCAGTGGAAATAATGGTGCCTCATTGTTGTTGTCAGTAGGAGAAAACAATGCGCAGAATAGTGCCCCAATGGCCACATAAGGGCATGCAAAGGGCTGCAGTTTGGAGACCACTGAAATGGTTAACTGCAGTAATGTTCAGGATCATCTCCATTTTTGAGGAATTGATAACATACACTGAGCTGTGATGACACAAGAAAATAGATTACATTTCTGTATGAAAATTTGCTTATACGTTTGTACATACCAAACTGGCATTTGTACATACCAAAGAGTTAAGATTTGTCCATCGGAATCGGCTGAAACCTTCTTGAACATTAATAAAACTTAACAATACAACTATAATGCTCAGACAATGATGAATGTGTTCCCTTTTATAGCTGTCCTGCCCATTATATTTACTTAGTGAGTCAAGTTTACTGAACAGAACAAAGGCTATACGTGACTTGTTCACACTTTGTCACCCATGTTCTATTGTACAGTGTGTTTCTGGTGATGATGTGCAATCATATATTATGTGCAAATCTTGTCCATGTCATGCTGTAAATTCAGTCGTCTAATTCTAAAGATACCTGTGATGGAAATGGTGCTGAGTATGTTAATCCCTTTTAACAAATACAATATTACATGATTGATAACACTTGTTACTCTAACCCTTTTACTCAAGTTTGTATAGTTGGTGCTCTGTTCAGTTATTATAGCAAAAGGGTCTGCAATCAGAATAAGAAAAGAGTGGTTATAAAATTGCAACACTAAAATAAAATAACCCCAAAAAAAAATGTGTATATATATATATCTCTATCCTAAATAAAACACTTCTTTCTGTAACTGTATTATACCTAATCTATAAAACCAGAGACCAGTTGTGTACAGGACTATGGGAAAGAATACATGCATTCTACAAGACAGAAATACAAGAAAGCATTAGGGATATACAGACATCATCTTCCACTGTTGAATGCATTCTTCTGTGTAGATCTGTCTTTCTCAAACTTTTCAACACAGAGGAATCCTTGAAATAACGTTCCAGTCTCAGGGAACCCCTGCTACAAATGACTAGATCTACAACTCCTGATACATTAGTGTGATGGTCAGTGGGAAGAATGCTCCTTACACTTGTGGTCATTAGGAAGAATTACCCCCTTACAGATGGCTAAAAGGATCAATAGTGTCAGTGGGAACTTCTCTAAGGTGCAGAAATTTCTCCTTGCTCAAGGAACACCTAGCAACCTCTGGAGGAACGCTAGGCTTCCATGGAACCTTGGTGTAGATAATGGTACTATTGCAAGTATTGTGTAATGGTAGGGTATGATACCATTTTTATGGGATGCTTAAACATTAAATGTTTTCTTAATTCTTTTTAACAGGTATTCTGAAAAATAAAGTCACATACCCTCCTCCTTTGACGGACAAAAATCTGAAAAACCGTCTACGAGATAAATTGGACTATAATCAAAGTACTATTTCATCAAGGACTTCCTCACTATGTTCAAATGATGGCATCCGTCCAGTTACAGACACAACAATAACCATAAAAAATGCACGAAGGGATCATCCTCGAGAACAAGTCAATGGCATAGCGATGAGTGTACAAGCTGGACCTACAAATGGAGAGGCTTCAGACTCTGAGTAAGTATGCCAAAGAAATATTGGCATTAGAGATAATTGAACATATAATAGGATATGTGCATAGAGCCATGCATTTCATACAGGATCAGTGACAATTCTAATATGCAAGTTTATTGTCAGTGTGGTTAAGCCATATATAATTTCAGCTCCCAAATGGGACAGAGATGGCTTTCCTTTAATGAGACTCTGTCACTTTAAGAACAAAAAAAAAAGTAAGCTGCTGAAAGCTATAAAGTGCAGGCACCCCAATGTTCATACACGTACCTGTAGCAGCTTCCGGTAATCCCTGCTTCCCCTGAATGCCAGGCTATTGTGACAGGCACAGCTCTGACACTTTTGGGTCTTGTCAAACCTTACTGCTTACATTTCCTCCAGCCCCACCTCCCCCTACATATATTTTCATTGGTCCATCACTATGATGTGCTGCATCAATGGCCCATTGTCCTATTCAAATGAGCAGAAGGCAAATTGAGAAACTTCATCATTATCAGTAAGTTTTTAGAAACATTGCCTGTCATATCAGTTGGGATTTGACTGTAACTGAAGGATATTGGGGCTGCTTCTGGTATTCTGGTACCCGCACTTCATGCCTCTCAGAAGCTTTAAACTGTCTGAGTGACAGAGTTTAAGTCACTCAAATCCATGTTATCTAGTAAAAGAATGTCTGATATGTTTTAATGCTGCTTGAAAATAAATCTGAAGTTTCAGTTTAACTCAGGCCAGTTAAAGTGCTTTTCGGACTACTCCCCCCCCCCCCCCCCTCCGGTGTCACATTTGGCACCTTTCAGGTATGTAATCCAGGTATCTGCTCTCACTTCCGGGCATAGGTCGCCGCGGTGTCCTACGCCACGTCCGTGGCCTTCTCTGTCCCCCCTCTGTCTTCTGGGAGACGCACAGGTCCCAGAAGACAGCAGGGACCAGTGGGATTGCACAGCGCGACTCGCGCATGTGCAGTAGGGACCCATTTCCTGATTCTCTTCCGAAGATGGTGGCAGCAGCACCTGAGAGCCGACGGACAGAACGGCTTCGGGTGCCAACATCGCGGGCGCCCAGGACAGGTAAGTGTCCTAATATTACTAATATTAAAAGTCAGCAGCTGCAGTATTTGTAACTGCTGGCTTTTAATTATTTTTTTCCAGCGGAACTCTGCATTAAAAAATTTTAAGGTACCCTTTGAACAGAATCTGATTCAGAACAGCACTTACTTGCCATTTGCACATAGAAGTTCTTGTTATGTGTGTGCCTAGTCTGAAAAGAAGAGGATTACTCAGATGGAGCAAAAATCTGTCTGGAGGCAGCTTCAGTTGTGATGCATTTTAAATTCCTCATCTTCTCAATATGGATTTTTAGTGGCTAAAGGTTTTAACACCCTAATCCATTCTCTGCATTAGGGTAAACAAACCTTTTACGTACAAATACCCCCTGATTATCAGTGCAGCAAGTCAATGTCCGTCAGTGAAGACGAAAAAGTACTTATTTACAAAATTGTATAACAGAAACTAAGAAAAAGTTTGTTGTTTGCTTTTATTTTTTTCCAACTTCAGGCTTTTTTTGTTTAGCAGAAATTAAAAACCTAGTGATGATTAAATACCACCAAAAGAAAGCTTTATCTGTCTCAAAAAATTATCAAAAGTTAATTTGGGTACAGTGTTGCATGACCACGCAATTGTCATTCAAAGTGCAACAGCACTGAAAGCTAAAAATTGGCCTGGGCAGGATGGGGGTGAAAGTGCCTTGCATTGTATTTAAATTGTTTGCCAAACACTGCAGTTATAAAATAAAAGTAGACATACATTTTGTCAGTTTAATATATTTATTTTAAATGTTTGCCAGATCTCTAATACTTCCATGAAGTCTGATGTACTACTACTCATTTTTGTAAGGGATCTCCTCTGGAAGGTTGTTATTAACCATTGCTGAGGCTACTGTTGTGCACCTCAGGAGTCTGACACTACCTGATTCCCTGTAGTGATGCTCGTTCTATGGAAGAACAGTATTGTATAGCAGTATGCATGGACAGTTTGTTGTGATAAATTGATGAATAACAGCCATTTAAGGGCTTCCATTTACAGAAAAGTTGTCCTATCATTTTGTAGGGTTACCAGCCACCTGATTTCCCAGGAGCAGAAAGTCAGATTTTAACTTATGGCCAAGATTCTGTAAAGCATTGACATTGGTAAACCCCACAAGTTACTTTATCTTTGCATGAGTACTGGAATGCACTGAAATGGTGGCAGGGTTGTTTCTGCATGTTAGATATGAGTATTCCTTGGTCCCTTCTCCTCTTCTGTGACATGCATGACATGTAAACTAACATTCGGTAATGTATGTGTTTAACCCAAATCCTGCATGCTCCTTTCTTTTCATGAACAGTGGCAGTAATGAAACTTCAATTTGAATCATCAGGAGATTGTGAAGACTTCTACAGACCAGGAACCCCTCGTCCCAAAGCTTGTGACTTCCCGAACATCTGGGATTATACAGAGGAGCACAACTGTGGTGGTCGAGGATGTATCATTGCTAAGGCAATTTCTTAATTTGGCAGACTTGTGACTGCTTCATGATATAAATAATAAACTAAAGAGCTGTGCTGTCGGGATCCATAATAAATTAAAGCACCCAGTGCCAAAAATTAGAGCATGGAGCATAAGCAAGACTCCTTTCCCATGGATGAAAAGGACATCACAACAGAGGATACAGCAGAAAGTGCCGGACGGATTCACAGGTCCATACAAGGAGATTGCTTTGTGGTGTAGACTAAGCTAACGGATTCATGAATTCATGAAAATAGCATGGTTCTGCTCTGGAGAAATCGACAATATACAGGCAGTCCTCCCCTGGCGTTGAGCACTGCTCATTTGTCTTGTCACAATGTGACCTTCCAGCCTGCTGAACAATGCACACTATAAGATGACACCAAGTGCCCTTCATTCACTTCAACTTATGTGTCTTAAAAACCATTGTAAAAATCTGTAAAAGAATGTTTGTAGATATTTTATATATTTTTACGGGGACTCTTAAACAAAGCTCTTTTTTTGTAAATTTTACTACTAGTTTTGTTATTTGATACTCACAGACCTGCTGAAAACATATTTTTGTACTACAAGATTGCACATTACTTGAATTTTTATCTTTTATTGCAAACTTTTTTTTTATTACAGAAACTTTCATCCTAATTCCAGGCAAGGAAAATAAAACAATCAGATAGTTGTGCTGCCAAGTAATTGTATATCCTACCCTTATACTTGACATTTCCTATACAACACACTGAATAGAACTAGTTTGTTACTGAGACCCTTCTGTCCACTTTCTGTCTATTGCCAGAACTGAGTGTTACATTCGGAGCACCTTTTGTTTCTACTACTGAGCTTTACTTCCGTTCTCTTCTCTTCTCATTCAACAGCACAACCCAAATAAATTCACAGAAAACTGAGATTTCTTTTGCCTGGTAAAAGAATACCTTAAATTTGTTTCTTGAAAAGCACACATTTTCTACTCCAGTCTACAGACAGCGAGTATCGGACTAATATTTAAAAATCAATAAGAAGTGATTAAGACATCTTTCTTTAAACTGTGATAATTGTTTTCAATGTACAGTTGTATATAATATGTTGACAGGCAGCAGTAAAGATACTGAATTCAGTCTACACAAAGCTTGGTTGATCCTCACACTGTGGTTGGTTGAATTGTTTTTCATCCATTTCTCAGCAATTGAATGACTACTACGGAGTAACATGGCATACAAGTCGATCCTGCAAACACTCTCGGCTAAATCACCCTCAACCTGTAATAAATTATAAAAAAAACATTTGTTGTTACATGCAGAGATTAGTATTTACAGGAGCAAGAACTACTACTAATTGCACTGAATGAAAGACAGCGAAAACATGCCTAAAAGTGCCTTATAACAATTCTCTAACAGTGAGGTTTTTTTATTTGCATATGCTGTTTGTTCTGCAGCCATTTATGTTCATCATTTTTAAAATTCATGGTCTGTGATCATAGATTCTAAAAAAAAATAGATGAAAGTTGGACAATCTGCAATTTTGTTTGGTCAGCTTTACAAAATGTTCTTATCCCACGTGTTCAGTGTCATCAAAGTAATAACTGGTATGTATACACAGGTCTCATGACAGTAAAAAGCTATAGGTATGATATGTTCTTATTATCACCCCTGTAAATCTTTCTGTTCCCTTTATTTTTTTTTAAAGTGTTACATTTTGGCTGGGTTTTTGTTTAATGTTTAAAAATGATTTTTATGACAAACTTTTATGGCAAAGGCTAGACAATGGATTTTTTTTTTACATGTGTATTTATTAATGTACAAACACTGGAGAAAACCGTACTGAGAAGATGGCATGGTAAATTAAAATGTTCAGATTGTATCAGTGTGGTGACTTTTGTCTGAATTTTTATTTTATGTATTCTCTTTTAAAGATCCTGTATACTGGATTATATATATATATATATATATATATATATCACATATGTAATGGTACACAACATCAATACATTGCAATATTTGCATAAATCTGGCTGCTTTGGCAGAGACAGCAGTTGGTGGAAAGGCTGTTGGCCAGGATAAGTCTGGACTGTATAAAATCTAAACGCAAAACAGAGTGCACTGAAACATTAGGTTAAAATCACTTTTGATAAATAAAAATTGTAAAATTACACTTAAAATTAAGTAGCTTGTTCAGGGCATATCATCAGAACCACCATCTCTCGAACAGGGCACCAGAGCATAAGGTCATAAGTAGTCAGCAACAGGAGAGATGTGATCAGGGATGGTAACCTCTGAAGTTACCTTGCAGAAACCATGAGGTGGAAAAGTACAAAAACGTCTCTAATGTATGTCAAAAGAGGATTGAACTTTTACCCTGATTAAATAGAGTGCCTCCACTAACATGTTCCAGGACCCACACCCCTTCACCAGAGTAGGAAAATGGACACCAACACGTGTTATTGGAGGCATTCTATTTACCCCATGGTACAAATGTGGTCCTCTTTGACACACTTTGGTGATGTTTTTGTAGTTCTCACCTCCTGAGGTTACCATCCCTGATAACAATCTCTCCTGTTAACCCTGATCAAGCAACTTAATTGTAAATGCAAATTATTTGTTTTCATGCAGTAGGTATCTAAGAAAAAATGCCTTTAGTAAAGTACGTTGCAAATAAAGATCAGCATAAAACCACAGTCATGGAGTAGTAATGAATAACAACAGAAGGTTATTAAGAGTTAGCGGCCAGGACTTCATTTAATAAAAAAACAAACAGATCGGGTGGTCCAACTTGCTTATAGCCCTATGTGCTGGAGTAAGGGGGGGCTGCTAAAAGGGTAAAAGGATGGGGTATAGTGGGGGAGGGGGTAGTAAGGGGGGGGTCCCACACAGGTAAGAGTAAGATGGGACACTAATGGTGGAGGTAAGGTTTGGATATTAAAAAGTTGAGCCTTCCCCTTGTCTGAATAGCAGAATGTATCCCAGCACAACTAAGTGTCAGTGTATGCTTTCCGTTTGTTTTAGGAGGAAGAAATCAAGTCTTTTATGTGTTGACAGCTGGTTAAGGGTTGGGGATGTGTTTTCCCAGTAGGCTGAAATACATGACGTCACTGCATTCAATAGGTGGCTCAGGACTGATTTTTGTTTTGTAGGTTTTAAGAGGGATGGTTGAATAGTGTAAGACAAAGAAGGCAGGATTGTTGGGAAGTTGAAAGGCACTCAGTGGTCTAATAGACGCCATGAGTGTTGATAGAGATGTGAGTTTGTGGCAGAGCATGCCAGAGAACAGTTGGCACAAACCTGTGGTTGCCATTAGGTTGGGGACTGAGGCCCAGAGACCTGTGGACAAAAAGTGTTAGGCAGGAGAAGGGTGCCTAGGGTGAAGTCAAGGTTGCCAAGGATTGGGGAAAGAGGAGATGGAGACAAACCAAGTTTCTGGAGTGCCAAAGAGCATTGTTGTAGAGAAGGGGTGGGATGAAATCTCAAGATAATTGGTATAGCCAGGAAACACCATGGTAAGTGGTGGAGAGTGAACTGGGAGAGGGATTGCACTATAGCCACCGAGTGTACATGTCTAAATTAGTCCTGTCAGGTGGCAAGCTACGTGGTTCCTAAAGAGATATGGAAGAGTTAGTCCTCCATCAACTTTGGATAAGGAGAGAAGTTCTCGGCAGAGTCCAAGTCTCCTTGAAGCCCCTACAAATTTGACAAATTCCATGCTGACTGCCTTAAAGGGAAGAGCAGACAGGAGGTGCAGGAATTTCGGGAGGGCCAACATTTTGATAACTTCCTGAACCAGGAAAACCATTTAATATTCCACTTCTGCAGTGAGGTTTTTTTTTATGTTTGGGGATGATGGGGGGGGGGTTGGTAATTGAGAGAGCATGTCTCAACAGGATTCACTGTTATGGTAAGTGCCTAGATATTTGAGAGCCAAAGAGGTCCATTTATATTTGCAACTGTTTTTATCTGGGAAGGGGAATTGCTATGCTTGAAAATAAAACAGTGTTGACAAGGAGGACACGGTGCATACATAGAAACTAATGCGTTCCAGTTTTTTTTTTGTAAAATCCCACTTGAACAAGCTGAAGTTAGAAGCTGATTGGCTACCATGCGCAGTTTCACCAGATTTTGCACTCTCCAGTTTTAGTAAATCAACTCCAATACCTCTAGTCTCAAGGGCAAAGGTTAAAAATAAAAGTTTTACTTAGGAGTTTGAGATCAAGGTTTGATAATAAAATGGGGCTGTAGCTAGCACAGCAGGATGGGTCTTTCCTCCCTCTGGATATTATTGTGATGTGTGCTCTTTGGAAAAGTGGGAGGTATTTGTTAAGGAACTAAGAGCATTAGTGAGATGTGGGAGTAGCATTTTTTTTTTAAAAGAATGGCAAATCCATCTGGGCCAGGGGATTTTCCAATTGTGTGGAGGTGTATTTCATCTGGTGTAATGGGAGCTTCCAGTTGGGAGTTATCATCCGGTGTCAGTTGGAGAGAATAGAGGCTTTAATTTTGTTTAAAGAATCTAAAGATGCCAGCTAGGCGGTTTCCAGCTGTAGAAATAGAAATATAGGGAGGAAAAGAAAGCACTGAAAGCATTGGCAATTTCCCTAGGCTGGGAAGTAGGTCTCACCTTGGGGTGTTGAGATTGAAAAAACATATGAGAGGAAACATTGTTCCTTTAGGGCAAAAATATGTCCACACTTAGTACTGTATTCATAAAAGGTTTTATATCATCGGTTTAAGGTGGCCTTGGCTTTGCATCTTGAAGGATCTAGGGAAGATTTAGGTTTTAGTTCTAGACAATGAATATCCTATAGGAGGCGTTGGGTTTTGGCATCTCTATCACGTTTGACTCTGGTGCCGTGTTTCATATGTATGCCTCTGATGTAGGTTTCACGCGCTTCCCACAAAAGCATAAGTGCAAAATTAACCATTTTTATTCATGCAAGGGTATTTTGTCTGCACAATCTGGTGCGTTCTGTTTGTTTTTTATTTTGCATGCTATATTGAGAGATATATATATATATATATATATATATATATATATATATATATATATATATATATGTATGTGTGTGTGTGTGTGAGATGAACCGTGCACCCCCCGGTTCGGTTCGCACCAGAACATGTGAACAGGCAAAAAGTTTGAGCTAACATGCAAACCCTATTAAAGTCTATGGGACCCGAACATGAAAAATGAAAAGTGATAATTTCAAAGGCTTATATGCAAGTTATTGGCAAAAAGTGTATCGGGGCCCGGCTACTGCCCTAGGGGACATGTATCAATGCACAAAAACGTTTTTAAAACTACAATTTTTTTCTGGAGAAGTGATTTAAATGATGCTTAAAGTGAAACAATAAAAATGAAATATTCCTTTAAATATCGTGCCTGGGGGGGTACCCTTAGTCTGCCTGTAAAGTGGTGCATCTGTGTGATGTGTCAAAACTCCATACACGTTTTGGACCTCCAGATCAGGGTAGAGGAGGGACGGTTTATTACCTCAACGTATTTTAAGAACACAGATAGGAACGCTTTTATCCCCCAAGACAGTTGTCATCACTATTCATGGCTTAATTCGGTTCCAAAAAGCCAATTTGTGCGCCTACAGCGCAACTGTACCAAATTAAGTGATTACAGAGAACAGGCTGAAATCCTAACTGAGAGATTCCTTGAGAATGGATACTCTGCCAGGGATCTGGAACAAAGATCTCGGGAAGTTGAACATCTGGATAGAAATCAACTGCTAGCTGAAAAAGTAGTCACTAAGGACGAAAGTAATCCCTTTGTTGGGCCATTCATCACAGGTTTTTCTAACCAACACTACTTGGTGAAGAAATTGGTCCATAAACATTGGCACATCATCAAGGATGATACAGTGTTGGGACCTATACTTCCTGAAAAACCTCAGGTGGTGTTTAGGGGCGTCCCCTCTTTAAGGGATTCATTAGCACCGAGTGTATGCGACTCCCCTACTAATAAACCTATGTTTTTTCAAAATTTGGTGGGTTATCACAAGTGCAAAAAAATGCGCAGTCTGCAGTATTAACCGCATTAAGGAACGTAAAACTCTTGTTTTGTTTCCAACAGCACGTCACAACAGTTTGACATCAAATCTTTCATTACATATTCTACCACCCATGTAGTGTATCCTTATTTGCCCTTGCGGATTACAGTACATAGGAAGGACTGTACGAGCCTTTCAGGTTAGGCTCAGTGAACATATTGGGAATATAAGGAGAGGGTTCAAGGGGCATTCGGTATCTAGACATTACAGTGATGTCCACAATAGAGACCCTAGGGGGACTTCTTTTTTGGCCATTGACAAACTGAAGAGCCATTGGAGAGGGGGGCCTAAAAGGAGAGCGATATCCAAACTCGAAATGAGTTGGATATACAGGGTGAAATGTCTTAGACCTTTGGGATTGAACGTGGATATTGAAATTAATGCATTCATTGATAATTCATGATCATCCCTTTCCTTTGCCCCCTCCTCCTGCCCCCTCCCTCCTCATTTTATTTTATATACCTATTTTATATTTTATTTTATTTTACTTACCTATGCAATTTAAGTTTATTCATCCTAAAATCTTTTAAATCAAGGTATCCATTTTTTGATATATGTGTGTATATATATCATTCTGTATACACATATATTCTTTATTTCCTATATTTTTTTCTCAGTTTGGTGGTTGGGTTAATATCTCCGTTATGGGGTACATCTCTTAATGATGTTTTATTTAGCTGCAGACAATTTTTTCTATCATACAATCAGATTGTCTGTTTTGTAGGGTAAAGTATGGGACACTTCCGGAGGGTAAATCTTCCGACTAAGTCTCTTGGATTTATAGCTCCACTTAGGATTGGATTATTTGCTCATTACATGTTATCCGGATTGCAAAGTTATATGGTGTGTATTTATGTCATTGATGTTTTGTATGTAGATTTATGTATTATTAATATAGTGGAGGAGATAGAGTTTGCGCGTCCTACGTCCTCCCTTTCGTTAGGGAGGTGCCAATATTAGTGATGGAAGTTTAGAGTTAATTTTCTTCCCTCCCTCTGCAAGAATTAGTTAAAATAGAGGGTTGGATATGACCTCACTGTCATGGCCGCCAAAACAAAAGCGAGGCGTGGATGCGCCTCACATGAATAAATAGAGTGACGATTCAGTGCGTCGCCCGTGCCCTTTGATAACGTTTTTGGAAACGAAACTAGTCAGGGCGGTGCTACACGCTGACGTCACTATTATCACGTGACCCCAGAAGCACGGGGGAACGCTAGGACCTTTTATGCCGGCAATTTTTAAACCAGTTTTACGAACTTTGTATTCTTCTTTTTTGCACCTTGATGATCGGAAAAAAGTTTTTTGAGGTAATATACTATCCGAGTCCCCTCCTCTTCTTTTTTTTGGTATCTACACCGGAGGTCTGTTGGTTCCTCTCAAAAATTGGATTACATCAGCCACCAGTGGAGGAAACAGTACAACTAGAGGTAGAGGGAATATCAGGATCTCGGAGTTGTGACATCCCCAGGATCAGCACCAATACCCCGCAGAGGGTGATATCTGCAGGCTTTTCTGACCTTGCCACAGTGGAGGTCCACCTTTTGCGGTAAGGTACCCACCTTGATTTCATACTCACTGTGGTGGATGCAGCTCCCCTACGATTTCTGTGGATCTATCCTGGGCACTACCCTTTTCAACATTTCCTCACCGCCCCCTGCTTTTTTTCATCTGAAGCAACTGTTTGTTGTATTGGACCTTTTCTGAACCTTTAAGGAATGGACTTTCCTATTGTCATTTTAATATTTTAGAGCACTATTACAGTAATATTTGATTATAGTATCCAGTAATTTTTGCTTGATTTAAATATTATACACATATTAGTCTAGTATTACTGTTTAGTAGTATTTAGGTATTTTTATTTGCTTACACATTTTTTGTTTGATCACAGGCTCTGTATTTTGAGCAGGGGTTTAGTCCCTGTATTTGCTTACGTATTAATTTTCGTACATATACACATATAAGTTTATTCACGTTTACCTATTTTTCACATCTTTAGAGGAACTCTCACTAGAGTCCTATTCTTTTCACATGTTTGTGCGCGACATATTTTCTTAATTACTATGTGTAGAACATTGCTGCAGCAAAATTACATTTCTAAAGGGAATTTTTTTTTTTTAACTTGCTCGTGGCTGTAATGTATTGCCGGCTCCCTGCAAAATATAGATGAGAAATCGAGGGAAAAAAACGGTGTGGGTCCCCCCCCCCAGTCCATACCAGGCCCTTCGGGTCTGGTATGGATTTTAAGGGAAACGCCACGCCAAAATAAAAATTGATGGGGGTTCCCCCCAAAATCCATACCAGACCCTTATCCGAGCATGCAGCCTGGAGGACAGGATGGGTGGGAGGCACGCGTGCCAGTGCCCCCCCCCCCCAACCATACCAAGCCATATGCCCTCAACATGGGGAGGGTGCCTTGTCCCCATGTTGATGGAGACAAGGACCTCTTCCCGACAACCCTGGCCATTGGTTGTCGGGGTCTGTGGGTGGGTGGGGGGGCTTATCCGAATCTGAAAGCCCCCTTTAACACTGTAAAGCTACCCATTCACCAAAAAAAGTAAAAACCACAATAGACAGTTTTTGTAAATTCCTTTATTAAAAAAGGGAAAAAAAAAGTGTCCCGCGATGTACATCCATCGTCAATCACGCCGCCCTACAGTACACGAAAAATTGAAAAAAAACTAAAAAACTCTACTTCCATGATAGGCTTCCGGGCGACTGCTGTCTTTTGGCTTCGACAGCTGTTATATAGGCAAGGGCGGGGCCACCCACTGATGTAGCGAAGTGTCCCAGCCCTCCTGATGTCGCATCATATCAGAAGGGGGCGGGTCACTCATTTATGTCACCAGGGGGCCCCGCCCTTGTCTATATAACGGCTGTCACAGCCAGGAGACAGCAGTCACCGGGAGGCCTCCCATCGAGGCGGAGCTTTTTTTTTTTTTTTTTCCGGGTCCGTTGGGCGGCGTAATTGAAGATGGATGGACATCGCGGGACACTTTTTTTTTTTTTTTTCTTCTTTTTAATAAAGGAATTTTTAAAAACTGTCTATTGTTGTTTTTACTTTGACACTCTTTTTTGGCGATTGGGTAGAGGTACAATGTACCCGATACCCATTCACATAGGGGGGCAGAATCTGGGGGCCCCCTTGTTAAAGGGCGCTTCGAGATTCCGATAAGCCCCCCCACAGACCCAGACAACCAATGGCCAGGGTTGTCGGGAAGAGGTCCTTGTCCCCATCAACATGGGGACAAGTTGCTATGGGGTTCCCCTTAACCACTTCAATGCATTGTATTATATAAACTCTGCACTCTCTCTGTGCGTGTGTGTATATGTGTATATATACGCGGTTAACGAGCGTTTCGCAAAACAAGCATTTTTTTTTTCTTTCAATCCTCACTCGGTTTGTGAGTGTTGTCTCGCAAAACGAGCAGGATTCAAGCCACAGCGGTGTGCAGTACCGCATTTGGCTAGAGGTACGGGGGCGCCGGAGCCGCTCGGAAATACTCCGTTCCCGAGCCTTTCTGAGTTCAGCCGAGTATTTCCGAGGCTCTTCAGCGCCCCCCACCTCTGGCCACATGCGGTATTGCATGCCATAGAAGTCAATGCGTAACAAATTATTTTCGTTTTCATTGACTTCTATGGGGAAACTCCCTTTCATATGTGAGTGCTTTGGATTACGAGCATTCTTCTGGAATAGATTATGCTCGTAATCCAAGGTTCCACTGTGGTATGTATAATATATATATATATATATATATATATATATACACACACCGTGCAGGCAGTGTATTAATATATAGTCTACTCTGTATGTGTGTGTGTGTGTATGTATGTATGTATGTGTGTGTATGTGTGTATATATATATATATATATATATATATATATATACACACACTAAGCTACCTGCCTTATCTAGCGCAAGTTCTATCAATCTCCGCGTATCACACTACATACGACTGCTGTGTAAGCAGCCTTATATAGTGTGGGGCATGGACTTGGCCCCCTGAGCCATTATTGGCCAAAGGCACCCTGCCTGGCTCTCACAGATGGTGCTGTGATTGGCCAAAGCATGCAGGTCAGATGCATGCTTTGGCTAATCAGCAGCCGGAAATGCACTGCCATCTCGCAGTGCATTATGGGGCGCTCTGCTGCGTTCAAATTTGCTGTGAACGCCCCCTATGTTCGGTTTGTTTGCAAACAAACGAACACCCGATGTTCGAGTTGAACTTGCGTTCGAATCGAACATCGGGACCATCTCAAATAAATTATATACACACACACACACAGTTGTGCTCATAAGTTTACATACCCTGGCAGAATTTATGATTTCTTGGCCCTTTTTCAGAGAATATGAATAACACTAAAAAAAAATCTTTCACTCGTGGTTAGTGTTTGGCTGAACCCATTTATTACCAATCAACTGTGTTTACTCTTTTTTTAAACTGTAATCACAACAGAAAGTACCCAAATGACCCTGATCAAAATTTTACATATCCTGGTGATTTTGGCCTGATAACATGCACACAAGTTGACACAAAAGGGTTTGAATGGCTATTAAAGGTAACCATCCTCACCTGAGATCTGTTTTCTTATAATAAGTGTGTATAAAAGGCCAATGCATTTCTGGACTCCTGAAAGACCCTTACATCTTTCATCCAGTGCTGCACTGATGTTTCTGGATTCTGAGTCATGGGGAAAGCAAAAGAATTGTCAAAAGATCTGCGGGAAAAGGTAGTTGAACTGTATAAAACAGGAAAGGGATATAAAAATATATCCAAGGAATTGAGACTGCCAATCAGCAGTGTTCAATCTCTAATCAAGAAGTGGAAAATGAGGGGTTCTGTTTAAACCAAACCACGGTCAGGTAGACTAACTAAAATTTCAGCCACAAATGCCAGGAAAATAGTTTGGGATGCAAAGAAAACCCCACAAATAACTTCAGGTGAAATACAGGACTCTCTGAAAACATGTGGTGTGGCTGTTTCAAGATGCATAATAAGGAGGCACTTGAAGAAAGATGGGCTGCATGGTCGAGTCGCCAGAAGAAAGCCATTACAACGCAAATGCCACAAAGAATCCTGCTTACAATACGCCAAACCACACAGAGACCAGCCTCAACCCTTCTGGGAATGATGACAACAAAATTGAGCTTTTTGACCACAACCATAAACGCTACATTTGGAGAGGAGTCAACAAGGCCTATAATGAAAGGTACAGAGGTCGATCGCTGATGTTTTGGGGATGTGTGAGCTACAAAGTCACAGGTAATTTGGTCAAAATTGTTGGCAAGGTAAATGCAGTATGTTATCAAAAAATTCTGGAGGAACATTTGCATTCATCAGCCAGGAAGCTGAGCATGGGATGTACTTGGACATTCCAACATGACAATGATCCAACACACAAGGCCAAGTCGACCTGTCCTTGGCTACAGCA
Source organism: Rana muscosa (assembly GCA_029206835.1). NCBI lineage: Eukaryota > Metazoa > Chordata > Amphibia > Anura > Ranidae > Rana > Rana muscosa. The sequence continues at coordinate 682,865,423 of CM055118.1, read as the reverse complement.
GAATAAAATGAAGGTTCTGGAGTGGCCATCTCAGTCTCCTGACCTCAATATCATTGAGCCACTCTGGGGAGATCTCAAATGTGCAGTTCATGCAAGACAACCCAAGAATTTACAGGACCTGGAGGCTTTTTGCCAAGTGGAATGGGCAGCTTTACCTTCTGAGAAGATAGAGCCTCTACCACAAAAGACTTCAAGCTGTCGTTGATGTTAAAGGGGGGCAACACACAGTATTAAGAACTGGGGTATGTAAACTTTTGATCAGGGTCATTTGGGTAGTTTCTGTTGCCATTATGATTTAAAAAGAGTAAACACAGTTGATTGATAATAAATGGCTTCAGCCAAACACTAACCATGAGTAAAAGAAAGGTTTGTGTGTTATCATTCATATTCTCTGAGAAATGGCTAAGAAATCATAAATTCTGCCAGGGTATGTAAACTTATGAGCACAGCTGTGTGTGTATGTATATATATATATATATATATACACATACTGTACATACATACAGAGCTTGCAAGGATTAGCAGGTTTCCCTTGATGCCACTATAGCATGGTACATTACAGAAAATCATTAAATGTAAAATATATGGCGTTTGGTTAGCCATAGCGAAGATTTTATTTATTTTTTTAATCCGGTAAGATGAAGATTTGATATGAACAAAATCTATATAATAGTAAAAAACAATAAAACTAATTTCTATCAGCGCAAATAATAATGTCCTTAGTCATTAAATAGTGATATGTGTAGTGGGTGATTTAACTAAATCCCACCAATAAACCGTTTTGATATTCAGAGCCATAGCGGATTTTAAGAATAAAGATGTTTTTAAATGGCAACGGAGTACTAATGAAGAAGTCCAGGGACCCACTCAGGGAATTTTTCAGCCCTTGAAAGGGGTAATAAAGGGGAGATGAAAGTAGTGTCCCAACCTTACCAGAGGGCCCCCCAAAATTTTTGAGGGACACAGAGCAATACCAACCAGCCTCAACCGCAGCGTATACCCTCCAGAGGCAACTGGAGGGAAAGAGGGAATGTGAGGGGGACACCTAATTTTCATTCCCACCTTAACCCCAATTATAATCCCAATTATCATTCGGGTTATTACCAACCCCCTAATGAACAATGGGATAAGAGATATTTCACACAAAGAAATTATCCACAGGTTCAAGGCTCTAATGATCACATGTACAATGTACCGGTGGATAATCGTTATTCCACTCTATCTAATCCACCAGAAGGCTTTCAGGGTGTTTTTTTAGGAAGACCTCCATCTCGGGTGAACAACCCCACCCCGACTGGAAATGGAAGAGGGGGGAAAAGAAGAGAAATGGAGGGAGGAGAGCAGGAAGAAGGACCCCAAAAAACAAACACCAGTAGGGACTGGGATCTATAATCTGAGTGATGTAGATCTCACCAGAGAAGAGATCACTCTTTTGGACAAGGGACTCAAATTTGCAACAATTAAAAATTGGAATAAGTTTGACACCTATGTCCAAATTCAGAAGTACATTGAATTTGAAGAAATATTTTTTGTCTAAACCCGATCCGAGACCGCCACTTAATGCTAGTAGTTTTCACCACTCATCTCTAAAAAACAAGTCTGTTTTTAACCCCCAAAATGTTGACAAATTTTTAGATGTCTTCAAAGATATGGTAGTTGAGCATCTGGAACAATTAAAAATAAGAAAGGTCCACTACCCTCCATTGGATAAAAAAGGGAATTGGAGACATTGAGCAGCGAAAAGACATGGATATACGACGAGTGGTCATTATGACCAAACAGTATTATCAAACAGAAATGGAAAGGCAGTTAGGGGATACAGATACGTACCTCAAACGTACTGGTAACCCTATGCTCGAATTGAAAAACAAACCTGGGGAGGTGGTGGAAAAAGGGAAATCCAAAGATATCTTGTCCGTCAAGGAAGCACGATATTTGAACCCCATATCTTGTCGCACGCCCTTTATTTATTTTCTGCCTAAAATTCACAAACGCACTACAGAGCCACCAGGGAGGCCGATCATTAACGGTATCCACTCAGTTTGTTCACGCCTAGGGCAATATATAGATACCTTCTTGCAGCCGCTGGTGGTTAAGACTGATGCGTATGTCAGGGACACCAAACATGTGATCCAGTGTCTGGGGTCCCTTGGCAATTTGGATCAGTGTATTTTGGCCACTGTGGATATAGGGTCTTTATATATGATCATTGGACATTATGAGGCTGTGGTATCTGTAAAATGGGCATTGGAGAGTTCCAACCTCCCCAGTAAACAAAAGAAGTTTCTGATTAAATGTTTACGGTTTTGTTTAAAGCACAATTATTTTTGGTATAGTGGTGATTATTATTTGTAAATAAGGGGTATAGCTATGGGTGGAAGGTGGATGAACTCAACTCCAGACCTAAAAAACGTATTTTATATAAAAGATTTATAGATGATATTGTAATCATCTGGAAAGGGGATGTGACATCTTTTGAAGCGTTCAAAAGATCCATGGAAGGGAATGACAAAAATATTCAGCTCACCTGGACTGTCAGCAATGAGTGTATCACCTTCCTTGATTTAGAGATCTTCAAGGAGGGGGATAAGACTGCTGACAAGGAACCATTTTAAACCCACCGACAGAAATTCCTATCCGTCGGTGGAGAGTTGTCATCATAAGCCCTGGTTGGTGAATATATTAAAGAACCAGTTTTTGAGGATTCGTAGAAATTGCACCAAAAAGGAAGACTTTTTGATTCAATCCGAAATACTGACCAGTAGGTTTAAGGAAAAAGGATATGACCTTGAGAGAGTTGAGGAAGATAAAATGAAGGTACTAAATATGGATAGAGACCAACTATTATCAGATAAGAAATCACATGAGTTCTTGTGTCGTGCGTTTAATCTCATTCTCGATTTTAATGTGCAATTCAGACAGGTGGAAAAAATAATAAAAAAACATTGGGGTATTCTAAGGAAAGATAGGCTGCTAGGACCCAAATTACCAATCCTTCCAGGGTTTATTTATAGAAAAGCACCTACCTTGAAGGATCTATTAGCACCAGGGGTGATAGATCCCCCAAAAAAGCAGAAGGGACCATCTGCATCTTGTTTTGGCATCTTTACTGGTTTCTTTGCGTGTGGCAGGTGTAAGGCTTGTTGACACGCAAAGAAGAATACTAAAAAGAGAAAGGAATTCTGCTCTACCAGTACAGGCAAAAGGTACGAAATTCGAGATTTCGTAACCTGTGCATCCACAGGTGTCATATGCTGCGATGTGGATTGCAGTACATTAGTACATCAAGAACTTTGCAGATTATAGTGGGAGAGCATATTGCCAATATTAAAAAAGGTGTAACTACCCATAGTGTCCAGAAACACTTTAAACTAGTACATAATAATGATCCCAGTGTGCTGCAATTTTGGGGTATTGAACAGGTGGACAGACACTGGAGGGGGGGTCATTTTATCAGACAACTCGGCAAATGGTAATCCTTCTGGATTTATGAAACTAAGGTACTTTGGCCGAGGGGTTTGAATGTGGACTTCGATTTAAACTGTTTCATCAGTAATTTATGAGTTTAGGTAGTCATGATTTTATATATACAATATATATTTTTATTTATTTTTTATTAACACGACTTTTTATTGTTTTTTGATGTATTTATGTAATTGTATTAAATGTGATCAGGATGCTTGCAGGATGGGGTCACCAGCGGTAGGTTAAGTAATGGTCATACACACAAGTTTTTTCCCAAAAATCTGATTTAGGAAGAAATTTTCAGTTTGTCATGTATATTGGTGGCGGTTTTCACCACTTCCTGTTTCCTGTGTCAGCCCGAATGGGTGTGCCATGAGGCCTGGTTCAGCATGGTGGGCGGGACTGGGGAGTGATGATGCAGTGCATCTGAGTAGAGAGTATTGGTCTATTTAAACAGCGGTGAGACGTCCAATCTCTACCCCTTGCTGAAGAAGTCATTCGACGTAACACGTATAGGGGGGAAGGAGTCGCAGTGGCTACGTCATCCCGCGAGCATCTTGTTGTTTCTATGCATCCTGAGCCCGGACTGCTTAAGTGCTACGTTTGTGAGTAATGTTTTAAAGTTTTAATGAGCAAATAAACCGTTTTGATATTCAGAGAGCACTAGATTTTGCCTCGTCTATTCCTATGTGCACCGGACCACATTGAGGGAATCTGTATTGGCTAGTATCCATTTAATCAGCCAGAGGCAGCACGGAAGGAATAGGAGCTCCATGACCAGTTGATCCGTTTATATCCCTGAGAGGAAACCTGCTTTTTCTGACGACCTGGTGAAACAGGGGTCAGAACGTGAGGTGAGCGGCTAGGATATAGAGGTGGAGGAGAGCACTTGCATTTTCAACATTCAGGCACTAGTGGTGTGTTGTGCGTTTTTATGCAGAAGACTCTGAGGACTATACTTGCGCATTTGGACTCTTAATTTCTTTTTAGTGTGTGGACTTTATTGTTTTGTTTATTGTTCACTGTTCCCATTCAGGGAACACGTATTTTTCATTTTTGGTTTACTATTCCCAGTCAGGGAACACGATAATTTGATTGTGCACCAAGTATATTGCAAGTTAATCACTTATTCTCATTTTAAGGATTTATTTTGTATTTAGAAAGCGCAACACTGTTTTGTTTTATAAATAGTAAAAATCAGTAAAGAAAAAAAAATAGAACTTTGAAATGTCAGTCTAGTTATTTTTCTATTGCTTCATCTGTCATCCTTATCACATGCAAGTGATGTAGGGAATTTTAAACCTCTTAGCAACTTTTCTGCAAGCCACTCTGTGCAATGGTTTACATTGCTTACTACATACCTTGGTAAGTCATTAGCCATTAAAGATTTCTGTACTTTTATCCCAAATACTCAACAAAAAGTGAGACGAAAATTTCTGCAATGTTAAGGGAATTCCACGTTCAGCAGTACAAAATAAGAGGGCGATTCTACATAGAGAAGACACATCAATTAAAACACAACAAACTGCAGCAAGTGTGCATTAGATCAGAGAACTGGATTTTTACCTATGCTGGGATCTCTGACTCTGTGACCCCAGGTACAAATACTAGAGGATGACTGAATATTTGATGGGATAAATTGTACATTTTTAAACCTGGTGCAACTTGGGCATTTTCAACCCAATGTCTACTGATTTTTAAAAGCATGTGTTTAATAAGCTCATTGCTCTGAGCGTTGGCTCCATGGACTTGGGCCAGAATTGGTACTTTTTTCCTGTCCTGTGTAAATATTAATGGAAACCTCCATTCTTCTGAAAGTACACCATTTGTCGTGAGCATAAAACAAATGTTCTGCTTAGATGTAGAATGAAGCATTTTTTGCTAGTATCTACTGACACGGTTATCTGCCCAAATTACTTGGCTTTGTAACAAAATGTTACTCCTTCAGCCGTGTGCGCATGGCTACAGTAATATGAAGCAGGTAAGTGACGTCAACTTAAAATCCTATGTTTGACCTTGTTAAAGAAGTGATATTTATTTTGCAAGCTGACCTACAGGCTTCTTATTTAACCAAGGGTGTGGAGAGTAAATATTCCGTGGATTAGGTTGAAGTAAAGGCCTGAATAGGAACTGTCAGCAATAACATTTGCATATGCTTCATTAGTCAACTTTTGTACAGGTGAAAATACTGGATTTTCTGGACCCAGGCAAGATAGTGTTTACCAGTCCTGCTTTTCATTGCTTTATTTGGAATGATAATACTTTGATGTTTTATAGACCCGTATAGTCTGTACCATGGTAACAAAAGCAGCCAGACGTCCATTCATTGTAGTCCAATTGCAGTCCATGTACGATTTATAAGACATTGCTGAAACATTATCAGCTGGATCGGGTTTCCTCACTATTGACTCTGTGCTTGACGTGCAGACAATAGTTTCTTTACTGGACTAGAATTTCTAGTGTGTTATTTGGCTGAGCAGCTATTGTGGCAGTTCATGAAGCTCACACACTAGAACATGGCCTCAAATTGTCCAGCAAAAAACAGGAATATCCAACTTTTCTTTTTTGAAAAGTTATATTGAGGAATGTTTTCTAATGCAGATTTTTCATAAAAAGAAAAAAAAACGCATCCCATTATACAGTACGTTGGAATGCTAAGGCCTCAGACCATAGTAATAAACACAAATTTCCCCAACTTCAAGAATTTTTATTTTATTTTTTCTGTACCAAAGCGTTTTAATTGTATTAACTGTAATTGTTCAAGTGGTATAATTCAAAATATGAGGCGATAACCTAAGCAGGAGCATGACTTATGAAACTACTTTAGCTGAAAATTAACAAAATAACAAGTGTAGCTGTAAGTTTAAAATTACTTTTTTGTAAAAAAAAAAAAAAAAATGAAGCTCGAATTTCAATGCTCAACCTAGTCCTATGTTGTCAGGTGTGCTGACGTGGAGCCAGACAGGAAAGGAAAATTGCGGTAATTATTTGACATTCAATTTTCTGTTTTCCTGACAGCTCCATGTCAGCACACACTTGGGAAATAACTAGAGAAGATACAGAGTGGGGTATGCTTGCAGAACAATTTTAATCAACGTGCCACAGAGCCCATGACTCTGTGCCCAACTCCATCGTAGTTTTTTTTTTTTTATATTATCTTTTTTATTAATTTTCCAACAACATATAACACACATTACAATAAACACATATACAGTCTCAATATATCCCATTACAGAAAAATAAAAAAGAGTAATAATGATATTAATAATAATCGATGGGCTACACTCCCATATAAAAACCCCAACCATGAAACCCCACAATCCGTATACCAGTGAATAGGGGAGTCAGGGCTGGGCGGGAAGGAGGGAGACAAGTGCACAGAGGAGGAGGAAAAAAGAGGGAGAGAGAGATGGGGGAGAGAGAGAGAAGAAAAAGACAAAAAATAAAAGGGGGGGGAATTAAGGGGGGGATGGGGGAATAAAGTCCCCCATACTCTCCTCCAGGTGTATTATGTGCTAGCACTCTAGTGTTGGTGCCCTTTAAGGTGAAAGTGTATGATGAGGGGTACCAAAAAGTGATTTCAAGGAAGCTGCTGCAAACTGAAAAACAAGTGTTAAAATATAAAAGTGAACTGTATAGAGAACTGGGGGATGGGTTTGCGAGTGGCTGTATTGGTGGAAGGACAAAACATGCATGTAGAGAGAAAAAGTGAAGGGGAAAAGTGACCTCACCTAGGTGTAAAAAAAAAAAAGGGGGGGGGGGAAATCCCCATCCCCATCCCCATCCCCTCTATGTGTTAATTTTACAGTATGTGTCTCATCGCATAATTGGGAAACTCTGGTGCTAGTGCCCATTGTGGATAATTTATCCTAAGTTCATTAAGATCCCTCTCTTAGTGTATGTATAAAGGGAGAGAAAAAAAAAAAAAGAAGAACAGATCTAATCCCCATCCCTCACTCTCTCTCAAGGGAAAAAGAAAAAGAGGTAGGGGAGTAAAGAGGGAAAAGGGGGGGAAGGCCGGCATGCATGGTGTCCAGTAGAATATATGTCTCAGTACATTTTAGTCTCTTGAGGGATGAGCCAAACAATAACCACAAGGGATCAACCTGAAGATATAGATGACTTATTCAATAGATGTGGACTGGGTCTCAGTGGGATTGTACAAGTATCTCCCTATAGGTTGTGGTGTCCTTGAACTCCATCCACGGAGTCCAAGTTAGGGTGTGTCGTTGAAAAGTGTCCTTGTTACGATGAGTGATATCTTCCATGAGATGGACCTCTGAGATTTTTTGAAACCACTTTTTCACGGATGGAGTCTCAGGCTGACCCCAAAGGGTAGGTATAAGTGCTTTAGCCGTGTTGAGCAGGTGTGGGACTAAAGAGCATTTGTATTTTCCGACAGGTTCCTTGGTAGCATGGAAGAGAATGGTCCATGCATCAACAGGGAGATTAATATTGGATATTTGTTGAATGATTCGGATAATGCTAAACCAGAAGGGGCGAATGAGTGGGCACGACCACCATATGTGAGCGTGGGTTGCTCTGTTCCCACAATTCCTCCAACACAACGGGGAATTGGCGGGGGACATCTGATGAAGCTTTGATGGGGTATAGTGCCATCTGGGTAGCAGTTTGTAATTGACCTCAGCCATCTTTGATGCAATTGAAGAGATGTGAGTCAGCTGTAGGACTTTATCTTTTTGGCTGTCTGAAAGGCAGGATTCCAGGTCTGCCTCCCACTTAGCGAGGAAAGGAGGATAAGTATCTCCTTGGAGCTTGATGAGTGATTTGTAGAATACCGAGATGCAATGTTCAGGTGGATCCGTTGGATTAAAAACGTCCTCAATACTGTTTAAATCCTGTATCCCTCTGAGCGGCTGAGGCAGAGTTCTGAGGAAACCTTGCAATTGGTTATATCTCCATTTGTCAAACATAATTGGCTCGGGGCCGAGAATTTCCTTAAGAGGCTTGAGAGCATTTGCTCGGAGAACATGATGTAGTAGGAGGGGTCCTTCTGGCGACCACGTCCTGTATCCAGGGTCTAATAGACCAGGTAAGAAATAATCGTGGTCAAGAAGCGGTAACAGAGGAGAAGCATATGACCACGAGAACTTCCTATGTAAAGCATCCCATACATCAAGGGTGGAAGTGGTTAGAGTGGAGGTACTTGGGGCAAGGTGTCTGTGTAAGCATGGCAACCAGGGTGTAGCTGCTAGGTCTGTGTTACTAAGGGCATGTTCTAGGCTCACCCAAAGTTTGGAGTTAGCGGCATATTTCCATTCGGAAATTCTAGATAGAATCACAGCGTTATAATAAGCCTTAAAATTTGGGAGGGCAAGTCCCCCAGCATCCTTGGAGCAAAATAGTACTTCCTTAGATACTCTGGGGTGGCTGTTCCTCCAAACGAAGCGGGAGACCATGGTCTGTAGTAGGGAGAAGAACCCTATAGGCACACCCAATGGGATCATTTGAAAGAAAAAGAGGACTCTAGGCAGAATGTTCATTTTAACTATACTCACTTTACCCAGCCAGGAGTGTGTCAGCGTGTTCCACTTTTGTAGATCCTTTCTGATATTATTCAATAATGGGATGTAGTTATGTTTAAAAAGGGAATGAGTATGATTCACTCCCAAATATTTCATGCTTCGTTGAACCCATCTAAAGGGGAAGAGAGGTTTTAAACTTTCCACCTCCCTTCCAGGTAGATTAATATTTAGGATTTCAGACTTAGAAAAGTTAATTTTAAAGTTGGAAAGTAGAAAACGCTGACATTAAGTTAGGAAGCGAGATACGGGGCTGCTGGATAAAAAAAATAAAATATTGTCCGCATATTTGTGAGTTTTATTGCCTACTCGAATCCCATGTATATTTAAGTTACGTCTTATGGTTGCCAGAAAGGGTTTGAGGGTAAGGGCGAATAAGAGGGGGGAAAGGGGGCAGCCCTGTCTGGTCCCATTAAATAGTTGGAATGAGTCACTCAGAGTGCCGTTTATGTGAATTTGTGCCATGGGATTAGAATAAAGGGAAGTAATGCGATAGAACATTTTAGGTCCCAGCCCGAGGTGTCGCAGGGTCAATTTTAACCACTTCAATACAGGGCTTTTTGTACCTATTCAATACTGGGCCTATTCTAGCACTTCTCTCCTACATGTACAAATCATCATTCTTTTGCTAGAAAATTACTCAGAACCCCCAAACATTATATATGTTTTTTTAGCAGACACCCTAGGGAATAAAATGACGGTCCTTGCAACTTTTTTTTCTTGCACGATATTTGCGCAATATTTTTTCAAACACCTTTTTTTTTTTTTTTTTTTAATGGTTTCATGAATTAAAAAATAACAAAACAGTAAAGTTAGCCCAATTTTTTGGGAAAATATGAAAGATGATGTTACGCCGAGTAAATAGATACCTAACATGTCACGCTTTAAAATTGCGCACACTCATGGAATGGCGCCAAACTTCGGTACTTAAAAATCTCCATAGGTGACGCTTTAATTTTTTTTACAGGTTAACAGGTTAGAATTACAGAGGAGGTCTAGTGCTAGAATTGTTGCACTCTAACGCACGCGGCGATACCTCACATGTGTGGTTTGAACGGCGTTTACATATGTGGGCGACTTGCGTGTGTGTTCGCTTCTGATCACGAGCTACCGGGGACAGGGGCGTTTAAATTTATTTATTTTTTATTTTTATTTTTTTACAATTATTTTACTTTTTTTTTTTTGATAACTTTTATTCCTATTACAAGGAATGTAAACATCCCTTGTAATAGGAATGTGTGTGACAGGTCCTCTTTATTGAGAGATGCGGGGTCAATAAGACCCCACATCTCTCCTCCAGGCTGGAAAGCATGAGATCAGTGAACATTTTTTCACTGATCTCATACTTACAGCCGCAATGGCGGCTTTGTTTACATTTGAGGACCCGGGCGTGACGTCAACACATCGCGCCCGGGCCTCCGACGATCATAGAGATGACTGGTGACCATCTGGTCACCAGTCATCTCTATGCTCATCACGTGACCCACCAACGGCGCCGGAAGATTCGCTCCGGGTCCCCGATCGCACGGGAGAGCCCGGAGAAGCACCGGATGGCGGCGGGAGGGGGGGATATCCCCTCCCGCCGCCTATAAGAACGATCAAGCGACAGAACCGCCGCTATGATCGTTTTTATGGTGCACAGAATCGCCGGCACTTTAAAAGGATATCTGAATGATGCCTCTAGCTGCAGGCATCATTCAGATATCCCCCTACAAATCCGAGGACGTCATATGACGTCCACCCAGGATGGGAGATCCCATCTGTGGACGTCATTTGACTATGGCTGGGTAGGGAAGTGGTTAAGTAGTCCCAGTCCACCCTATCGAACGCTTTTTCAGCATCTGTGGACACGAGTAGGGTGGACTGGGAAGACCTTTGAGCGTGTCGTATAAGAGATATCGCCCGGAGAGAATTATCCTTGGCTTCTCTGTGTGGCATAAAGCCTGTCTGATCCGTAGAAACCCAACTGGGTATAAGAGGGAGTAGTCTGTTGGCCATTACCTTAGAATATAATTTAATATCGACATTTAATAGGGAAATTGGCCTGTAGCTACTGCATTGGGTGGGGTCCTTGTCCGCTTTGGGGATAACTGAAATGTGGGCTGTAAGAGATTCCGGGTGTAGTCCCGAGGTCTGTGAGATTGAATTGGCATAAGCCGTAAGACGGGGCAGGAGAACATCACTAAATGTTTTGTAGTACAGGCTAGTGTAACCGTCCGGTCCAGGGGCTTTACCTGTCGGTGAAGATTTCAGGGCTACCTGAAATTCCTCAACTGAAAGTTCAGATTCAAGTTCCCTGAGAGTCAAGTTTGAAAGTTTGGGCAAGTTAGCTTCTTTTAGGTATGTGAGCATGAGGCTACGTCTCTCCTTCACAGTCAGAGATGGGGAGTCACACTGCACATTGTACAAATCTGCATAATAATCCCTGAAAGCTTTAGCAATGTGAGGAGTCGCGTGAACTAGGTTTCCGTTGGATAGTTTTATTTTGGGAATAAACGATCTAGTCTGTTTTTCTTTAAGGGATCTTGCTAATTGTCTGCTAGGTTTGTCCCCCTACTCGTAGAGTTTTTGCGAGTAACGTTGGAATTTCCGAGCAGTATCGAGATTAAGAAGATTTTTTAGTTCTTCTCGTTTCGACGTGAGAGCTTCTAGGTGGGATGTGTGTAGGGTTAGTTTATGTTGTTTATCAAGTTCTGTTATTTGGTAAAGGACCTGCTCAAGTTGTTGACCATGCTCTCTTTTTTTCCTTGCCCCGAGTTCAATAAATCGGCCTCTCATAGTTGCCTTGTGAGCTTCCCATACAATAGCAGGGGATGTCTCAGAAGGTTTTTTGTCTTTAAAATATTGCAATATATGAGAGGCAAACATAGAAACTTCTGTTGGGTTAGAAAGGAGAGAGTCATTAAATTTCGAATTATTGGAGCGATGAGCCAAAGTGGGCATGGTCATACTCATCGACACAGGTGCATGATCTGATAATGTCGCAGTACCTATATTCGCGGATTGTAATAGTGGGAGGTGATGGTGGTCTAAGAAAATATTATCTATACGGGAGTAGGACTGATGGGTCTTCGAAAAGTGGGAGAAATCTTTTTCTTTTGGGTGTAGGATACGCTGTGCGTCTATCAATTGCCGGTCTATGAGTCTCTTTTTAACAAAGGACAGGTGCTTAAAAGAAATGTTAGAGCGACCATGGGATGTGTCCAAAACAGGATCTAGAGGCATATTTATGTCCCCTGCCAGTATGATTAAACCCTCAGTGAAGTGTGATAAGTCAGTAAGGATTTGAGAAAAAAAGGTAGGTTGATTTTGGTTTGGGCAGTATACGTTTGCTAGAGTACATTGGGTGATACCTAGAAAGCCCTTTAAGAAGAGAAAACGACCATGGTCATCCGCTTGCATATCTAAAAGACGAAAGGGTACACTACCACTAAAACCAATGGCCACACCTTTTAGCTTTATTCGTATCTGAGAGGCTATAGTACCACTGGGTGAGGTGAGGCGAGGTCAATTTGACCTGCGTAGTATGGGTTAGGTGTGTTTCCTGAAGAAATACAATGGAGGAGGCAAGTTTCCGTAATTCACGGGTGACCTGATGCGGTTTAGCCGCAACGTTTAGACCCCTAACATTATCGGAGGTGATTTTAAGTGTAGCCATTATCGCAGTGGAGCGTGACCCTTAAGCCTACATAGCCATGCATGCCAACCTTGGTGGGAGAAGTAAGGTAAGAAAGAAGCGGGTAAGTATTGAGAAGATAAAAGAGACAAATTTACATAAACAACAAAAACGTCTATCCGGACACATGTGGGAGACCTTAACTTGTCACGCAGATTTCTGCGGTGGTCCCTGTGGGGGGAGAGAGAACGGGCAGCCGTCCAGAACTCCCATAGGAGAACGGATAAGAAAACTCGAGGGCTAACCGCTCTCACCAACCCCAGAAGGAAAAAAGGGGAGGGGAACGTGCCGTGTAGAAGGCACATGTGAGCATTAGGCTCCACCAGCATTCAGCTGTGCATCAGATAATGTGCGAGAAAATACTTTTTGCTCCAACAATAAACAATAAACCTTTTTAGAACAAATATACTTTAACGGCCGAGTCACATCACATTAAATATAGTAACTTGCAGGCATACTCAACCAAAGAGAGAAAAGCACATAGGCATAATCACCCTTTGCTCATCCATGTTGTTGTGCAGGGCCTGACGCAGAAGAGCGCCCTTTTTTAGTAGGAGATTTTTGCCAATGGGAGTCCTGAATATGCGAGAACTTAGGGACCGGTTCGTGCCAGCCCGGGAGATCCACTGGAGGCAGATTGAGGTCCTTTAGAAATTGTGGCATTTCCTCGGGGAACCGGAGGGTGTGGGAGCGACCATTTTTGGTGGCAATGAGGCACGCCGGGAAACCCCATCTATAGATGATCCCATTGGAGCGTAAATGCTCCAAAAGTGGTTTAAGGGCTCTGCGGCGATCCAAGGTTTCTTTGGACAGGTCAGAAAAAATATTAAGAGTTGCTCTGTCAAAGTCAATGTTGGGGGTGCTCCTCAACTTGTCTTATCTGTGAAGTAGTGCAGACGGCATATTACGTCTCTGGGTTGCTCAGTAGTGATGTTGCGAGGCCTGAGAGCCCGATGAACTCGGTCAAAATGCAGCGGATCAGTAGGTGAATTTCCCAACACTGAGTTAAATATACCGCTGATCGACGGCTCCAATTCATTATCGCCAGTCGCTTCGGGCAGACCTCTAATTCGCTAGTTATTTCTGCGATTTCTATTCTCAAGGTCCTCAAGCTTATATAGTGAGGCACGTGAGCAAAGGCTAGCTGTGTGACAGTGTCTTGTAGTTCTCTTATAGCCGTTTCATGAGTATCTTGTCTCTGTTCTGTGCCCTCCACCCTATCAAGAATGTGCGCCATATCTGTTCTTACCCCCGTTATTTCCTTTTTTATTGATTTTTCAAGTCCATGGAACATCCCGGCTAACTCTTTTTTAACCACTTCAATACAGGGCTTTTTGTACCTATTCAATACCGGGCCTATTCTAGCACTTCTCTCCTACATGTACAAATCATCATTCTTTTGCTAGAAAATTACTCAGAACCCCCAAACATTATATATGTTTTTTTAGCAGACACCCTAGGGAATAAAATGACGGTCATTGCAACATTTTTTCTTGCACGATATTTGCGCAATAATTTTTCAAACGCATTTTTTTTTTTAAATGGTTTCATGAATTGAAAAATAGCAAAACAGTAAAGTTAGCCCAATTTTTTGGGAAAATATGAAAGATAATGTTATGCCGAGTAAATAGATACCTAACATGTCACGCTTTAAAATTGCGCACACTCATGGAATGGCGCCAAACTTCGGTACTTAAAAATCTCCATAGGCGACGCTTTAATTTTTTTTACAGGTTACCAGGTTAGAATTACAGAGGAGGTCTAGTGCTAGAATTGTTGCATGCGCTCTAACGCACGCGGCGATACCTCACATGCGTGGTTTGAACGGCGTTTACATATGTGGGCGACTTACGCGTGCATTCGCTTCTGAACGCGAGCTACCGGGGACAGGGGCGTTTTAATTTTATTTTATTTTTTACTTTATTTATTTTTTTACAATGATTTTACTTTTTATTTTTTTTTTGATCACTTTTATTCCTATTACAAGGAATGTAAACATCCCTTGTAATAGGATATGTGTGACAGGTTCTCTTTATTGAGAGATGCGGGGTCAATAAGACCCCACATCTATCCTCCAGGCTGGAAAGCATGAGATCAGTGAATTTTTTTTCACTGATCTTATACTTACAGCCGCAATGGCGGCTTTGTTTACATTTGAAGCCCGGGCGTGACGTCATCACATCGCGCCCGGGCCTCCGACGATCATAGAGATGACCGGTGACCATCTGGTCACCGGTCATCTCTATGCTCATCACGTGACCCCACCAACGACGCCGGAAGATTCGCTCCGGGTCCCCGATCGCACGGGGAGCCCGGAGAAGCACCGGATGGCGGCGGGAGGGGGGATGTCCCCTCCCGCCGCCTGTAAGAACGATCAAGCGGCGGAAACGCAGAATCGCCGGCACTTCAAAAGGATATCTGAATGATGCCTCTAGCTGCAGGCATCATTCAGATATCCCCCTACAAAGCCGAGGACGTCATATGAAGTCCACCCAGGATGGGAGATCCCATCTGTGGACGTCATTTGACTATGGCTGGGTAGGGAAGTGGTTAATGCCGCTCAGCAGAGACGACATGTCTGAGCCTGTGGGAGACCCGGGTTCTTCCATGAGGTCTGAGCAGTAAGATGATGCAGGCGAACTTTCTCTCACAGAGGTTGCTAATGAAGCGAGAGATGCGCTGCGTCTCGTGGATCTGGCTTGACTGCTGCACGCGCCGGGGCCGGTTCCACTGGCAACCAGGAAACGTATGGAGCCGGTCACGGCTTGGTTAATCGCTGTTCCTTTACTGTATTTCTTGGAAATTGTAGAGTGGGTTTTGGGTGTCTTTGCTGGCTTAGTTGGAGCTTCGGAGCTGAGTGGAGCACCCCTGGTCACATTCGCTTAACAGCATGTGTACAGCGTAGTATGGGACATGTGATTGTTCAGGCCCATGTCAGACATACAATCTTTCTGGTCAATGGTGGTATAGTAGCAGAGGGTGGTGGCTGTAATTCTGGGCAGTAGACGAGAAAGGAATAACTAAATTCAGGTTACTAGGGATTGCAAGCAGGGCTGGGTGTAGTAGGTGTAGCAAGATGGCCGCCGTGCTCTGGGAGTAGGCCGAAGCTGCGGACTTTCCTAGTCACAGCGTCCGGACGCGTGATAGGTTGGTTTGGCTCTCCTGACTCCGCCTGGGGCCTACTGCCGTCTTTTGGGAGTGCTCTGGGGGTAGGTGATGGCAGGGTGGGGTGATGGGTAGGCGGAGGATTCGTCTAGCGGTATCTCTTCCTGGGGGGAGTGGGGACCAGTAACTCACCCGCTCAGGCCCGTGGATGTAGTGGCCGATCGGTGGCTGTAGAAGTCAGTGTTGATCACGTCTTCCGGGGTCGTATCCGGTGTCACAAAGCCCCTGCTGGGCTGCTGACTGCGGCCCTCCGACCCTCTGTGTGTTCCGGGTGGGTCCGGCGGCTTTCCGAAGCGGTGTAGGCCGCAAAATGGCGCCCGGGGGCTTATAATGCCGGCCTCCGCGTGTGTCTCTGCTGGGTGCAGCCAACTCCACCGTAGTTAAAGCAGCTGGCTCAATACAATAGTAAGTAAGGAAGGTGTGTCTTGATGACCAAATGGCCGCCTTTCAGGTAGTTTCCATGGACGCACCCTTCGCTGCTGTCCTGTAAGTAGAAATCCTGCAAGCAGCATGCTCCCTGATGTCATCCGGCAATGCCAACCCCTTCTTCTTATAGGCCAAGGTTATAGCTTAATTACCCAGGAAGTGGTTAGCCTGCTGAATGCTTTGAGCCCTTGCTTAATCCTGTTGGAAACAGAGGTGAATTGAAGACCTTAGAGAGGATGTGACCTCTATAGGAGTTTCAGGACCAAGAAGAATGTTGGCAGAACGATTTCCTGGTTAGATGGAATACAGTAGGCACCTTTGGCATGAATCCTAGCAGTGGAACTAGGACCACTCTATCCACATAAAAGGTTGTGAATGGCTCCTTGCAGCCCAGAGCTGCTATCTCTGAGACTCTCCTTGAGAAGGAGATTGTGACCAAAAAGGCTGCTTATAAGGTTAGACGCCAAGCCTTCAGAGAATTTATCCTAAGCCAGAAAGCACAGGACCATGGGTAGGTCCCACTTAGGAAAGCAAAGTTTTCTTGGAGGCTTTAACCTCAGGACCGCATTAAAAAACTGAACTACAAGGCTATTGGCAGCCCACTGAATCCCTGTGAAAGCAGACAGGGCAGAAGGATGACCCTTAAGAGTACTAACACTTGGGTTCATATCTAGGCCTTTTTGAAGAAAGTTCAAAATATTACTTATTATGGGAGAAGAAGGAGAGAAGCCATAGGTGGAAGCAAAGTTCTGGAACTTGATCCGCACTTTGTTGTAAGTTGCATAAATGCTCGGTTTCCTAGACTATAGCAGGGTACCAAATACAGCATTTGAACAGTCTGCCTTTCAAAATCCAAGCCTGCAAACGCAGCCTCTGAGGAGATGGATAAGCACTGGACCCTCATACAGCAGACCCAGGGTTACAGGAATTGACTTCTGTGGCCTCAAACTCAGTAGACACAGAAGCGGAAACCACAGACGTTTGGGGCAGTTGGGTATTACTGCCAGCATTGTGACTTTTCCCTTTACCAGTCTTCTGAGAAAATTGCAGATTAGCGGTGTCGGTGGAAATGCATATGCCGTCTGAAAAGACCACGCTGCTGTCGGAGCATCTGTCGCTGCTACCTGTGGACAAGGTAGACTGGTGTAAAACATTAGCAGTTTGGCATTTGCTGGGGATGCAAATAGGTCAACCCCTGGCTGAAAAGCAAACGTATCATTATTTGACAGGTTTGTGGTTTCAGGAACCACTTCTTCATTGTCTAACTGGTGTCTTGACAAATAGTCAGAGGGACCTGGAATGTAGGCTGCCCGCAGATGGAGAAAAATCGCCTGAACATCCCTGAATTGTAACTTGAAAGACGAAAAAGGGCTTGAGAGGCAGCTCCCATCTCCAGGATGTTGGACACTATATTGTTCACTTGGCAGGGCTACTCTCCCCTGGCAGGTAGCTCCCCAGCCTTGAGTACTGGTATTGGTTGTGACTACTATCCAGGCAATCAGCAAAAGGGAGTGACCGGACAAAAGATTCTAGGTATCTAGCCACCAGCTGAGAACCTTCTTCACCTGTGATGAGGTTCGAATCAATTGGTGTTCTGACTTTCACTGGGACAGGAAACTGAATCCGAAAGCTCGGGTCTTCCTCTGAGCCCATCTGACCATGGGTATTGCAGCCACCATTGTTCCCACTACCTGTTGGCACTGTTCGGCTGCAAAAAAGTTGTCTGTCAGTGCATTACAAAATCTCAGATGAATCGCTGGAATCTTCTACTGTAGAAGGGACACCATGCTTTGATGTGTGTCTATACACACTCCCAGGTATATGAGGCATTGAGTAGGTGTGAGATTGCTTTTTTTATTAAAAAAATTTTATGACGTTGATCAGCCAACCGAAGTCCTGAAGAACTGACCGCACTAGCGTCGGGTGTAAAAGAAGAGTTTCCCGATTCTGGGCTGGTGAAAGCAGATCGCCTAGGCATTGGTAAAATCAAGCTCCTCTCTGCCGTAAAAGTACAACCAGGGAGAGAAGAATCTTGGAAAGGTTGTAAGCCTGAAGGGCAAACAAACTGAAGGTGTAGAGGCCCCAGGGCGAAGTAGAGATATTTTGGCAATTTTGATGTATTGGAATATTGAAAATAAGAATCTCTTAGATCCATGGATAGCCACCAATCTCCTGGTTAAACAATTTTCAGTATGGTTTGACATGATTCCATCTTGAAGTGTTCTTTCCTTATATATCTGTTCCATCACGGTAGGTCTATAACAGGCCTCCATCCTACTGATTTTTTCCCATGTACCAAAAATATTGGAGAACACATGCCCGAGAAGTGATCCCGACGAGGCACTGGGATGATTGCTTCCTGGAACAGCAATGTGTTTATATAGGAGGGAAGAGTCTCCCACTTCACCGCCCAAAATCAGCATCTTTGTTTGAATACACTTGGAGCGTGTCATCTAGCGGAACAGACAAGAATGACCCTTGGATATGGTGCGCAAGACCCACTTCTCTCTTACATTGGTCCATACTCTTTGAAACCAGAGCAGACTGGCCCCTACTGGAAGGGACCGGGTGAGCAAACGGTCAACCACCTTAGAAGCTTCCCGCAGTTGGGCCCAAGCTTTTCACCCTCACTTCCATGGCTTGCCATGGACACCATTGCAGGTCTGCATGCCTCACTGGCTAATACGTAAATCTTTTGAGGTCCAGGTCAGCTCCTTGTCTACGGTATCCCTAAACGATACCCCGCCTTCTAGAGACAGAGTCACATGCCTTGCCAACCTCAACAGGGCAACATCCACAACCGGCGACTCGTCTCAGTACTTGAGGTCTTCTTTCCTGAAAGAATAAAGTTTGGACAAACAGTTGGGAAAAGGAAAATTGGTTATTTATGTGGGGTCTATTTTCCTCTTGATGTATCTGAGTTCTTCCATAAAAAAAAAACCCAACTGTTTTCCCGATATGGTTGAAATATTTCTTCTTTTTGGGGCGAGCCTCCAGCTCGTCCTCCCCATACCAAGGCGCGTCTGACCACCCTCACAAAATGATTCACCTCGGTGAAGTCAAACCTGCCCCCTGATCTACAGTTTCATCTGAGGTTTCTGCTGGATCAGAGCCAGGGGCGTAAGCTTCAGGAGGTATTGGTAGCTGCAACACGGGTTGCATCCTGGGAAGAGGAGGCCATCCTTTGCACTGCAGGGTGTCTCTGATTAGCATATGCTTCCAAGATGTCTTGAAACATTTGTTTCATTAATGACATTATTTTTGATTTGTCTGCCTCCCTCTCGGGCCTCCAAGAAGCAAGTTGTTTGCCAGGAAGGGCCACATTTGGACAGGCCCAGCATCCCCTTGGTTGTGGCTGTGAGTAATGATCAGACTTATCACGCTCCTGATGTGGCTGAAGCTTAACCAGTTGATAGCCGGGCCATATACAAATGACGGCCTCAAGGTGGATCTAGAAATCCGGGAGGCCTCGGCTATTCCGGCCACTGGGGGGCGCGCCCGGCGCATCACTGAGATGCCGATGCGCGTGCCTGGCGGCCGCGATATCCGCCAGGTGCCCCGCGATCGGCGTGTACACAGACAAGGATGTGGATCTCTGTGTGTAAACACAGAGATCCACGTCCTGTCAGGGAGAGGGGACCGATGCTGTGTCCCTTGTACATAGGGACACAGATCAGTCACCTCCCCCAGTCAGTCCCCTCCCCCACACAGTAGTAATCACTCCCAGGTTACACATTTAACCCCTTACCTGCCAGTGTCATTTTTACAGTAACCAGTGTATAGCACTGGTTGCTGTAAAAATGACAATGGTCCCAAAATGGTGTCAAAAGTGTCCAATGTGTCCGCCATAATGTCGCAGTCACAATAAAAATCGCTGATCGCCGCCATTACTAGTAAAAAAAAAAATATTAATAAAAATGCAATAAAACTATGCCCTATTTTGTAGACGCTAAAACTTTTGCGCAAACCAATCAATAAGCGCTTTTTGCGTTTTTTTTTTACCAAAAATATGTAGAAAAATACGTATCGGTCTAAACTGAGGAAAAAAATATAAAAAAAAATTAAAAATTGGGATATTATTATAGCAAAAAATATTGTGTTTTTTTCAAAATCGTCGCTCTTGTTTTGTTTATAGCGTAAAAAATAAAAACCGCAGAGCTGATCAAATACCACCAAAAGAAAGCTCTATTTGTGGGAAAAAAAGGACGTCAACTTTGTTTGGGAGCCACGTCGCATGACCGCGCAATTGTCATTCAAATCGTGACAGCGCTGAAAGCTGAAATTTGGCCTGGGCAGGAAGGGGGTTTAAGTGCCCAGTAAGCAAGTAGTTAATGAAGGAGGAGCGGAGAGATGGAATACATTGTGACTGGAATGATGCCTTTCCTTGATCTGGATCCACGTCTTGAAGAGGCACAGTCACCAGTAGAATGGTGCGATCTGGAAGGACTACAATAAATCTGCCATTGGCCAGACAGCTCACGAGGGAGGAGGGGATGATAGAAAAAAAATTATATATAGCAACCGCCATACCTTCTTTTCATATGCTGGTCTTTTGGAGGGGTTGGCTCTTGATTTGGCATTCTTTTTTTTTTTTTTTTTTTTTCATTCAAGTTTTTTTGATTTGGCATTCTGTAATAAAAGTCAGGTTAACGTCATTCCAAATGCTAAGGCAAAACTCCTTCCAGGCATTCAGAAGCAATTACATGCAGGAAATTACCTTCTGGCCACAGTACCAGGCTTGGGCAGCAGATGGAAGTGCAGAACACCACAACGTCCATGCAGAGAGCTTGAGAGAGAGCAAACAGCTGACCTGACATCTTAACAGCTTCTGTCTTAGGTGAATCTGTAGTCACGTGATTCAGCTTAGTCCAATGGCAATCCACACAGAAGACTGTAGTGAAGCTGTCTGGCTGGAATGCAGGGCGTGCATTCCAACAACTCTGAAGCCAGGATCCTTGTTCCTTTTGCGATGGAAAAGCCATGCCAACCCCTCCACACAGCCAGGATTTACCCAGCCTCACAACAAAGACCCCAAATACCAGCAGCGGGAAAGGGATGTAACCGCTCCAGATGGATATAATTGGCAATCAGTATCCTCTCAGGAACCATGGGTACTGGCAATGCACGAAGCAAAAGTAGAAGGAAAATATATGGACAGCCGCACTCCAAAAAAAACTTTTGGTTGCCTTTATTAGTAAAAAGGATAAAAGCACTACGAGTCACAGCAAACAGTGGGATACACACCAGCCGACGCACTTCGCACTAATGTCTAGTCATAGCTAAAAAATATAAAAATGCACTTCAAATATATATCTTTATCCAAACATCATGTGATCAGGAATAACAAATGGTAAAACACTATCAATCAAGAAATAAGCAGTGATCATAACCACCTGTGTGTATGGACAAATTAAACCAATGCACATATGTAGAACATGACAAAAAACATCCGTGTTGCGTCCAAAACGTATTTGTATATATATATGTGTGTGGCAAACCAATCAATTTGCAAGAAAATCATAAAGTAAATATACATGGTGTGGACAGGGACATTAAAAAGAAAAAAGGGTGAAATAAATATCCAGTAAGAATATTAATGTGTGTAAAAAAATTAGCAATTGGAGCAGCAGCGGCAGACATGGATGGATGGCCAGGGGATTACCCCAGCAAGGTAGGCACTGATTGCTCCTGCTTTCACTGTGAGGAAAAAAAGAGGAACGTGGTGTTGGCTCAAGTGCTAAAATTTATGAGTTGCACGTCCTATCATTGTGGAGGTGGGCGGGGCCCGTACCCATGTGTGTGCTGACATTGAGCGGTCAGGAAAATTGTGATTATCCTAGAAAGGAGAAAAACGGGGGGAAAAAAATATGTTGCCACTGTGTATTGGAGCGATGGTAACTTGATCGGGGAATCAGCATAACAGAAAGCTAGTAGAGTGCAACATAACTATGTTTGTTTAAGAGCATGTTCATAGCTAAAAGTTATGTGCTCTTGGCATGCAGTTATGCAAAGAAACATGAAGGCAGCATGTTTTTTTTTTATCTTGGTGCACAAATTATTCAATCAACAGTGAGGAGCCAAGATCAGGAAAAGGGGGGACTGGTGTCCTCTGCCTGACAGTCAAGGCATAGGAATTTGTTGTAGCCTCTCTAGCCAGGCTAAAAAAGATTGCTACTTATTCTCCGTTTTGTGTGTCTATCTAATGTTACCAAGATAAGAGCAGTATATACACTGTATATGCTAGTTGTATTAGTGTCTAGTTGCACACTTTATGAATTATAGGAGTAATAGGTGGTTACAGCATGCAATACACTGCAATGAAATCCCTGGGTGCTGAGCAATACACTGTGGGGAAAATGCATACTGTAAACATTTTTCTGCAATGGATTAGCACTCACCTGAAGACTCCATTTCTGTACACTGCAGAAATGTAAAGTTAAAAGAAAGAATGAAGAAGAAAAAAAAAGTCCTTTCCCAGACCCCAGCACAAACACCAGATGCAGAGCTTTTGGTGGCAGAAAATTTTACTGACCGGTCATCCATTAATTTTAAATTTAATACCCCCCTCAGCCAACTATTTCATGACACCTGTGTCACACCAGAGGCCCCATTGACAGGACAAGGTGGAGCGTGCAACAGGATCACCCCACCTCATCCAGTTAGTGAACTCTGGCGGCATTTAGAGAATGCTTTGCATTCTGATGAATGCAGTCTTGAGCGGGCAACCTTCCATGTTCACAATGAATCGGGTCACCCATTCAGCACAGGACTTGGAAGCATGTGGAGAAGTGTCTACTTCAGGGATTTCCAGCTTTCAGGGGCACCAACTAAGAGTAACATTTTATACTTACCTGACGGTAATTTTACTTTCCTGATGCAAAGCATGACAGCATATACGTATGGGTAGGCACCACCCCCTGCCCTATTCCAGGACTGGTTTTACTATATAAGTAAGTCTTCTCCCTGCAGGCAGCATTCTCGTAACTTATCACTGCGAAGCCCCTTTAGGGAGGGACCTATATGCTGTCATGCTTTGCCTCAGGAAAGGAAAACTACCGTCGGGCAAGTATAAAATTTTCCTGACACAAGGATGACGGTATATACTATAAATATGGGATGTAACAATCACCAGACAAAAGATGGGTGGGTAATGCTGTCGTGTTTATTATCTCTCTCTCTCTATATATAATATACACACACATTTTTTTATTTATTGGTAGTTCCCTCCAATACTGAGCGGCCAAACTGCACTGTAGTTAAGGTCGCAGGGTCCACCTTATAGTAACTCAGGAACGTACTGAAGGTTGCCCAAGTTGTGGCTCTGCAGATCAATTCAGTGGTAACTCCTTTGGAATTCAGCCCATGATGCTTAGCCCCGATGCTAACGCCGCCAGACCTTTTCTTCTTCCTCCTGGAATGACGAACAGATTATCTGTTCTTCTGAAGGAGGCTGTCATCTCTATTGTGAAATATGTGTGACACCGACTGAGGAATAGAAATATTCTGTCTTTCCGGTGCCATTCCTGCGGAGTATAAAAGTATGTGGTGGCTGACGTCTGGATATCTCCATTCCCAGTCGATGCTTGTTACAGGGAAACACGTCGGTTGGAGAGAATTCTATGACGTCACCACGCACCAGCAGGCAACCTGAACCTTTGCAGCTGTGTGTTTTACATGTTCCTTTTTTAAATATGCTTGGAAAAAGTTTTTGGGGAATAAAGCACCAAAATTTTACCGCACATGAAGTTCTTTTTTTTTTTCTTTTTAATTGCACTCTGCTAAACGTAATTATTGAGCTGAATGCTTAAGTCTGGAAAATATCCCATGGAAGTGTCTGAGTATCCGGGCGTAGTGGAAGTTTGCAGCCGAATGTCAGTGTAATAGCTCATTGAGCCAGGGAGAAACACACAGAGCTGTGGGTGCAGCCGGCCAGAGAGTAGAAATCTACAGCAGATCTCCTCAGATAAACATGCAAGACTGACGCCTGTAATTAGAAGTCCATCGTGTCTGGTAAGAGGCCATCTGGATGCTTTTTCTCCCATCCTATGGATTGATGTGTCACACTTGATCTGCTATTATTGCAAGTGGAATACTATTACAGAGCCTGCAGGATCCCCTGAGTTTGCTTTGCTTCTTCCTTTGGGACCCCTCTTTTTTTCTGATTGCTGTTTTTCATATACATTTTTTGGACTATATGTTCCTTTTTTTTTTTATGTTTTAGCGTCATCCCATGAACTTTGAATATATCCACCTTTTGCACTTGGTATCAATTGTGGTTTCAACGTATTTATTTTCACATAATGTGTATCCAATTTCACATCACATGTAGTTTTTTAGTATCCACTTTTTATCAGTTTTTTTTCACTATGTGTTGTATTTTATGGCATTAATCATTGGTTATATATGTGATTATTTTACTGATCTCTTGGTCATTGATCACTTATTTGGTTTTATATTTGCGCATCTTTGTGTTGTTTCTGGATTAAAGTATTTAATTCTTTAAGATTGCTGCAGTAATTATTTTTTTCACATTACGTTTTAATTAGCATTGGGGTGAGCGCAGAATTTACCCATTCTTACACCCTGTAACATCACCAGGTGGCCCTGCCCCTTGGTTATTTAAAAGCTGTCAAACGGCGGGAGCCTTTGTCTGGACCATTTTTTTTCCAGGTCAGTAGTGGCAGTGGCGTGATTGACGATGGATCTACACCATTTAAAAAAAAAAAAAGTGTAGTTTTTTTTTTTTTACTCCAGCCCACAGCGCTGCTGCAACCGATCTCTCCCCTCACACTGTACAGATCGGTACGGAGAGGGGGAGAGCCGAGCCAGGCATGCGACGGCATGTTTACAAAGTGATCACTCCGTCATTTGACAGAGCGATCACATGGTAAAGGGCTGCTGTCAGCGGCCCTTTACCGTGATCCAGGGGGCACGCGGGAGAAAGATCATAGTACGCCCTCCCAGAGTTATCGGCTGTTAAGTGGTTCAAGTAGTAAAGTATATGGAACTTTTAGGACGCTGTTTTTTTTTTTTTTTTGTTTGTTTTTTTAACTCACACAACCCTTGCCTTATTCTGTTTATCTTTCAAAGTTTCTAGACAGGTCATGGAAATTGAATAGTTTATTTATTTTTTAATCCTTGCTAAGGTGTGTATGGTTTCCAAATGCAATCTGCTCTTTTTAAGAAGTTAGACAATGATTAGGACTTTGCGTGTCTAAATAATGTAAATTACCATTAGATTATGCAACTTTAGTGTACCACTCATTCTTTAAGTCTGAAGTGGGGCAAAATCTAATGTTACTGGTTAGGGCAAGACAGGTCTTATGTTCTTTATAGATGCCAAAACTGTGGATGAGGTGGTGAACAATGATTGATGTATGATAGATTTGCTGCTTGTACTACAAAAGTACAAGGTACGGTTAAAGGAAACCTGTTAATGTAAAAATATAAAAGCTGGGAACCAATATAAAAGGACAAGGGCTCAGAGATTTCATACTTCACGCATACATGTTGTAGGTCAGCAATGAAAGCTTCTCTAATCCTATACTTGTAAATTCACTTACACCCTAGGCACTGACCTGTAACTAGTATGCAGGTCAGGTGGTCTGACATTCTAAATTTACATGCTTGTTTCAGAGCAGTGGCTCAAACATTTAAAGTCAGAGGCAGCCAGGCAACTAGTATTCTTAAAGTAGGTCAGCAATGGTAGTTCCCACATGGTGCTAGCAGCGAAAGGGTTAAATCAGACTATTTTTGGCACACATTTAAAAAAAAAAAAAAAAAACCTTTAGCCCTAAAAAAAATTGCACAAACCCCCCAAAATATTATATATTTTCTGGAAGCAGACACCCTAGAGCAGTGGTTCTCAACCTTTTAGTGCCGTGACCCCTTGATAAAATTTCCCAAGTTGTGGGGACCCCCAACAGTAAAAAAAAAATTTGTAGCGTGAGTTGTCAGCACCCAAGGCAAGACAAGTAATTTGTGCCCCTAACCCACGGAAATTTAGCACGCCCTGAGTCCCCCTCCACTCGTACAGTATTAAAACCTCATATGGTACATTTTAGGATGTACCGTTCTTTCTTTCCCTTTTATCTCTGGCTATCCTAATTTCTTGTTCCCCCCCCTCCCTCTCTAGCCGTCTTGTTTTTTTTTTTTTTTCTCTTATTCTTTCTCTCCCTTTTTCTTTCTTCCTCCCCCTTCCATGTATTCTCAATTTTTTATTCTTCTCTTACTCCTTGGTGGGGGGTAATGGGATGAGTGGCAATGCTGGGGGGGGGAGGTTCTGATCAGCCAACTTAGGCGCTCTTGCTCAAGGTCATCTGCTGATCTGAGAACTGTAGTGGGGACTTTTAATGGCAATTCTAATCACAGGTAGTGTTACTCACCGTGTCTCCAACTTTATGGTTTCTCGTAGCAGTGACACCTATGCTGAAATCCAGGAGATAGGGTCTCCTCCAGCCCCTCCCACCTCACCAGTCAGTGGACCTCTAGTCTCTGCCCCCCCAGCCATGCCGTGAACTGAACGGGCGGCTTCGAAGAGGCCGAGTGGGTGGCCGTGAGCTCCAGGAACAGCCCAGCTGGGTGCCACAGGCTCCAGAGACTGCCCTGCCGGGCAGCCGCAAAAAGGCTGGTAGAGTGGTGCGGGACTTCAGGAACAGCCCAGGATTTGGTGAGCCCCTGGCAAAATCATCATTTGACCCCCAGGTTGAGAACCACTGCCCTAGAGAATACAATATTGGTATTTCTAATTTTGGATGTTACATGATATTAGCGCAAAGATCTAGGAAACACAAAATGTCTTACACTAAAGTTAATTTTAGGGCACACATACTCAATAAATTACAAATTTTTTGATAAAATATGCAAGATGAGGTTTCACAGAGTAAATAAGCCTTAAAATTGCGTGCACCCGTGAAATGGCAACAAAACTTCAGTAGCTTATATTTTCCCTACCTTTGGCGACACCTGTGTCCCTTTCCCCTTCTAGGCTGGGGAAAGGGACACAGGGACCTGGAAGTAACGTTTTACATGTCTTTCTGGGTCAGTAAGAAGGGAAGGAGAGCAGACACATGTCCGCTTGGCTCCTCCCCCTCTACCTGCCCCCCACCATCCTGGTCACGCTGTCACTTATTAGTGCCACCTATCTGTGCAGCCTCATCAGCGCACATCAATGAAGGAGAAAAATTACCGGTTTTCCAAATTTTATAACAAACTATGAAACATTTTTTCCTTTTTTAAAGTCTGTCTTTTTTCTTTTTTAGCAAAAAATGAAACACCCAACAGTGATTAAATACCACCAAAAGAAAGCTCCATTTGTGTGAAAAAAATAAATACATTTTATTTGGGTACAGTGTTGCATGACCGTGCAATTGTCATTCAAAGTGTGAGAGTGCTGAAAATTTGTCTGGGCAGGAAGGGGGTTTAAGTGCCCAGTAAGCAAGTGGTTAAAAAATCAACCTTGCAGCCTGAATGCTAAAAATTGCTGAAAAACATACCCACATATATATATAAAAATAAAAAAGACAAACAAGTCAATATTGTAAAACCACATTTATATTGCACCAAATGCCCTGACCTTCTCAGTTTGTTCAAGTTAAAAAAAAAAAAAGTAGTAAAAATGTAATCTTCTCTTTAATATAAAAGACTCACATATTGTCTGTAGAAAACAATTGATTATTGTTTATAAAAAGGCCTCAGAGGTAGGATGCCAGTCAGAGTCTGTCAGAACTTGTCCCTTAATTAAGCTAGAGACAGCATGCCTTCGTTCTGCCATCATTTTCTGGCTCACATTTCACGAAACACTTTCAATTAGCTGGGACAATTGCAGCAGTCAAGTTAGTGGATCCAGATCTTTAAAAGTCTTTGCAGACATGTTTGCCGCCGCAGATTTTAGTCTCTCTTCGCACTGTTGTAAGATGTACAATGAAGGCCCCAGTCTCAGAATCTTCCCACTTCCAAGACATTCTTCCCCTTTGTAGAAGACCGCAAACTGGCATGCAAGCAACATAAACAGGAGTTATAAAATTGAAAACTTGCAATGTAAACAAAAGGAACACTTTTAGAATACTCAAAGAGGACGTCATGATAATCTGAACAAACTCTGAAAATCATGAGTTTTTTGCCTCTCATTTTTGACTTGCATAATGTTCTGCAAAAAGATACCTTCCATAGAAAAACATGGAGGCAGTAATGTCCTTGTAAAAATGGTGGTCAACTACCCACCATGTCAAGCTTCTAGCTTCAGTACAAGAATGGCATTTAAGAAACTTTGCTGATCTGCATACTTCTGGAGCAATGACTCACCAAGTAGAAGGAGGTCATTAGTAGCAGTCCCTAAACATTTCACTCTAAGCCCCTGGTGCCCAACCTGCGGCCTCTTGCCACTTATTGTGCAGCCCTTGCAGCTTGCTCAAGTTAGTGAAGGTAAAATAGCTTTCAGACCATGTTCTAGTTGTTAAATGGCTTGTTTAATTTCCTTCCCCTGCTCATACTTTTTTCGGTTCTACTCATGCTTCTTGCATGCTTTTTCCCTCTGATCTTTTATGATGGACCTTGCTAAGAGAAATATCAAAGTGTGGCACAAATAATTTTAGAAGGGGGATGTAGGGAGCACAAATGTGAATCCACCAATTTGTAATAGCAATGATCTCAATGGAGTCTAATGTAATGTGCCTCTAGTCTATGACTCCCCATTCTCCAACAACTTTGTAGAGTATGTTTTCAGGTTTAAACATCACTTCTAGCATGCCCATAGTCTTTCATCGTGTCTCCTGTTGCATGTCTGAAAACTTTCTGTATCATATTCACTGCATGTTATGTGCAGCACTTTTCTGATATGAGGGGCTACACTTGCAGCCCCGTGTCAAGAAAGGTTGACCACCACTGCCCTAAGCTAAAGCCATAAAAATGAGAAAGGAAAAAAAAAAAAACACTAATTTACTTTTTCTCATCTTTTAACATAGGAAATTATGCCACAGCTGCCTCAATTTGTTAATCCAATCATGGCAATCTATGCACAAATATTCATTCAAGGAAAAAAATGAGTGCCTCTGTAGAGAGCATCCCTGACCTTCCTACACATGCACACCTTATCCGTGTTCCTTCATGGCTTCTTGCTACTCCGCAGCCCACTTCCAGGTATAGGAGAAAGCATGACCTACGCCCCTAAAATGGTCCCTGGGCCTTGCAGCCAATCACTGCACCTGAGCACGGTCACAATACTGGGGAGTGAGGTCACAGACACAACACAAATAAGGTGCAGTTATTGGGGTCAGGGGATGCACTTTGCAAAGACACTGCCACTTTGCTCTGCATAGGCAGGTTAACAGGGTCTCTTTAAAAAGGGAGCCCGTCAACACAGGGTTACTTGTATGTACAACATACCTACTAAAAAGACTGCGTACCTTTCCAGCAGCCCATTATTTGAAAAGTCCCCAGTTAACAGCTCACTGTCCTCTGCAAGTATTCAACTGGATGCATGGGTCGGATACCTGCTTCCCTCATCACTCACTTAAGTTCATCCCACCAGTCTGTACATCCTGTAGCGACGTATGAGCCAGTGGAAGAAACCAGTGAGGGACATGCGGAGCAGGTATTTACAGACAAAAAAGCATGAATACTTGCAACAGTCAGGAAAGCAGTGGCATTTAAAAAACAGGCCATTGGCGAGGCAAGTACAATATATGCAATCTTTTTTTTAGCAGGCATGTTGCACATACAAGGGCAGGATCTGCAGTTTTCTATTCAACCATCAAATGAATGCTAGTCTCTCTTTCATATATTATGTTTCACAAAAGGTTAAAAATAGAATAATAAAACTGACCCTAAACAATTGCATAGTTTCCCCATTAAAAGAACATGAGTGTTTGTACTTGCCATGCATCTATTTTCTTGGGGCTCGTTAAAGGGACAAAGAATCAGGAACACTGAGTTATGCTGCCACCTTTAGGAGGAATTGCACACTGACAAACTTAAAGAGGCCTTTGGTCAGTCAAAAAACCCCTCAGACTCCCATGATGGGCACCGAGCAAAGTATGCTTTCCATGTGTGATGGTAGACAGAGTTACGTGGAATTTCCCAGCCCTCAGGAGTGCATGAATGACTGAGACAGATCTCCACCTTTTGAAACCTGGGTTTATACATTCATGCCATCAAAATTAATGACCGTGAAGCAGGGTGGTAGATTGGCTCTTGAGACAGAGGATTAGGAAGGACCCATGAGGTGTCTGCCAGGAATCTGACGAGGTGAGAGTACCATGCTCCTCTGGGTTAGTTTGGCACAGTGAAAAATCACCAGAATGCCCTACATCATGGATATGCAATTAGCAGACCTCCAGCTGTTGCAAAACTACAAGTCCCATCATGCCTCTGGGTGTCATGCTTGCTGCTGTCAGAGTCTCGCTATGCCTCATGGGACTTGTAGTTTGGCAACAGCTGGAGGTCCGCTAATTGCATATCCCTGCCCTACATTATGATCCTGCAGAGCAGATAAAAGAGCTTCAGATGAGCAAAGACATAGATCAAGCAGTACTGATCCCAAGGTGCAACCAGTGATCCACAGATTCGGCCAGTGGATTCCTGTACCTGGGAGACAAACATGTCCAGTTCGTTGTTGAACATGAAGGCTAGGAGGTAAATATCTGGCATCCCCAACCTGAGAACATCTCTAGGTGAAGAGACCATTCTCTCAAGTTCAGGGGGTGATAACCAAGGTAAACCGCTTGCCATTTGTCCACGCTAGAAATGTGGACAGCAAACAAGGTTGGAACATGAAGACAGAATCCGCTCCACTTCACTTTCCATAGTAACACTCCTGCTTCCTCCCTGATGACAGATATATGCCACTGCTGTCTTACCGAATCTGGATCTGATGACTGCAGTCAAGGAGTTCAGCTTTAGAGGGATAGAGGAATCATACAGAGCTCCAGTATTTTATAGCGAGCAGCGCTTCTGCTGGTGGTCACCTTCCCTGCACTGTCAGTGTCAAAAACGCCTACCCCGTCTGTCAGGCTGGCATCTGTCAAAGACTTTTCAGAAAAATTTAATATATTTGCCCGATTCTAGGGCTGGGATGGTGAGCCAACAGGCCAAAGACATCCCGATCCTGGTAGTCAGACTCATTGGTAGATACAGCGATTGTACCTTGTCCCAAGCAGCCAAAACATTAAGTTGCAACGATCTAGAAATATTCTTAGTTTGGACGTTTTCCTTTCCTGAATAGTTTTGAAATTTAAGAATGAAGACATTGAGATCTTCCATAGCATGGTCCAGTTGTGAGAAATGATGTCCCACAGGTGTGCAGAACAGAAAGTATTTTATGTTGTATGTTAGTGCCAAAAAAAAAAAAAAAAAGTATCAACGGCAGTACTGAATTGTTCCAGAAGACAGACCAAAATAAAAGGGCAACAAACTAGTAATGTTGTGTCCCCACAGCAAAAAACAAAGCTTTGGAGGTGCTGGAAAGATGGGGGACATGCAATTATGCATCCCTGATGCCCACACAGTCTCCTGTATGGAGGTAGGCAATGACCAATCTGTTGGATTCCATTCAAACAAAAATTCACTTAAATTAAGACATGGGATTGATTTACTATAACGAGAGAGAGTGCAAAATCTGGTGCAGCTCTGCAAATAAATCAACCAGCTTCCAGTTTTTTTTGGCCACAGTTTAATTGAACAAGCTGAAGTTAGAATCTGACTGGCTACCTTGCCCAGCTACACCAGATTTTGCACTCTCCAGTTTTAGTAAATCAACCCCATTGAGTGTCTTGAGATTCAGGATGGGGGTAGATGGCCCTTTGGCTTTGAAAATGACAAACAGGGTTAAGTAGAAACCTCTGTTTGAGAAACGCCAAAAACGCCAAAGACTTCTTGACCCAAGAGTTCTTCCAGGGGAACATTGAGATCTGTTGGTCTTTCCTTAGAGGTAGGCAGATTTGATAGAAGTCAAGTGGAGGCAGATTTTACATTACATGCTAGCCCCGCAATACTGGGTATGGCCTCTAAGATGGTGCCAAAGATTAGCCAATCCAGATACTGCACATCAAATCCCAGCTCAGCAACATAATCAAGAATCTTAAAAAAAATAAAAAAATTAATAGGTCTACAACAAAAAGGATAGTTTTCTCTGCTAAGAAAAAAGACATCAATCCTCCTAGAGCAGTGGTCCCCAACCTTTTTGGGTCTCGATTTTTCGCGGGCAATGGCTGGTGTTAGCGCTTCAATCGTCACGGCACCATGCTTAATATGGTGTCAGGGTGATTGAAGTGCATTATTTATATTATTACATTGTAGTAATAAATGAAATAGTTCAACTCATCATAATGTAGAATCAGTGGGAGCCCCGAGCGTGTCACGTGCCACTGTCGCCTGCTACCAGATGTGGATAGTCACTTGCCACGCTGCCTGTCACCAGATGCGGAATGTCACTTGCCACATCACCTGCCACAAGATGTGTATTGTCACTTGCCACATCACCTGCCACAAGATGTGTATTGTCACTTGCCACATCACCTGCCACGCTTACTGCCACAAGATGTGTAATGTCACTTGCCACATCACCTGCCACAAGATGTGAATTGTCACTTGCCACGTTGCATGTCACCAGATGCAGAGTGAGTGGAGCGCCCCTTGTGGTAAATCAGGCAGACAGCTGAGGGGGTGAACTACAAGTTCCAGCACACCTCACCTGTACTCCCACACACAGCTTACCTGTCACTGATGACGTCACATCTCTGTGGGATCGCCCCTCTGGATATAGCAGGGTGTCAACTTTCTCATGCTGCAGCCGGTCTCCTTCGGCTGTCACTTTCTGGCTCCACCTCTCTGCCATGCCTGATTAGCTGTCCGGGGGGGGCAGGCAATCTGCGCCGCTGAACAAGTTCTTACAGCGAGGAGCAGCAGGAGAGCGGTGATGCGTGGCGGGCAGTGTGAGATGATGTCATCTCTCTGCTCCCCGCCCCATCTCAGACACTGAGAGAGCACTGACTTTGAGGGCGGAAAAGCTGTGATGCAGGGGGCGGAGAGAGATATCATCTCTGCTTGCCTGCCCGCTCGCTTCTTCCACCCACCCAGCGCTCTCATGCCGGCAGCTCAGCACAGCGTGTCTCTTGACGGCCGCCCGCACCCACGGCCCGGCTGCAGAAGAGCCACGGCCCGGTAGTGGGCCGGGGACCGGGGGTTGATGACCCCTGTCCTAGAGGACACAAAAAAACAAAAAAAACAAACCTGGAGCATTATGGGAAAGGATGGTGTTATACTTGGCTGTTCAAAGGCCTTTTGGGTTTGCCAGTGTCCAGTTTCTTAAGGGTGGCAAAATTAACCCAATATTCCTGATTCTACTTAACTTATGCCCCTTGATAAAGGATTGAAAAATTCGAAGGACAAGTATAGTATGTATTTACAATATAAAGCACTGTATAGACTGTTGGTGCTCATATATTCATATATATATATATATATATATATATATATATATATATATATATACATACATATACATATACATATACACACACACACACACACACACACACACACACACACACACACACACACACACACACACACACACACACACACATATATATATATGATTTTTCACAGCATCTTCAATTCTTGACAAAGTGGGTTATGTTCCTGCTCATAGGAGAAGACTGGGCAGAATGTTAGATGTTTTAACATACCGTATTTATCGGCGTATAACACGCACTTTTTTTTCCCCTGAAAATCAGGGGAAAATCGCGGGTGCGTGTTATACGCCGATACCCACATCCCTGAGCTGTCTCCGCTGTCTGAGCGGAGCGAGATACACATAGCCGAATGTACTCGGCTCCGCTCACAGTCACCGCCCAGTCCCGCCATTGGACCTGTGTTATGTCCATCATAGGGCGGGACTCGGCGTGACTGAGCGGAGCCGAGAAAAGCCGAGTATAGCCGAGTACACTCGGCTATGTGTATCTCGGCGGCGGCTCCGCCCAGTCCCTGCGTTCTCGGCGGCGTCCGCACACAGTCTCGGCGCCAATTTTGCAAGGCTGCACGGCGACTCTGGGGCAAGGCTGCACGGCGACTCTGGGGCAAGGCTGCACGGCGACTCTGGGGCAAGGCTGCACGGCGACTCTGGGGCAAGGCTGCACGGCGACTCTGGGGCAAGGCTGCACGGCGACTCTGGGGCAAGGCTGCACGGCGACTCTGGGGCAAGGCTGCACGGCGACTCTGGGGCAAGGCTGCACGGCGACTCTGGGGCAAGGCTGCACGGCGACTCTGGGGCAAGGCTGCACGGCGACTCTGGGGCAAGGCTGCATTTAAATGTAAGTTATTTTTCCTTAAACTTCCCTCCTAAAAGTTTTTTCCCCTAAAATTTCCTCCTAAACTTGGGGTGCGTGTTATACGCCGATAAATACGGTACATTCCATTACCAGAGCTGAACAGCCCCGCCCAGTCCCTCCGGACAATCCTCCTACCTGCAGCCAGCAGCCTCAGTTCGTATTAAAGCAGTACAAACTCAACAAAGGAGGGGTGGGTGCCGTGTCAGTCCATGGACGTCAGAGAAAAGGATTTTACGGGGAGTACAAAAAAAATTCCTATTTTCTCTTACCGTCCATGGACTGACACAGCATCTTCAATCTTGACAAAGTGGGACGTCCCAAAGCAGTGTCAAAGAACGAGGGGTGGCAACAGTATCAAGGAAAAAAAAAAAAAAAAAAAAAACTTCACCCCAAACAAGCAGAGCTCCTCAACGGAGGAGGTACAACATTAAAACAGCCGCCTGCAAAAAACCTTGCGGCCGAAGGAAGCATCAGAAGATGCAGCCACATCAACCTTATTAGAACTTTGAAAAAAGGTATGTGCGGCTGACCAGGTCGCCGCCTTGCACACTTGTGCAACAGCCGCTTGATGTCGGAAAGCCCAGGAAGCACCAACTGCCCTGGTAGAATGCACCGTAACTGGAAAGGGGGACGCCCGCCCCTTAAGAGCATAGGCCTGTATGACGATATGCCTGATCCGAGAAATGGTGGCAGACGAAACAGTTTGGCCTTGTTTTGGACCAGACACAGTGAGTCAGACTTCCGAAACGAAGCCGTAGTAGACAGGTACACCCGTAAAGCACGTACCACGTCTAACGTGTGAAGCGCAAACTCTCTGGGATGCGATGGACGAGGACAAGACGGAAGTACAATGTCCTCATTAAGGTGGAAGGCCCAGACCACCTTCGGGAGAAAAGGCTGCGGGCGTAGCACCGCCTTATCCTTATGGAGGCCCAAGTTAGGCGGTTTGCAAGACAAGGCCGCCAATTCAGAAACCCTTCTGACAGAAGTAATGGCTACTAGAAAAGCCTCCTTCTGAGCTAAAGTTAAGAGGAATCTCTCTGATGTCTTCAAAAGGAGGTTCCTGAAGAACCGAGCGCACCAAATTCAAATCCCAAGGATGAAGAGGTGGTTTAATGGGGGGGGGGGGGGGGAGCACATGTCTAACCCCCTGTACGAAGGTACTAAATCAAAGAATGGCCTGCTAGCGGCCGCTGAAAGAAAAATAGCCAAACCCGAAATCTGACCCTTAATGGTGCTTAAGGCAAGCTTTTGGGTCACAGCACGCTGTAAAAACAGCAAGATCCTGGGAACGGAATACGTCCGTTGATGCCAATCCAGCTCCTCGCACATAGCAATGTAGGCCCTCAAGGTACGGTGGTATATCTTCCTGGAAGAAGATTTGTGCCTTCAGCATGGTCGAGATGACCGAATCCGAGAGACCCCGGTCTCGCAGCACCTGGCTTTCAATAGCCATGCCATTAAAGCCAGCGACTGTAAAGCAGTATGAAGTATGAGACAGAAGGTCCTCCCACACAGGCAGTCACCATGGGACGTCCGCCACTAGGCGCACAAGATCGGCGTACCAAGGACGCAGAGGCCAATCTGGAGCGATAAGGATCACTGGAATCCCCTCGGCCTCCACCCTGCGAAGGAGTCGAGGAAACAATTTCAGTGGAGGATAGGCATAAATCAGCCGATACCGACCCGACGGGGCCACCGACGCGTCCGCCCAGGGATCCCTGGACCTGGCCACGAATCTCGACACCTTGCAATTGAGTCGAGAGGCCCACATCCGGCATGCCACACCTCTGGCAAAGGAGGGGAAACACCTCCGGATGCAAGGACCATTCCTACTGGTCCAACATCTGGCGGCTCAGATAGTCCGCCTGCCAGTTGTCTACTCCTGGAATGTAAATGGCCAACAGAGCCGGTATGCTTCTTTCCGCCCACCTTAGGATGTGAGCGACCTCGGACGTCGCAGCTGAGCTCCGAGTTCCCCCCTGATGGTTGGCGTTGTCCGATTGGATCCTGGCCGAGCGTCCCTGCAGTCTCCTCGACCACGAGGAGAGGCACAGTCCGATTGCCCTGAGTTCCAGGACATTGATCAGCAGACGGGACTCGTCCAGAGCCCTTGAGCTGACAGAACTCCCCAGACTCCGCCCCAGCCCGAAAGACTGGCGTCCATTGTGATCAGTCCACTGGACAGGAAGGAACGACTTCCCTGACCAAAGGGCCGGGGATCTCAGCCACCACGTCAGGGATGCCCTGACTAGGTGACTCACCTGGATCCGACGATCCAGTGACAATGGAGACTTGTTACAAAAAGGAGATCCTATCTTGCTGGAAGACTGTGTGGAATTTGGCATATGGCACCGCCTCGAAGGAAGCCACCATGAGTCCCAGGACCCTCATGCAAAAACAGAGTGACGACCATTTGTGGGACGTCAGCACCCACACCGCAGATTGAAGAGTCTGTAACTGGTCTAAAGGTAGAAATACCCTTGCCTCCGAGGAGTCCAGGATCAATCCTAGGTACTCCAGACGCTGAGTCGGAACCAGGACCGACTTCTCAATGTTCAGCAGCCAGCCGAATTCTCGGAGGGCCTGACTGGCTATCAACACATTTTCCTCTAATTCTGAACCAGAGTCTGCTCTCAGAAGAAGATCGTCCAGATAGCCCACGATAGCAATGCCTTGCTGTCTCAGCAATGCTAAAATCAGGGCAAGCACCTTGGTGAAAACCTGCGGTGCTGATGCCAAACCGGAGGGAAGAGCCACAAACTGATAGTGGTCTACGCCTATCGCGAAGCGCAGAAACTTCTGGTGACCCGCGCAGATTGGGACATGCAAGTAGGCGTCCTTGATGTCCAAGGATGCCAGAAAATCCCCCGGGTGGTGCGCAGCAATCACTGAGCGAATGGATTCCATGCAGAATTTTCGAACCTTCACAAAAGGCATTTAGGGCCTTGAGGTCCAAAATTGGACGGACTCCGTCCTTCTTTGGGACCACAAACCGATTCGAATAAAATCCCTGAAACCTCCCCTTTGCCGGTACCGACACAATTACTCCGCACCTCAGCAAGTCCTGCACTGCCCCCAATAGGGCAGCCAGACGCGCCGGAAGGAGAGAGAGATTTGAGGGAAAGAATCTGTCTGGTGGCCAGGAAAGGAACTCTATCCTGTACCCCGAGGTGACCACCTCGCATACCCACCGTTCGGAGATCCGGGAGGTGCACCAATCCAAGAACCTGCAAAGTCGTCCTCCCACCCCAGAGTCGGGCGGGGGCAAGACTTCATGTGGTGGCGGGCTTGCTTGCTGGCTTGTTTGGCTTACGCACCCAGGGACGCTTCTGTCCCCCATCCGTACCCTTGTCAGTCCGGGAGAATTTTCCCGCGTGATCTGACTGACGGAAAAACCTCTTCTGAGTGGGAAAGGAAGGACCCGGCTTACGGCGCGGCTCCTTCGCCTTAGTAGGCTGAGGAAGAAGGGTGCTCTTACCCCCTGTGACATTTTTAATAACGTCATCCAGTGAAGCACCAAAATAGACTTTCTTAGAGGCCAGGTCAGCAGACCAGCATTTTAACCAGATTAGGAGACGCAAAACCACCGCAGACACTGAGGCCCTAGAAATTAGGGGGGCAACGTCCATAGTGGCATCGCACACATACACCTGGCCCTGTACCATTTGGTCTGCCAGTGTAATGCATTCCGAAGATTATGCTCCTGCACAGACTGGTGCATAATCTTTGCCCATTCCGTGAGTGTCTGAGACACCAGGGTCGCCGCTACAAGGGGACGTAGCGCGGATCCCAGCATGGTGAACATGGCTCTGCTCACCACTTCCGACCTATCAGTAGGGTCCTTAAAAGCAGGGGTCCCCTCAACCGGGAGAGTCGTGGCTTTATTTAACCGGGGGGGGGGGGGGTCGACCAACCGGAGGAGAGGCCCATTTTTTTAATCAAGCTGTCCTCGAAGGGGTACCTAAATGCTGCGAGACCGCAAAGGTCTTCTGCGGTTTTTGCCAAACCTGGTCTATGAATCTGTCAAAAAAAAGGTGTATAGGGAAAAACCTTTTTAGAAGGATTAGCTTGAAAAGAACCAAAGGAGACTGACTCCACCACGGGCTCCTCAGCAGCAGCATCCAGCTTGAGAGTGTCCCTCACAGCATCAATGAGTTCACTAACAAGTGTCCTGTCATGTACTGACCCAGATAAGGAGTCTTCCTCATAAGAAATGTCCTGGTCAAAAATACCCAAAAATTCAGAGCTAGGGTCCTGTGCCTAAGCAAGGCCCATATCCGAATCAGAGCACTCCCCTGGAGATGGTGGGGGGAGAGGGCGCTTTATAGCCCCCTTGCGCTCGCACGCCGCTTCCATCCTGGCAAATGATTCCAGGACTGCCGACAACTGGTCCATAGGGACCGCAGGTGCAGTAGCACTGCCAGTTGCTTCTGACATGAATGGGGAAGCAGGTGACACCGACTCCACGATACCACCACCCTCTGAGACTTTGTCAATAAATGAGAGAAAAAAGCCCACCCTCCGGCTGCACTGACTGTGGGGGGGGGGGGGGGTTTACCCAGGGGACTCACCAACCCGGACAGGACCACTCGGTTCTGCTGCCTTTGTGCTGCTCTAGCGTGAGTGAACAGTGAGGAGAATCGCACCGTTTCAGTCAGTGATAGGGCCAAACTAGCACAAAAGAGCGCGCGGCTTCAAGAAAATGGCCGCCGCCAAGGCAAGATGGCCACCAATGCGGTTTACAATGCAATTGAAAGGACAGTAAAAACATGGCGCCGAACGGTGCGCAAGGCCCAGGCTTACACAGAAAGTACCCCACACCACAATGCAGACCCGTATGGACCCCCACCGGGACAGAGTGACCCCCCAGGCACCCCCAGTCAGCGCATCGCCAGAGTAGGTGACAGAGTAGCAAAAAACAAGGGGTGGAGACAGGGAAAACCCCCCCTACCATAGGAACACACAGTATGTACTCACCTGCTGAGGCAGGGGAAAGAGTAATTACCCGTCCAGCTAGGACCCACTGGTGTGTTCCTGACAGGACTATCACAGTGCAGTACTGAGTAGCTGTCGGCCCGGTCCACCATTTAAGATACAGCAAAACTGTTCAGTCGCATGTGGACCTTGGAGCAAAAAGCTCACCGGCCACCCCTGGAGCCATGGGGCATGTCGTGGACTGATCTCACGCAGAGCGAGGATCAGCACCCTCGATGGTCGGACTGGGAAGACGAGGATAGAAACTACCCAACCAGTTGCCCAGCCTACAGATGATAGAAGAATCACAAAAATAAAATACTAAAAGTAAAAATAAAGAACAAAAAATATTTCTTCAAGAGACTGGCTCTGAATAGAGCTATGTCCTCTCCTCTGCTAGGCAGAAGAAAAAAAAAAAACTGAGGCTGCAGGTAGGAGGGTTATGTCCGGAAAGGGCCCGCCCACTGAGCGGTGCTGTTCAGCTCTGGTAATGGAATGCATGTTAAAACATCTAACATTCTGCCTAGTCTTCTCCTATGAGCAGGAACATAACCCACTTTGTCAAGATTGAAGATGCTGTGTCAGTCCATGGACGGTAAAAAACACACACACACACACACACACACACACACACACACACACACACACACACACACACACACACTTTGTAGAAGAGTCCCACTTGTTTCTGTTCTTAAGAAAAAGCTGTATATTCCACTATGTCCTTAGAATACAGATTCCTGTGTGGGAGTGCCTTTCTTCAATATATTCAGCCGATTCACTTGCAGAGTTCGAATAAGGAAAGCTGCAGTGTCTGCATCACTTTAGAAGTAATTAACCCTTAGGTAGTATCACTCCTATTGCAAAGGATACCTAAAATTTTACATGCATCTTATTGCAGACGTCTGGACTATTTCCGTACTCACCTGTCCTGGTGTCAAGGCTCTTATTGGCCTTGCCAAGGTTACCCAAACTGTGCCATCCTGGTTTAGGGTTAATACACAAGGTACTGAAACATGAAAAATGGGTGTTAAAAAGAAAGCATTTTTTTTTTTTTTTTTACAGCTTTGTTAAATATTTCACATCATTCCACCAATGGTCTGCTGCTTTAGCTGAACAAAATGTTATCAACCAAAACTAGAAATTGTAATTTTTTTTTAAAGGAGGGAAGTCGAGGAAGAAATCTCCCTCAAGATGGGATAAATATTTTTGCAGTCTATTGGTCCTACTTTTTTCACTTTATTATCATAAACTTTCCATTTTGAACCTTCAAGACCATGTTACACACAAAGTATTTAGGGTGCAACATGTTGCCAAGTGGGCCGACAATGGTCAGATGCCCACGAGGTCCCTCACCAGAAGCTTTTCCTCAGCCTCTTCCAGGTCCCGGTCTTTGTCAGTCTTGATCAGCTGGTACCAAGTGACATCATGCATGGGAGTCATTCATCCTGGCACTGTGTCCGAAATGTAAACTGAGCTGCACATGCGCAACGCAGTGTACATACTGCAGGGGACTGCGAACAGGCAGGTAAGTATTTTATTTATTATAAGTCTCTTTTGCAATTAATAGCCTGCCTGCTCGTATTTTTTGACCTTTAGTTCCATTTTAACAGTAATCCTTTCTTTCCGCCACATTTAATAAAGAGATCGGTTAAAGTGCAGTGATCGATAGCAACCTAGTAGAATCCACCCTACATTGGTTTTACTTCAGCAGATTTTGATTGGCTACTATAGGTGAATTGTACTTTAACAGTAATAACCTGCCAATGCAAAGACCATGCGACCAGCTATTTTAGTGGGACAAATACCACTTTCTTCAGGAAAAGCAAGTTAGCAAGCAAAAATAAAGAAAAACTTGTCATGAGAGAACTAAATATGCATTCCTATACTCCTAAAAATGCAAGTTGCTTGGTGTCAATACTTTCTGAATCACTAACTTTGAGGCGGATCAGCCACAAAGCAATTCATAGATGTCCAGGGGTCCCAGCTACAACCTCCTGCAGTAAACCAGGGGGATAGCAAAATTTGTCAAAGGTGTGAACCTACCTGTAGGATGCACTTGTAGCCGTTTTTTGTCCAATGGGACTATGCCCGTACATATAATACAAATGACATGGCCTGTGTCTACTGCAATCCCTATCAATGTAAATCAAAGCCGCTAACCAATTAGTGACTCGAAACCTTAAATTATAATCATTGGGCAATCAGAACAGCAATAATGGCTTTTCACAAGGACCTCTGAATAATAGTTTCCATATTTCTCTCATGACCGGTTTCTATCCACATTCCAAAATGGAGCACCGCTTGGAGAATATTTGAACATTTTGATCTGACACGTGTGTGTGTGTGTGTGTGTGTGTGTGTGTGTGTGTGTGTGTGTGTGTGTGTGTGTGTGTGTGTGTATAACCTAATGCCAAGTAGTTTCCACCTCTATGCAGGGTGTAAATTTTGCTTTATAGCAATTATACTTCTCAACCTCTGAACAATGTAACCATTGACAAGAAAATAGTCAGACAATTCCAACAAGATGTGACAGGTAATGCATTTCTTGAGGATTACAGAGCGCTCGAGACATTACATGGAATAAAAATTTTTTTTAAAAAAAAAAGTCCCACAGAATGCTGTACACACTTTCTAATCGCTCCTAAAATAACACAGACATGTCAAGCAAATTTACACAGGATCCCTACGACAGGAACAAATGGTGGATAGTAAAAAGGTATGCCCATTAACCAGGGCTTGACAAATTTGCTTGGAATCTAGTAGCCAGCTAAAAAAGTTAGGAGCCAGGAACGCGCCCCGTCCCGCCGAGCTTGCGCGCAGAAGCGAACGCATACGTGAGTCGCGCCCGCATATGAAAGCGGTGTTCAAACCACACGTGAGGTATCGCCGCGATCGGTAGAGCGAGAGCAATAATTCTAGCCCTAGACCACCTCTGTAACTCAAAACATGCAACCTGTAGAATTTTTTAAACGTCGCCTATGGAGATTTTAAAGGGTAAAAGTTCGTCGCCATTCCACGAGCGGACGCAATTTTGAAGCGTGACATGTTGGGTATCAATTTACTCAGCGTAACATTATCTTTCACAATATAAAAAAAAAAAAAAAAAAAAAAAAAGGGATAACTTTACCGTTTTATTATTTTATTTTTTTAAAAAGTGTATTTTTTTCCCAAAAACGTGCGCTTGTAAGACCGCTGCGCAAATACGGTGTGACAGAAAGTATTGCAACGACCGCCATTTTATTCTCTAGGGTGTTGGAATAAAAAATATATATAATGTTTGGGTGTTCTAATTAGAGGGAAGGAGATGGCAGGGAAAACCGACAGGGAAACTCCATTAGCATTGCTGGTTGTCATACCAACGGCCACCACAAGATGGCGCTAGACCACAGAAGGAAGCATAGGCCTGCAGAAGGTCGCAAAGCCGCGGCCTCAATTACCGACCGGCACGGCCCGACGCGATCCCGCGGCGCGGAGGGGGGGGGGGGGATCATGGAGACACAGGATACCCCAGCTGTGCTGCCCCAGGCGCCAGGTCGCTAATTCTAGTCGCAATGGCGACCTGGCGCCCGGGGTTTGTCGAGCCCTGCTATTAACACATGCACATTGGACCGATTTCAACAAGTACAGAAACAAAATTACTTCACAAAGAACTATTAAATAAAATGTATGCACAGGGTACCTTCATCAGGTAAGATGGATAATGGAGATTTTTGGCTGATCGTCTAGTGTTCATATTCTCAGTTAAGAGTTAAGGTTCCAGGGTTACTGGATGGAGCAAGTGTACTTTACAAGTCTTTCATGTGTAGCGGGTACTTGAAATTAGGGGAAGCATCTGGGTGGTAGAGTAACCCAGATGCCTTGATTGTTAGGAAATTCAAGGTTCCCTTTGTGAGTCTTGGAGGACTCTGGTGGTGTGAAGTTCCCGCCGGCCTATAGGTGGCAATGTTGCCTTGGACCGGGGCTGAACTAACACCACAAGACTGTACCTTTTTGTCCTCCCCTGGAGCTGGTACAGCGGGGTGGGGAACCTGCTGTGGCGCGAAGGGAGAGGTCATAAAAAGGGGCGGACGCCCTGGTCAGAGAGAGAGAGAGTCCGGAGCGAGAAGAGGCGGCCTGGGTGCTGGCGTTCCGGGCCTAGGTGCCCTTGACCTAGCCGGAGCAGAGATGGAGTCCATCTCAGGCACCTTTAGCCTGGGGTGAGGTACTATGGCGGATGCCTGGGGCTCAGTACCTTCGACTGAGTTCCACGAGGGTGCCCTAACTCCTTGGGTGCCCGTGTCTGAGTTCGTGAGGACTGGTGTGCAGTAACTTCTCTAAAGAGTCCGGCGCAGCATCGCTGGTGACGGAGAGGCCTCCATTTCTCCCTTGGACGGATTTCTTCCTGACAGGGGCAGAGTGAGCGAAGGTAATTCACGTTCTATATCACCTAGTCAGTGGCAGTGACTATTCACCACTGGTGACAGCACAGTGGTCAGCAGCACAGAAGGGAAAGGATTGTGCCTCGATCTGTCCCCATTTTCCAAAGTAAAGAGACTGTTTTATTGCTTGGCAAGAAGAATAAAACTGAGTTGGACCTATTCACTGTGTGGAACTCTGGTTACTAGAAGCAAAGGAGTCAGGGACGAATTACTGGACTTGACTCTAGGACACCTACACAAAAACCCAATTTGCTGGCCTTCACCTCTTAGCTATGGAGGACAGGGGCCGTGGTGTGTCTTATCCCTCTCTCCCAGGTACCCCTAGACAACAGCCATAAAACCTATGAAGATAGAGAGAGGAGGGAGCGGCCCCGCCACACATGCATAGGTTAGTATTAATTGGCCTGATCACCAACGTATGTGTAGGGACAGAGAACGATGGTTTATTTAACAAAGCAAAAAAGGAAAATAGAATTTTTGTACTCACCGTAAAATCCGTTTCTCTGACGTCCATGGACTGACACAGCCTCTTAACACTTTACCTGTGGGTTTATGTCCCTGCTTGCAGGAGAAGACCTAGGCAGAATGTGAGATGTTACACATACATTCTAAAAGCCAGAGCTGAACAGCCCCGCACAGGGGGGCGGTCCCTCCGGACATAACCCTCCCACCTGCAGTCAGCAGCCCTCAGTTCG
The DNA here is from genome assembly GCA_029206835.1 of Rana muscosa. Taxonomy (NCBI): domain Eukaryota; kingdom Metazoa; phylum Chordata; class Amphibia; order Anura; family Ranidae; genus Rana; species Rana muscosa. Next base: position 682,820,729 of record CM055118.1, on the reverse strand, counting down.
TAAAAAAAGCAAGTACAAACCTTGAAAGGAAGGGTGGGTGCTGTGTCAGTCCATGGACGTCAGAGAAACGGATTTTACGGTGAGTACAAAAATTCTATTTTCTCCTATCGTCCATGGATTGACACAGCCTCTTAACACTTTACCCGTGGGATGTCCCAAAGCAGTGTCAAGAGGGATGGGAGCAGTATAAATGAGAAAACCAAAAAGTTCACTCCAAACAAGGCAGAGCTCCTCAACAGAGGAGATGCAACTTTAAACAGCCACTTGCAACACCTTGCGGCCGAAAGAAGCATCCGAAGAACTTAGAAAAGGTATGAGCGGACGACCAGGTCGCCGCCTTGCACACTTGTGCAACCGACGCTTGATGCCGGAAAGCCCAGGAAGCACCAATTGCCCTGGTGGAATGCGCCGTAACCAGAAAGGGAGGCGCCCGCCCCTTAAGGGCATAGGCCTGAACGACGGTCTGGTCTGATCCACCTAGAAATGTTGGCAGACGAAACCGCTTAGCCCTGTTTTGGACCAGAGACAGACACAAACAGTGAGTCAGACTTCCGAATGGAAGCAGTAGCAGACAGGTACACCCGTAAGGCTCGTACCACATCCAACGTGTGAAGTGCAAACTCTCTGGGATGCGATGGGTGATGATACAAGTATATAGAGATATATACACACACACACACACACATACACCTCGGTCCCTCAGCACCTGGCTTTCAATAGCCATGCCGTTAAAGCCAGAGACTGTAAAGCAGGATGAAATATAGGACCTTGAGACAGAAGGTCCTCCCTCATTGGCAGTCGCCAAGGAACGTCCGCGACGAGACGTACCAGATCGGCGTACCAATGACGCCGAGGCCAATCTAGAGCAATGAGGATCACCGGAATTCCCTCGGTCGCCACCCTGCGCAGCAGGCGAGGAAGCAGCTGCAGCGGAGGGTAAGCATATATCAGGTGATATTGACCCCACGGGGCAACCAAACGCATCCGAGGCGTCCGCCCAAGGGTCCCTGGACCTGGCCACAAACCTCGACACCTTGCGATTGAGTCGAGAGGCCATCAGGTCCACATCCGGCATGCCCCACCGCCAAAGATGAAAAACCTCCGGGTGCAAGGACCACTTCTCCCTGGTCCAGCATCTGGCGACTCAGATAGTCCGCCTGCCAGTTTTCTACACCCGGAATGTAGACGGGCGACCTCGGATGCCGCAGCTGAGCTCCGAGTCCCCCCTTGGTCGACATACGCCACCGCTGTGGCATTGTCCGACTGGATCCTGAGGGAGCGGCCCTGTAGTCTCTCCAACCACGAGGAGAGGCACAGTCTGATTGCCCGTAGTTCCAGGACATTGATCGGTAGACGGGCTTCCTCCGAGTCCAAAGCCCTTGGGCTGACAGGACTCTCGAGACTCCACCCCAGCCTGCAAGGCTGGCGTCTGTCGTGATCACCGTCCATTGGATGGGGAGGAACGACTTCCCGGACTGAAGAGCCGGGGACCTCAACCACCACGTCAGGGATGCCCTGACCGGGTGACTCACCTGGATCTGAAGATCCAAGGACAACAGGGATTTGTCCCAAGTGGACAGGATCTCCTTCTGCAATGCCCGTGTGTGAGATTGGGCATACGGAGCGGCCTCGAAAGAGGCCACCATGAGTCCCAGGACTCTCATGCAAAAACTGATTGACGACCATTTTCGGGACGTCAGGACCCACACTGCAGACTGAAGTGTCAGTAACTTCTCTGGGGGTAGGAATACCTTCTCCTCCAAGGAGTCCAGGATCAGACCCAGATACTCCAAACGCTGAGTCTGGACCAGGACCGACTTCCAAATGTTCAGGAGCCACCCGAAGTCCCGGAGGGTCTGACTGACAATAGTCACACTGTCTTCTAATTCTGAGCCATTGTCTGCTCTTAGAAGATCGTCCAGATAGCCCATAATAGCAATGCCTCGCTGTCTCAGCAAAGCTAGAACCAGAGCAAGCACCTTGGTGAAAACCTGTGGTGCCGAGGCTAGGCCGAAGGGACGAGCCACAAATTGATAGTGGACTTCGCCGATCGCAGAAACTTCTGGTGACTTGCGCAGATCGGAACATGCAAGTAGGCATCCTTGATGTCCAAGGACGCCAGAAAGTCCCCTTGATGGAGTGTAGCGATCACCGTGCGAATGGATTCCATACGGAATATTTGCACCTTCACAAAGGCATTCAAGGCCTTGAGGTCCAGGATTGGCCGAACCCCGTCCTTTTTCGGAACAAACAGATTCGAGTAGAACCCCTGAAACCTCTCCTGTGACGGCACCGGCACAATTACTCCGTACCTGAGCAAATCCTGTACAGCCCCCCAAGAGGGCTGCCCGACGGGCAGGAAGGAGAGGGAGATTTGAGGGAAAGAATCTGTCTGGGGGCCAGGAACGGAACTCTATCCTGTATCCTGAGGAGACCACCTCGCGCACCCACCGGTCGGAGACCCGGGAGGTCCACCGATCCGTGAACCTGCAAAGTCGTCGTCCCACCCCAGAGTCGGGGGGGGGGGGGGCAAGACTTCATGCGGAGGCGGGCTTGGGAGCCAGGTTGTTCGGCTTGCGCACCCAAGGATGCTTCTGGTCCACCAGCCGCACTGTTGTCAGTCCGGGAGGGCTTTCCCGTGGACTCTGACAAAACAATTTTTTTTGCTGGAAAGGAGGGACCCAGCTTACGGCAGGGCTCCTTCCCCTTGATAGTCTGAGGAAGGAGAGTGCTTTTACCTCCCGTAATAATGTCATCCAGGGCAGCACCAAAAAGCCTACCAACCTTAAAGGGCAGACCTGTCAGGAGCATCTTAGAGGCTAGGTAAGCAGACCAGCATTTTAACCAGATAAGACGACATAACACCACCACAGAGACGGCGGCCCTGGATTTTAAAGGGGCGGCGTCCAAAGTGGCGTCGCACACATATACCAGGAACTGCATCAGTTAGGGGGCCAGCACAATAGTGTCTGGAGGAAGATCATGCTCCTGCACAGTCTGGTGCAAAATCTTTGCCCATTCCATGAGTGTCTGAGACACAAGGGTCGCCGCAACGACAGGACGTAAGGCGGATCCCAACAAGGCAAACATGGCTCTGCTCACCACTTCTGACCTCCTTTCAGTGGGGTCCTTAAATGCAGGTGTCCCCTCCATCAGGAGAGTGGTGGCCTTGTTCAAACGGGCGGCTGGGGGGGGGGGGGGTCGACCACTGGGGGGAGGCCCACTTTTTAAGCAGGGCCTCTTCAAAAGGGGTATCTGATAGACAGACGCCGTGGGACCATAAAAGTCTTATGTGGCTTTTCCCAAACCTGATCAATGAACCTGTCAAAGAAAGGTGTATATGGAAAAACCTTTTTAGAAGGCTTGGCCTTAAAGGAACCAAAGGAGACAGCCTCTGCCTGAGGTTCTGCAGCCACAGCATCCAGCTTGAGAGTGTCCCTCACAGCATCAATGAGTTTACTTACAAACGCCCTGTCATTTACTGACTCAGAACTGGAGTCTTCCTCACAAGGCAGCAGCAGCTAGGCCCATATCTGAATCGGAGCACTCCCCTTGTGGAGATAATGTGGGGAGAGGGCGCTTTTTGCTCCCCTGCGCTTGCACACCACTTCCATCCTGGTAAGAAATGTTTCCAGGACTGCCGACAACTGGTCCATTAGGGACCGCAGGTGCTGGAGCACTGCCTGTTGCCTCTGACATGCATGGGGAAGCTGGTGAAACAGACTCCATAATTGTCCTTCTCTGAGACTTTCTCAGAAAAAGAGTCCACCCACTGGCTGCGCTGACTGAGGAGGGGATACCCAGGGGACTCACCAACCCGGACCAGGACCACTCGGTTCCGCTGCCTGCACCACGCTGTATCAGCGCGAGTGAGCTGCGAGGAGAAAGTGGGGAGAATTGCGCCGTTTCAGCAGCGATAGAGGCCAAACAATGTAAAAAGCGCGCGGCTTCAAGAAAATGGCTTCCGCAATGCGCTCCAGCGATCCACAGCAAGATGGCCACCATACAAACAAATGTAAAGAGCACTAAACAGGCCCAGGCCCCAAAACGCACAAAAAACAGCCCCCAGCGACTGCCGCTCCCCCCCCCCCCCGGGACAGAATGACCCCCAGCAGCAATGGTGACAGAGTAGCAATAACCAGGGGGAGACAGGGAAAATCCCCCACAGAGAAACACACAGCATGTACTCACCTGCAGCCAGGAGAGACTACTTACCCGTCCCCTGAGGGACCCACTGGTGTGTTTCTGACAGGACTATCACAGTGCGGTGCTGTCGGCTCGGTCTACCGCGAAAGATTCAGCAGGACTGTTCAATCTTGAGAGGACCGCGGAGCATAAAAGCCCACCGGCCACCCCTGGAGTCGTGGGGCATGTGGTGAACCGAGTCTCACGCACACAAGGCGAGGATCAACACGCTCGATGGTCGGACAGGGAAGACTACGAGGATATCTTGTACCCAACCTGTTGCCCAGCCGACAGTTGATAGAAGATCTCAAAAATAAAAGAAAGATTCCAAAAAGGAATACAAATCAGTCAGGAGACTGGCTCCTGAAAGAGCCACGTCTTCTCCTCCTGCTAGGCAGAAAAAAAAACTGAGGGCTGCTGACTGCAGGTGGGAGGGTTATGTCCGGAGGGACCACCCCCTGGGCGGGGGCTGTTCAGCTCTGGCTTTTAGAATGTATGTGTAACATCTCACATTCTGCCTAGGTCTTCTCCTGCAAGCAGGGACATAAACCCACGGGTAAAGTGTTAAGAGAAATAGATTTTTTTATTTTATTTTGGGTACATACAGTACTGTGCAAAAGTTTTAGGCAAGTGTGAAAAATGCTGCGAGCTTTCAGAAATAGAAGTTTTAATAGTTTGCCTGTATTCCTCATTTTGGTAAATTGAATAAAAAATAAAAAAATAAAATAAAAAATAAAATAATATTTATTCATCATGCCATACCATCAGGGAGGTGTGTGATTGACCACAAATTTATTCTACAGCAGGACAACGATCCCAAACATACTGCCAACGTCATTAAGAACTATGGGCAGCACAGTTGCTAAGTGGTTAGCACTTCTGCCTAGCAGCACTAGGGTCGTTGGTTCAAATCCCATTCATGGCACTACATGCTTGGAGTTTGCATGTTCTCCCTGAGCCTGCTTGGGTTTCCTCTGGGTCCCCAGGCTTCCACCCAAACTCCAAAGACATGGTAGGTTAACTGAAACCTGTTTAAATTGCCCCATGTATATGTATGAATGCGAGTTAGGGACCTTAGACTGTAAGCTCCTTGAGGGCAGGGACTGATGTGAATGTACAATAGATGTGTAAATTGAAGGTGCAATATAAGTACCTGGAATAAACTAACAGGGAGTTCTGGAAGTGAGGTTTTTTCCCCTTCACAGAGCCCCGATCTCAACAGTCTGTCTGGGATTAAATGGAGACAGAAGGATTTGAGGCAGCCTACATTCACAGAAGATGTGTGGTTAGTTCAAGATGTTTGAAACAACCTACCTGCCGAGTTCCTTCAAAAACTGTGTGCAGGTGTACCTAAAAAATTGATGCCGTTTTGAAGGATAATCACACAGAATATTGATTTAGATTGTTTTTCTGTTCGCTCACTTTGCATTTTGGAACGCAATTAAAAATAAACAAATAAAATTAGGGATGCACCGTAAGTCCTCTCCTCGCGGCGATCTCCGTGTGTCACGGAGCTTACCGTAACTACACAGGCCGCAGTAACAATGTCCCGCCTCCTGTGACAGACGGCACACTGATTCAATGTCCCACGATTGGATCAGTGTGCCGTCTGTCACAGGAGGCGGGACATTGTTACTGCGGCCTGTGTAGTTAGGCTCCGTGACACACAGAGATCACTGCGAGGGAGGAAACTTGCAGGCTACATGACGGGCACTGGCAAGGCTGCATCTTATGGGCACAGGTGAGGCTGCATTGATCTCTTGTATTATGTCCCCAGTCTCTGACCACCTCCTGTACCATGTCCCCAGTCTCTGACCATCTCCTGTTCAAAAATATATTTTTTTTTTAAAACAGTCACTTTCGGTATCAAAGAAGATTTATTTTCGGTATCTGTTTTGGCACCAAAAAACCCATTCGGTGCATCCCTAATTAAAATACATATTTTGAAAGCATTCTTACTTTACAGCATTTCTTCACAACTTTTGCACAGTACTGTACATGCAGAAATAAGTTATTCAGAGTGTACACAAAAAGTAAGCACACAGCTATATGAGCAGAGGTGAACTGTACCTTATTATGCCAAAAAATTGTTCAAAGTTATCTCAGTGTTTTGTTTTTGTTTTAGAAATTTTAAATATACTTACAGATATGATATGAATACTAATACAAACATACCCATGTCAAAAAAGCTGTAAAAAAAAAAAAAAAAAAAAGAAAAGAAGAAAAAAGAAAAGTCCAGAAGATTCTACTTGTTATTGTGTATGCAGAGCAAAAGCTTGTGCATGTGATAAAAAATAAAATAAAAAAATAGGATTTTTTTGTACTCACCGTAAAATCCTTTTCTCTGACGTCCATGGACTGACACAGCATCTTTAATCTTGACAAAGTGGGTTATGTTCCTGCTCATAGGAGAAGACTAGGCAGAATGTTGGATGTTTTAACATACATTCCCTTACCAGAGCTGAACAGCCCCGCCCATTGGGCAGTCCCTCCGGACATAACCCTCCTACCTGCAGCCAGCAGCCTCAGTTCGTATTAAAAGCAGTACAAACTCAAAAAAAGGAGGGGTGGGTGCTGTGCCAGTCCATGGACGTCCGAGAAAGGGATTTTACGGTGAGTACAAAAAAAAAAATCCTATTTTCTCTTACCGTCCTTGGACTGACACAGCATCTTCAATCTTGACAAAGTGGGACGTCCCAAAGAACGAGGGGTGGGAACAGTATCAAGGAAAAAACCAAACTTCACCCCAAACAAGCAGAGCTCCTCAACGGAGGAGTTGCAACTTTAAACAGTCGTTGGAAAAAAGAGTAAAACTGCGCTAAATATATTGATAGAGAAAAGACACCAAGTGTTCTCACTGGTGACTCAATGGGAGCTGCGATTAAGATGTAAACCACCATACATAATAGCAAAATGGGAAAAGAGAAAAATCGCGCTAACCCGTGTCATAGGCTCCGAAAGGAGTCTGTGAATAATTTAAATCTGTAATTGTTTGAAAAGGAACAAAACATAAGATTTAAAATAAATTAAATAAACACCCATCAAACGATGAAGAACTAATGAATAAAAAATTTAAAAAAAACAATTATAAAAGTGTACTGTAACTTCAAAATATAAAATCCATAAATGATATAAAGTCCATAAAATAAATCTCTTAGGTAAAGTCCGTTATGAAACACCAGTGCTCCGTGTAAAAAAATCATACAAAGTGAATAATTGCATCCAATTTTGTGATCTTCCACCACCAAACAACAGAAATTTCTCCTTACCAGCTACAATTGACCCTCCATGACAGAGGATCAATAAATGCAGAGATTAAGCAGTTCCTCCCACAGGTCAGCACAGCAATTGGGACTCCTAAATCACCAATCCCCGATGGACATCCGTGGACACAGGCAGTATGTAAAAGATAGACACACTCCACATAGCGCATTACCGTTTAAAATATTTATTCTTTAAAATAAAGTTTGCACTTACATAAATGCAGTTTAAAATAGCCCATTCAGTCTAGTGTGCCGGCCGCTGCACATTCATCAGACACCCGTCCCGTCCTTCTCGGAAGCGTTTGAGGTGACGTCAGTGCGTCGCTCCGCCCTACGTCCGTTTCGCAAAAACTTGCTTCTTCCAGGGGCACGGGCGGCGCACTGCGTCACCTCGCTTTATAGTGCAGAATAACCAAGCCTCGTTTTAGGTCCAAACCATCGATCGGACATGCGCGGTCTCACTAGGTGTCACTGTAATGTAGACACCGGCCGCGTACGCTAGTCTGGTTGGCTGCACTGTTCACCACCCTATTGGCTGCTAGCTGCATACCAGAATCTGATTTGCTACGCTAGTTTGTTATTACTGGTATACTTGGGCCTGTTGATTTCAATATATACTGGGCATCCCCGATGACATCCTTACTACTGGCATGGTGCCCGTATTCACAGACTCACATGCCTAGCATAGGGTGGGGGACAAGCCCAAATGTAAATAACTGAACTAATTTAAGCCCTATAGCCACATTCGATGAGCCGGAAACGTGACTAATTCTGACCACAGGGGCCACCGTCAGGTCACGATTAGTGACCCCTAGTGGACATCGATCTAGCTGTTCCCCAGATGCAAGGACAAAACAACTGAAATGTCGGTCCATGCACCGGGGAGCAGCACACCCTACAGCCACATTCCCGATAAACCGGAAGTGCGACTCTTCTGACCACAGGGGCCACCATCGGATCACAAGCGGTGACCCCTAGTGGACATTAGTTTAATTGTTCTCCAGATGCAAGGACAAGGCAGCTGAGGTGCCAGTCCATGCACGGGGAGATATCACAGCTCAACCTCGAGCTGGGGACTTGGTATCTAGCCAAACCTGATTTTAATTGTACAAATTTTTAATTTATTATTAAAATTGATATAAAAATCTAAATATGAATATAAAGCCAATGGGAGTGTGGACCATGAATTCCCACACCCCTGGGGGCTCAATCGGGCTGAGATAACCTAAGGCTGGGCCTATATAGCCCAACCATGGAGATCCCAAACCCAAAGGGGAACACAAGAAACCCCCTGAGTCCTAGCCTGCTCACTATATCTCCTCTCTTTGGGTAATAACATGCTACACATGTATTCCCAAACAATGTGCCTAAGTCGCAGAGGGAATCCTATAGTTAAATTCCTTTCCAACCTCCCATAGCTCCTCACTCAAGTCATGGGAAGGTATACACTACCCTATCCACTGAGGGAAAAGAAGGGAGGGGACGTGGAAAAAAGGGGGAGGAGTGAGATCCAAAGGATTTAACGCACGAGGAGATCAAAGTACCAAAACAACCGGCCCCTAGTATTCAGGGCCTACGTTGATGATACCAGGCTCCTCAGGCCCCCAATCAGACCACCATTATGGAGAAGTATGTCAGTATCCCTTAAATCATCGCTGTGGGCACCCAATGTGGGCCCCACTCTATTGATGAAAAAGGAAAACGCATACAGAATAGACTATTGCTGTAAACAAAAACCTATTTAATTGCGTTTAAATATACAAATTAATTAAACAACCAAGTAAATGAACTTGGTTATATAAACAATAATGAATATAACGAAAATAGTCCGTGTATGTGAAGTGAACACACAAAAAGGAGGCTCGATCAATATCTTGTGGCCACAACGTCACACCATATGGGATGATAAAATCCCTACACAATGTTGACAAAACCATATACAAATTAACAAACCCTATAGTGCGAAACCATAAACATTACATTAATAACACAAATTATATTTTAATACACCAACCACCAAATAATAGTCTATACCTTCATTAATTGTTAATAAATGCGTTTACGTCAGTATCGACGTTCAACCCAAAGGGAACATATGTCTTTAGTTTATGTATCCAGGACATTTCCCGTTTGGAAATCTCCCGCACCAAAGAGCTCCCCCTCCAGTGGGGCTTGTATTTATCTATCCCCATATATAAGGTGTTCGACGGGTCTCTTTGGTGTACCTCATCATAATGTCTAGAGACAGAATGTTTGGGGAACCCTACTTTAATATTGCTGATATGCTCATTTAATCTTACTTTTAGGGCCCTTTTTGTCCTCCCGACATATTGCAGCCCGCAAGGACATTGAATGAGGTATACCACCCCCTCTGTGGCACAGGTGATAAACGATTCCACCTCAAACGCCCTAGATGTACTTGTAGATGTAAAGCTGCAAATCTTTCTCTCTTTGCACCTATTCATGGAGCAAACTCTACACGTCTTACAGCGATAGTAACCCGTGAGGTTTTGAAAGAAGCATCTATTGGCCTTAGGGGGGGATCAGAAACACTGGGAGCGACCCTATTGCCAAGTGACGAAACCCCCCTAAAGATGATCTGGGGCTTAGCCGGCAATATGTCTTTCAAGACCTGATCGCTTTCCAAAATATGCCAGTGCTTCTGTAGGAGTTGTTTCACCTTACGATGTTGTAGAGAGTATGTTGTAATAAAAGGCACAGAGATCTTTTTGGTTACGGTCTGATGTGATTTTTCTGCCAAAAGAGAAGATCTGTCTACTTCTCTAACCTCATTCACCGTCTCAGCCAATGTTTAAGAATCGTAGCCCTTTTCCACAAATCTAGCTGACAACATAGATGCTTGAGAATCAAAGGTGTTGACCTCAGTGCAATTCCGCCTAAGGCGTGTAAACTGTCCTCGAGGGACCGCCTTCAGCCAGGGTTCGTGATGGCAACTGTCCAAGGCAATGTATGAATTACAATCCGTTGCCTTGAAAAAGGTTGATGTAACAAATTTGCCCTCTTCCACCCTAATTGTCAAGTCTAGAAAATTGATTTGTTCCATACTGGCCTCAAAATTAAATTTGATACCCCTATCATTGTTATTAAGGGATGCCATGAAACTCTGGAGGTCCAACTCAGTGCCATGCCACAGGAGGACGACGTCATCGATGTAACGTGCCCAAAGGGCCAATTCTGGCCTCCTTGGGGCATCTATGACGTCCTCCTCCCATTTGGCCATAAACAAATTGGCCAAACTTGGGGCATATTTGGCCCCCATCGCCACACCCCTGTCCTGACGATAAAATTGTTGGTCGAACAGGAAATAGTTGTGTGTGGCGGCGTAACTCAATAGTTCCATAATAAATTCTATCTGTATCGGAGATAATCCAGAATCCCTTATCAGATATTTCTTCACCGCCTCCAGCCCCAAACAGTGGGGGATAATAGTGTACAGTGAAGCTACATCCGCTGTAACCATCCATAGACCCCTCTTAGGTGTAATCCCTGTTAACAAGTTAATCACCTGTTTAGTGTCCTTGAGATAAGAGGGAATCCTCTTCACCAGAGGCTGGAGATAGTGATCAATATACTTACCCACCCGGGACGTGATTGAATCAATCCCACTTACAATGGGACGTCCCGGGGGGCAGATAAGGCTCTTATGGATTTTAGGGAGGTAATAGATAATGGGAATTCGGGGAGCAACAGGCACCAAGAACAATTTCTCCTTCTTGGTAAGAATGCCTCTATTGAAACCTTTATCCACAATAATCTCTAGTTCTTTCTTATACCTGATAATAGGGTCCCTACTCAAAGGGGTATAGGTTTCACTGTCCCCAACGATCCGGTATAATTCTGTGGTGTAGTCACAGCGGTCTAAAACCACTATGCCCCCCCCCCCCCCCCTGTCCGCTGGTCTGATTACCAATGATTTATTCTGACAAAGAGAGTCAAGACCTCTCAAGATCACGTGACATTTTTGTCTTTTTAATTTTAATATCTTCAAGGTCTCTTAGTACCACATCCCTAAAAACTCTAATGGGGGGGGCTACGGGACCTGGGGGGGTTGAAAAGTGAGGCATTTGATAAACCGGAATGTTGAAATTCGGTCATTATCTCAGTCCCCTCGGTAACTGGGTTTGAAATCATATACCGCTGAATGTTGAGTTTGCGTACATATTTATGTACGTCCATAAACGTCTGGAACCTACTGATACTTCGTGGTGGAGCAAATTTGAGGCCCTTATCAAGGAGCTTCTTTTCAGGCTCTGTTAGTTCCTGTTTGCTTAAATTGAATATCCCTGTTCCTAGGCTCTTTTTCTTTTTTTGCTGATTGAGCCTGCCTCCCCCCTCTAGTTCCTCTCTTGACTCTATAGGCCTTCTTAGGCCTCGATTGTTCCTGGGAAAATCCCAGTGCTGACTCCTCTGCCCACCAAAAGGTTCATCATAATAATCAAACCTTGGTTGGGCATATCCTTGGTCATATCCCCCCTGGTAATGACCGCCACGATGTCCTCGTGGTGAGTCATATCCATACCCCCTCTCACTATAACCCCCGGGGGTTTCCATGTCAGACAAGGGAAAGAATCGATTACGTATAGGAACATTAAAAGTCTGATCTTCCCCTTCCCTATCCGAATATAGATGATCACCCCGGTATTGACTCTGTGGGTATTGAGGTGGTCTTGGTCTCGCTTGCCCCCTATCCCAAGCCTGGGATGGGTCCTGCCGGAAGTGTTGAGTATTGCCGGAGTATTTTGCTATTATGTATGGTGGTTTACATCTTAATCGCAGCTCCCATTGAGTCACCAGTGAGAACACTTGGTGTCTTTTCTCTATCAATATATTTAGCGCAGTTTTACTCTTTTTTCCAATTACTAATTTTCCAACAAATTTACTGCAGCTTTATATACACTTTTGGTCCATTCCAATCATGGACATTTTTGACTTTAGAGCCTCTAGGGTGGTTGATATAGAGGGTGTGTTTGATACAAATCCTATATCTATAGAATCAGATGTTAGTGGATTATTTATGCGACTAAAGAACCTCCCCACATCTGAAATCCACACACAGTGGGACATTGTATTTTTGGAGACCTATATAAAAGGCATTCATGGTCCCTAGGAGTCTGAGATGGGAGGTTAGTCCCCAAATAGATGAATCAGACCTCACAAGCTGGTTCAAATATTTCAATGATTCCGGTGTGAATTTCCTCCGTTTCCTTTCAGACAGGAAACGTGAGAAACTCACGCGTCTTGATGCCGAGGTGAAGATAGTAAAAGATAAGCTTATACCCTTCAATACTGGGGATGAGTATAAAGAATGCTCAAAAATTCTTTGGAAAACCCTTGAGAAAGAGGACAGAGACCAAAAGATTAAGAAAAAGAAGAAATTCATTAGAGATAAGGAGGACTACCAGTCTGGCCTCATCTTTTTATGGCAAAAAAAGTTGGCTTCACAAAATGAGTGGTAATGCAATGGATACTTTGCCTTTAGGGACAACGCCTAATGGGTTGGGTGTTACCCCCACCCTTACCCAACTTAGGAGAGAGGCTCATTCCTCATCCAAAAGGGACACTCCTAATAAATTGAATAATCAAAGCCAAATAAAACCCCCTAAAAAGGGCCCTATGCAACCCCCAGTGGGGAAAAAAAGTAAGGATAGCCATAAAAGGGACTATCATACTCAACACTTCCGGCAGGACCCATCCCAGGCTTGGGATAGGGGGCAAATGAGACCAAGACCACCTCAATACCCACAGAGTCAATACCGGGGTGATCATCTATATTCGGATAGGGAAGGGGAAGATCAGACTTTTAATGTTCCTATACGTAATCGATTCTTTCCCTTGTCTGACATGGAAACCCCCAGGGGTTATAGTGAGAGGGGGTATGGATATGACTCACCACGAGGACATCGTGGCGGTCATTACCAGGGGGGATATGACCAAGGATATGCCCAACCAAGGTTTGATTATTATGATGAACCTTTTGGTGGGCAGAGGAGTCAGCACTGGGATTTTCCCAGGAACAATCGAGGCCTAAGAAGGCCTATAGAGTCAAGAGAGGAACTAGAGGGGGGAGGCAGGCTCAATCAGCAAAAAAGAAAAAGAGCCTAGGAACAGGGATATTCAATTTAAGCAAACAGGAACTAACAGAGCCTGAAAAGAAGCTCCTTGATAAGGGCCTCAAATTTGCTCCACCACGAAGTATCAGTAGGTTCCAGACGTTTATGGACGTACATAAATATGTACGCAAACTCAACATTCAGCGGTATATGATTTCAAACCCAGTTACCGAGGGGACTGAGATAATGACCGAATTTCAACATTCCGGTTTATCAAATGCCTCACTTTTCAACCCCCCAGGTCCCGTAGCCCCCCCCATTAGAGTTTTTAGGGATGTGGTACTAAGAGACCTTGAAGATATTAAAATTAAAAAGACAAAAATGTCACGTGATCTTGAGAGAGGTCTTGACTCTCTTTGTCAGAATAAATCATTGGTAATCAGACCAGCGGACAAGGGGGGGGGGGGGCATAGTGGTTTTAGACCGCTGTGACTACACCACAGAATTATACCGGATCGTTGGGGACAGTGAAACCTATACCCCTTTGAGTAGGGACCCTATTATCAGGTATAAGAAAGAACTAGAGATTATTGTGGATAAAGGTTTCAATAGAAGCATTCTTACCAAGAAGGAGAAATTGTTCTTGGTGCCTGTTGCTCCCCGAATTCCCATTATCTATTACCTCCCTAAAATCCATAAGAGCCTTATCTGCCCCCCGGGACGTCCCATTGTAAGTGGGATTGATTCAATCACGTCCCGGGTGGGTAAGTATATTGATCACTATCTCCAGCCTCTGGTGAAGAGGATTCCCTCTTATCTCAAGGACACTAAACAGGTGATTAACTTGTTAACAGGGATTACACCTAAGAGGGGTCTATGGATGGTTACAGCGGATGTAGCTTCACTGTACACTATTATCCCCCACTGTTTGGGGCTGGAGGCGGTGAAGAAATATCTGATAAGGGATTCTGGATTATCTCCGATACAGATAGCATTTATTATGGAACTATTGAGTTACGCCGCCACACACAACTATTTCCTGTTCGACCAACAATTTTATCGTCAGGACAGGGGTGTGGCGATGGGGGCCAAATATGCCCCAAGTTTGGCCAATTTGTTTATGGCCAAATGGGAGGAGGACGTCATAGATGCCCCAAGGAGGCCAGAATTGGCCCTTTGGGCACGTTACATCGATGACGTCGTCCTCCTGTGGCATGGCACTGAGTTGGACCTCCAGAGTTTCATGGCATCCCTTAATAACAATGATAGGGGTATCAAATTTAATTTTGAGGCCAGTATGGAACAAATCAATTTTCTAGACTTGACAATTAGGGTGGAAGAGGGCAAATTTGTTACATCAACCTTTTTCAAGGCAACGGATCGTAATTCATACATTGCCTTGGACAGTTGCCATCACGAACCCTGGCTGAAGGCGGTCCCTCGAGGACAGTTTACACGCCTTAGGCGGAATTGCACTGAGGTCAACACCTTTGATTCTCAAGCATCTATGTTGTCAGCTAGATTTGTGGAAAAGGGCTACGATTCTCAAACATTGGCTCAGACGGTGAATGAGGTTAGAGAAGTAGACAGATCTTCTCTTTTGGCAGAAAAATCACATCAGACCGTGACCAAAAACATCTGTGCCTTTTATTACAACATACTCTCTACAACATCGTAAGGTGAAAACTCCTACAGAAGCACTGGCATATTTTGGAAAGCGATCAGGTCTTGAAAGACATATTGCCGGCTAAGCCCCAGATCATCTTTAGGGGGGTTTCATCACTTGGCAATAGGGTCGCTCCCAGTGTTTCTGATCCCCCTAAGGCCAATAGATGCTTCTTTCAAAACCTCACGGGTTACTATCGCTGTAAGACGTGTAGAGTTTGCTCCATGAATAGGTGCAAAGAGAGAAAGATTTGCAGCTTTACATCTACAAGTACATCTAGGGCGTTTGAGGTGGAATCGTTTATCACCTGTGCCACAGAGGGGGTGGTATACCTCATTCAATGTCCTTGTGGGCTGCAATATGTCGGGAGGACAAAAAGGGCCCTAAAAGTAAGATTAAATGAGCATATCAGCAATATTAAAGTAGGGTTCCCCAAACATTCTGTCTCTAGACATTATGATGAGGTACACCAAAGAGACCCGTCGAACATCTTATATATGGGGATAGATAAATACAAGCCCCACTGGAGGGGGAGCTCTTTGGTGCGGGAGATTTCCAAAACAGGAAATGTCCTGGATACATAAACTAAAGACATATGTTCCCTTCGGGTTGAACGTCGATACTGACGTAAACGCATTTATTAACAATTCCTGAAGGTATAGACTATTATTTGGTGGTTGGTGTATTAACATATAATTTGTGTTATTAATGTAATGTTTATGGTTTCGCACTATAGAGTTTGGTAATTTGTATATGGTTTTGTCAACATTGTGTAGGGATTTTATCATCCCATATGGTGGGACGTTGTGGCCACAAGATATTGATCAAGCCTCCTTTTGTGTGTTCACTTCACATACACGGACTATTTTCGTTATATTCATTATTGTTTATATAACCAAGTTCATTTACTTGGTTGTTTAATTAATTAATTTGCATATTTAAACACAATTAAATAGGTTTTTGTTTACAGCAATAGTCTATTCTGTATGCGTTTTCCTTTTTCATCAATAGAGTGGGGCCCACATTGGGTGCCCACAGCGATGATTTAAGGGATACTGACATACTTCTCCATAATGGTGGTCTGATTGGGGGCCTGAGGAGCCTGGTATCATCAACGTAGGCCCTGAATACTAGGGGCCGGTTGTTTTGGTACTTTGATCTCCTCGTGCGTTAAATCCTTTGGATCTCACTCCTCCCCCTTTTTTCCACGTCCCCTCCCTTCTTTTCCCTCAGTGGATAGGGTAGTGTATACCTTCCCATGACTTGAGTGAGGAGCTATGGGAGGTTGGAAAGGAATTTAACTATAGGATTCCCTCTGCGACTTAGGCACATTGTTTGGGAATACATGTGTAGCATGTTATTACCCAAAAAGAGGAGATATAGTGAGCAGGCTAGGACTCAGGGGGTTTCTGATCTCCATGGTTGGGCTATATAGGCCCAGCCTTAGGTTATCTCAGCCCGATTGAGCCCCCAGGGGTGTGGGAATTCATGGTCCACACTCCCATTGGCTTTATATTCATATTTAGATTTTTATATCAATTTTAATAATAAATTTAAAATTTGTACAATTAAAATCAGGTTTGGCTAGATACCAAGTCCCCAGCTCGAGGTTGAGCTGTGATATCTCCCGGTGCATGGACTGGCACCTCAGCTGCCTTGTCCTTGCATCTGGAGAACAAATTAAACTAATGTCCACTAGGGGTCACCGCTTGTGATCCGATGGTGGCCCCTGTGGTCAGAAGAGTCGCACTTCCGGTTTATCGGGAATGTGGCTGTAGGGTGTGCTGCTCCGGCATTTCAGTTGTTTTGTCCTTGCATCTGGGGAACAGCTAGATCGATGTCCACTAGGGGTCACTAATCGTGACCTGACGGTGGCCCCTGTGGTCAGAATTAGTCACGTTTCCGGCTCATCGGGAATGTGGCTATAGGGCTTAAATTAGTTCAGTTATTTACATTTGGGCTTGTCCCCCACCCTATGCTAGGCATGTGAGTCTGTGAATACGGGCACCATGCCAGTAGTAAGGATGTCATCGGGGATGCCCAGTATATATTGAAATCAACAGGCCCAAGTATACCAGTAATAACAAACTAGCGTAGCAAATCAGATTCTGGTATGCAGCTAGCAGCCAATAGGGTGGTGAACAGTGCAGCCAACCAGACTAGCGTACGCGGCCGGTGTCTACATTACAGTGACACCTAGTGAGACCGCGCATGTCCGATCGATGGTTTGGACCTAAAATGAGGCTTGGTTATTCTGCACTATAAAGCGAGGTGACGCAGTGCGCCGCCCGTGCCCCTGGAAGAAGCAAGTTTTTGCGAAACGGACGTAGGGCGGAGCGACGCACTGACGTCACCTCAAACGCTTCCGAGAAGGACGGGACGGGTGTCTGATGAATGTGCAGCGGCCGGCACACCAGACTGAATGGGCTATTTTAAACTGCATTTATGTAAGTGCAAACTTTATTTTAAAGAATAAATATTTTAAACGGTAATGCGCTATGTGGAGTGTGTCTATCTTTTACATACTGCCTGTGTCCACGGATGTCCATCGGGGATTGGTGATTTAGGAGTCCCAATTGCTGTGCTGACCTGTGGGAGGAACTGCTTAATCTCTGCATTTATTGATCCTCTGTCATGGAGGGTCAATTGTAGCTGGTAAGGAGAAATTTCTGTTTGGTGGTGGAAGATCACAAAATTGGATGCAATTATTCACTTTGTATGATTTTTTTACACGGAGCACTGGTGTTTCATAACGGACTTTACCTAAGAGATTTATTTTATGGACTTTATATCATTTATGGATTTTATATTTTGAAGTTACAGTACACTTTTATAATTTATTGTTTTTTTTAATTTTTTATTCATTAGTTCTTCATCGTTTGATGGGTGTTTATTTAATGTATTTTAAATCTTATGATTTGTTCCTTTTCAAACAATTACAGATTTAAATTATTCACAGACTCCTTACGGAGCCTATGACACGGGTTAGCGCGATTTTTCTCTTTTCCCATTTTGCTATTATGTATGGTGGTTTACATCTTAATCGCAGCTCCCATTGAGTCACCAGTGAGAACACTTGGTGTCTTTTCTCTATCAATATATTTAGCGCAGTTTTACTCTTTTTTCCAACGACTGTTTAACAAACAGCGAGTCAGACTTCGGAATCGAAGCCGTAGCAGACAAGTACACCCGCATGGCACGTACCACGTCTAACGTGTGGAGCGCAAACTCTCTGGGATGCGACGGACGAGGACATAAGGATGGAAGCAAGATGTCCTCATTAAGATGGAAGGCCGAGACCACCTTCGGGAGAAAAGAAGGCTGCAGCAGCACGTAGCACCGCCTTATCCTTATGGAGGACCAAGTATGGCGGTTTGCAAGACAAGGCCGCCAATTCAGAAACCCTTCTGACAGAAGTAATGGCTACTAGAAAAGCCACCTTCTGAGATAAAGTTAAGAGGAATCTCTCTGATGTCTTCAAAAGGAGGTTCCTGAAGAACCGAGAGCACCAAATTCAAATCCTAAGGATGAAGAGGTGGTTTAATAGGGGGGGGGGGGAGCACATGTCTGACCCCCTGTACGAAGGTACTAAAATCAAAGAATGGCCTGCTAGCGGCCACTGAAAGAAAACAGCCAAAGCCGAAATCTGACCCTTAATGGTGCTTAAGGCAAGCTTTTGGGTCACAGCACGCTGTAAAAACAGCAAGATCCTGGGAACGGAATACGTCCGTGGACGCCAATCCAGCTCCTCGCACATAGCGATGTAGGCCCTCCAGGTACAGTGGTATATCTTCCTGGAGGAAGATTTCCGTGCCCTCAGCATGGTCAAGATGACCTCATCCGAGAGACCCTAGTCTCTCAGCACCTGGCTTTCAATAGCCATGCCGTTAAAGCCAGCGACTAAAGCAGGATGAAGTATGGGACCTTGAGACAGAAGGTCCTCCCGCATCGGCAGTCGCCATGGAACGTCCGCCACTAGGCGCACAAGATCGGCGTACCAAGGACGCCGAGGCCAATTTGGAGCGATGAGGATTACCGGAATCCCCTCGGCCTCCACCCTGCGAAGCAATCGAGGAAGCAGCTTCAGTGGAGGATAGGCATAAATCAGCCGACACCGACCCCATGGGGCCACCAACGCGTCTGCCCAGGGATCCCTGGACTTGGCCACAAATTGAAACCTTGCGATTGAGTCGAGAGGCCAGGAGGTCCACATCCGGCGTGCCCCACCTTCGGTAAAAAGGAGTTGAAACACCTCCGGATGCAAGGACCATTCCCCCTGGTCCAACATCTGGCGGCTCAGATAGTCCACCTGCCAGTTGTCTACTCCTGGAATGTAAACGGCCGACAGAGCCGGCACGCTTCTTTCCGCCCACCTTAGGATATGAGCGACCTCGGACGCTGCAGCTGAGCTCCAACTTCCCCCCTGATGGTTGACATAACCCATAACCGACCACGAGGAGAGGCACAGTCTGATTGCCCGGAGTTCCAGGACATTGATCGGCAGACGGGACTCGTCCGGAGACCAGAGCCCTTGGGCTGACAGAACTCCCCAGACTCCGCCCCAGCCCGAAAGACTGGCGTCCATTGTGATCTCAGTCCAACCGAAGGGCCAGGGATCCCAGCCACCACGTCAGGGATGCCCTGACCAGGTGACTCACCTGGATCTGACGATCCAGTGATAATGAAGACTTGTTCCAGCAAGATAGGATCTCCTTTTGTAAGACTCGAGTGTGGAATTGGGCATACAGTACCGCCTCGAAGGAAGCCACCATAAGTGCCAGGATTCTCATGCAAAAACGGAGTGACGACCATTTGCGGGACGTCAGCACCCGTACTGCAGATTGAAGAGTCTGTAACTTGTCTAAGGGTAGAAATACTCTTGCCTCTGAGGAGTCCAGGATCAATCCTAGGTACTCCAGACGCTGAGTCGGAACCAGGACCGAGTTCTGAATGTCCATCAGCCAGCCAAATTCTTGGAGGGCCTGACTGGCTATTACCACATTTTCCTCTAATTCTGAGCCAGAGTCTGCTCTCAGAAGAAGATCGTCCAGATAGCCCACGATAGCAATGCCTCGCTGTCTCAGCAAAGCTAGAATCGGGGCAAGCACCTTAGTGAAAACACGCTGTGCTGACACCAAACCGAAGGGAAGAGCCACAAACTGATAGTGGTCTACGCCTATCGCGAAGCGCAGAAACTTCTGGTGACCCGCGCAGATTGGGACATGCAAGTAGGCGACCTTGATGTCCAAGGATGCCAGAAAATCCCCCGGGTGGAACACAGCAATCACCGAGCGAATGGATTCCATGCGGAATTTCTGAACCTTCACAAAGGCATTTAGGGCCTTGAGATCCAGAATTGGACGAACTCCGTCCTTTGGGACCACAAACAGATTTGAATAAAATCCCTCTCCCATGGGGCGCGCTCCCGTGATATAGCCACAGACTGTATCACTCGGCCCTGCCCCCCAGCGCGCTGCGTCATTGGATGTGATTGACAGCAGTGCGAGCCAATGGCTGCGCTGCTATCAATCCATCCAATCAACGGCCAGACTGAGTGGAGAAGAGGACGTCGGGGGCGAGCACAGCAGGTGAACGGGCTCAGGTAAGTAGAAAACGGGGGGCCCGCCACTGCCAGGTTTTTTTTCACCTTAATGTAACCTTTACAACCCCTTTAAGCAAATAACACACGGCTAGCCGACAACGCTGCTAATGAATAGGCGCTGTCAAGCAGGCAAGGACATTACTGGCAGGTAAGGCTTAATGTACACGGGAAATGTTTTATTTATTTTTTTGCCGATAAGATAACAGAGGAGAGTTCAGAGGCAGCTGAAAAAAAACACCCAACTGCTCCTAAACGTCAGTTTACCAGCAGCAGTGTACATGAAGCCTAAGGAAAAAGGCTGCAACAAATGCACAAAAAAAAAAATTATTCCCTTAAGAAAACTGTATACAGAAAGGAACAATACAAAAACATACTAAAAAAGCAGATCTGAGATTTACATACCATTAAATGTACAAATTTAGTGCATTCCGACACAGAATTTGCCTCCTTACACGATGGCAATGATTGTATTAAACACCAAAGTCTTTATCACACTATCCACACCAGTACGAACCACTATAATAGCACACTGATTTTTGGGAAACTGTACATAATACATAAACTTAATTTCTGTGGGCATAGAAATTGTTATAAAAAATTCATGCAAGTACTAAGCAACTTCTTGGCATTTTATTTGGTCCTTGCTTATAAAGCACACTGTAGGTATTAGAACTCACCTAGCGCCATCTGGTGTTGAAATCTGAAATGACAATCCATCATTTTGTACCTCACCAACTCTGCAGGAGGGTCTTCACAGATCCAGTGCACTCTGTCTGTTTGAAGAACGTCTCTGTACAAAGCTGGGTGGTCTGTGCATGGAGCCTTTACAGATTGAAAAAAAAAAAAAAAAAAAGGGGGGGGGGAATAAAAATTAAGGCAAGCCTACTTTTTATTAATAAAGACAGAGATCTGAGTATTTGTAACAGGATATATTTTCTTTGACACTTTACTGTAAGAGGAGGAGGAAATAACAGCCTCCCTCTACTGCACCATGGCAAGAGGGACTTTTGTCACCTACATTCACAATAGGAGTTGACCAATCTCGTTATTTTCTGGGCCCATACAGATACCGATATTCTTTAGATTTAAAGTTTTTATTTTTACACTCTTTTTACATTTTTATCACTTTTATTGCTGTCACAAGGAATGTAAACATCCCTTGTGACAGTAATAGGCTGTGACGGGTACAGGAGACCATGGCTGGGCCGTGGGAGGGGGCGTCCCCTCCCGCTACTTGTAATTAAGGTTGAGCGGCTGCTTAGCTGCATCGGTTTTGATTACACAAGAAAGCCCACTGTCCACTCTAAGAATGGTACTGTGGGTGATGCCTGCAGCTGCACGCATCACCCCGGTACAACCACTTGAAGCAATATTGGCACGTTTTTTTACCGATACGGATTCTTAAATAAAAACTACAAAAAGTGAATATCGGCTGCACCGATAATCGGTCGACCCCTAATTCACAAATATAGTGCATCCACCAGAAAAGCAATATTTTTATCCCTTAGTTCCGGTTTACACTGAATGCGGCTTTGAAAACTCTACTTCAGCAAGATTTCAAAGCCACCAGTCAGTGCAATTTCATGTGCAGCTTGCAGACATCTGTGCCATTTAATGCACAGATGTAAAGGCAAGTCGCACATAAAATCGCCACAAACAGTGCAGGAACCCTTTTCAAATCGGAGTCGCACCAAAGGCACAAATAGGGCGTGACTTGTCATGCAACTTTGGACTGTAAAATCGCATAACAAATCGCACCGGTGTGAACAGGGGCTTACAGTGGAATAACCCAATAGTATATATAAAAGGCAAGTACAAACATCTACAGTCTTCATAGACTACTGTTCCTAGCTTATAAACCTGAAGTACAGTGATGAATTGCCTCATCTTCAACGGACCATACAACGTAGAAAAACCCTGTCAACAGATGATCTACTTCGGGAACATTTAAAAAAAGGGGTTGTAAACCCTCGCGTTTTATCACCTTTATGCATTAAGGTGAAAAAACATCTGATCCTGACCGGACCCCCCAGCCCCCCCACCCGTTTCTCACCTGAGCCCTTTCGTTCCCTCGGCGGGGACGCGTTCTTCCTCTCTGCCTGGGTTTCTCGGCTCTTGATGGGATAGATTGATAGCAGCGCAGCCATTGGCTCCCGCTGCTGTCAATCAAATCCAATGACGAGGGTGCTGGGGGGCAGGGCCGAGTCCGGCATTCTGTGTCTATAGCTGCAAATGCTGGACTCGGGAGCGCACCCGCAAGGTAACCCCCAGGAGAGCATTCCCCCAGGGGGTTTACCGATGCGAGGATGAGCCGTGAGCACCGCCGAGGGAACCCAGAAGACTAGGTTCGGAGCCACACTGTGCAAAACAAACTGCACAGTGGAGGCAAGTATGTTTTTTTTTTTTAAATAACAAGGTTTAGTGACACTTTAATCTATAGCCGGAGAGACTGTTGCCTTAAAATAAAAAAACTATGGGGCAACTGGCCTTGTCCCCCAGCTTGGCCCCTATGTTACTGATAACTCAAAGACTGCTCTCAGTAAAATATGCCGCTGTTTTTGAGTTGCTCTCTAATCTCACAGTATCCCGATATTTTTTATATCAGGTATCAAAGCAGAACTATACGCAAAACTTTTTTTACCCCCATTTTGGATAGAGTTAATGGAGAGTTATAACCCCTGTCATTTTCTCCCCATCTGTGTCCCATTGTGGAGATTTACCTTCACTTCCGATCCCATAGCCAAACAGGAAGTAAGGAAATCTCTGCAAATTAAGTGAATTCCTTGGGGACCCCCAGGTCACCAAAATTAGTGTCCCCATTGGAAGATTTCCTCTATTACTTTTCTGGGGACAACCCAAAATTTGGGATTTTCTTTTCCCTTTCAATGATAATGGCAAACAGGACAAAAAGAAGGTGAATCTCCCCAACGGGGCTGCAGACAGCAATAAAAACCCGACAACCCTTTTAATATCTCTCTGCTCTATCCAAAAACGGTTTATCAATTGACTATAGGTAGTATACCGTATGAGATGGGCTGGCTTTCCTTCTTGTCTCACCCCTAATACTAGTAGGCTTTGATACTCAATTATGACGTATGTTTCTTGATGATCTTTTTCAATCTTTGTGGTGCGCAGCCACATTCCTGGCTGCTGTTACTGGGTCATGTCTTGGATACCATTTAAGTGACCCCCTGCTATTCGATGTATGGACTCACAATCACAAAGCATTCACCATTCAGCAGCAATAAAGAGAACAGACAAGAGCACAAGAGAAGTTTTGTTAAAATCACTTATTTATGGTTTGCACTGGGATTTCAGTTGGAGAGAAAGTGGGTACAGTGAAAGATGGACAGCCAAGCTAATGTTAAGAAACTGTTCAATAAAAACGATTTAATACAAAAATAAAGGCATGGGACAAAATAACTATTTTTTTCTCTTTTGCACACGGTCTTTATTTCAGCATCCTAACTGATCAGTACTTCGCCCATTAATGTAGAATTAAATCCCCCAAAAAGAAAAATGAAACAAAATTGCAGCTTACAAGTCCTTTGATATCGTGGCTGCATTTGTATTTTTAACCTTTTCGCTGCCAGGCCTTAAGCTCCACTTTTAAACTCAGCTGGCCGGGGGATTTTTTTAGCAATTTTTCCCATTGCTTTTCCTTTATAGCTTTCAGTTGGAAAAAGACCCCTCAAACCGTATATTTTCAAAGCAATATTTTCTGCGAAGATGCACTAAAATCATGATTAGCAGATAAAAACAGCAAATTTTATAAAATCCCTGCCAAATATAAAAGCTTAAACTGTATGAAGTTAATAAACAAATATTTCTAAATTGTAAATTGCGTCTTTTTGCGAAAAGGGGAAAATTGAATTTGTATATTTGGTATAAACCATATATTTTCTGAAAGCACATGACCTGCCGAACCAAAAGAAAGTGCTACAGATTTTTAAGGCCACACAGAATTTGCATAATTTTTATTTATTTTTTTACAAAACACACGCTATTTTCACTAGAAAAACCCCACTAAAATACCTTTCCTGACAGACTCCATGGCAGCCTACGTGTGGGTTAATCCCGCCCCTCATACCTCATAGGACCCTTCTCCCATAAATCTTTGCTCTGGGCCAGAGGCTGTGTTCCTTTTTTTGTCCTCCTCCTAGGACCAAGATATAGTCTTACCTTTTCATGAAGTTTTTCTGTAATCCAGGCCTGGCGGTGTGCACGGCGATACGTTGGTGGTTAGCGGTGATCCTCTCTGCAGTCCAGCAATCCTAGCTATTAGCAGGTGGACATGGGCGATATGATGTGATACCATGAAGAGCTTACTAACCTGGCCATTGGCAGGCAAGCGGCAATATGGCCAAACGTCCCAGCTATTAGCGGGAGGCTTTGTAAACGCCCGATCGTGCGGTGGGTCGAGCAAACAGCTCCCCAGTCCCAGGTTCTGGTCCGGATCGTGCCGTGGTGGTAATGTACAAAAGATATTCCTTTTATATGGCAGCCGTATCTGTGTTGTGTGTCTCCTTATTTTCTATCAAGCTCCAGTGAGTGGCCACGGTGGCTGGAGCGCAGCTGCGTTCCAGCTCGCCATTTCAGGAAGACGCTGCGCATCCGCAAGCCGCGAACGAAGATTCTGTGCTTGGTTCGTGCAGACGCAGTTTCGCCAAAAGGGCGGCGGCGGTCGCGAATGCGATTGGCCGCCACCGGATGGCAACCGCTATGGGGCGGTGACATCGTTAACGGTGGCAGATTTAAATAGCAGTCAAAGCAGCTATTACTTGGGATGACTTGCAGGCTTATGCAGTATTTTCCCAGGCACTGGGCTCTGGTTTACAAGGTAAATTGTTTGCTGCAGGCTCCCTGGGTGCTGGCTATGTTTTGTTATGTGCTCTCTCATGCCTGTTGTCACTCCTGTTTCTTATAAGGCTGTAATGATTCATTTCACTTTCAAACTGCCTTGCCATGGATCTGTCACCGCCCTCTTGTGGCCAACCCTTGCGCTGCAGGTAGGATTTATTTATTTTCTACCTGTGATGCTTGGGTTCACTCATTCAGGAGCCGTTAACCCTTTCTTTTTCACTCAGCTCTTCTAGGTCTGAACACCAAAGCACGGCAAAGACCGTCCTAGGTCTCAACGTTGTCACTTCTCTTCAAGGTACAGGCGTCAGATCTTCCTTTAGATCTAGGTACCACAGATAGGAGTCTAAAACCACCTCTGGGCGTCACTCTCACCGCCACTCCAGCCGCTCTGTGAGGAAAGCCTGCTGGGTATGCGGGGCCCAGCTTCCTGAAGGCAAATCGCTCTGCAAGCGATGCTTTTCTAAAGTCGCATAAGAAAGAGGGTGGAGACCAACAAGTGGAAGCACTGGTCAGAAAGGTGGTCCATGAGTCCCTGAGTAAAGGGGATTCTGGTCATACCCACAACCCTGCTGGCGACACTATGTCAGTCCCTATTAGGGATGATCTCAAGGCTCCAGGCCCTTCACAGCCGAGCCATTCCTCAATTGAAGCCTCAGACAGTGAGGTGGAGGTAGATGACCCTGGTGCAGGTTTTGAATTTGCCCTAGTACCACAGCTGGTCAAAAGCTGTCAAAGAAGCTTTGAGATGGAAGAGCCAGTGGAGGCACCCTCCAAACAGAGGAAATATTTTAAACACCTCAAAAAAGAACACCCTAATTTCTCCTTTTTGGGTGAACTCAGCGCAATAATTACCGACAAATGGGGTGGTGTTGAAAGGAAGAATTGCCTGTTAATGAAGGTATCAAAAATGTACCCATTTAAAAGCAAGGATGTAAAACACCTGGAGTCGGCTCCTCTCATTGACTCAGCCCTAATGAGGATGGTGAGGCATGTCACACTCCCATTGGAGGATACTGTTTCCTTTAGGGATTGCCTGGAGTGGAAAATTTATACCGACCTCAAGCAGATCTACATTACAGCGGGTATGACCTGCAAACCAGCTCTAGCTCTCGCAGCCCTTTCTAAAGCGATGGAAGTCTGGGCAGACAACATAGATGCTTCTCTGAGGAGCATCTCGGAAGAACTGGCCAGGAGCTCACCTATTCATGGGCTAAGGTTGACGTTGGCTTTTCTCGTGGGGCTTCCCTAGACATAATTCGCCTGGTGGCTCGGATCATGATGACATCTGTCACGGCTAAGCGTGCCTTGTGGCTGCGCCCATGGGTAGCTGACCCTGCCTCCAAGCAGGCATGGTGCAGGATTCTATTTGGGGGTTCGTCCCTCTTTGGGAACATATCGGACAGTGCCATCACCCGTGCCACAGGGGGCAAGTCGGGGTTCCTTCCCCAGGATCGCCGTCTGCTAAACCAGAAGAGAACACAGCCCAGGCAAAGTTCAGATCGAGCAAGGAATGCTTGCTACTATAGGCCTGGCCGTGAGTTCAAGAAGACCTGGAAGAAAAAAAAAACAGCCTTCAGGCCAGAAGTTTTCAAAAGGGGCATCTTCCGGTGGACAAGAATCCCCTAAGTCTTTATGATATTGCACCTGCCTAAAACAGAGCGAGTCGGCATCCTTGCCTCTCTCGGAAGAGAAAAAGCAAATTCTCCTGTCTCGCTTGTGGCTCAGGGCGCTGCAATTCCAGTTCCAGATGACAAAAGGTTTTAAGGGGTCTACTCGCCCCTCTTCATGGTGTTGAAGAAAAACGTCTCCTGGAGGCCAGTTATAGACCTAACCCACTTGAATTCTTTTATCTAGAAGGAGAAGTTCAAGATGGAGACACTACTCATGATCAGTCAAGCAATCCAACCAGGCGATTGGCTTGTCTCTATAGACCTGAAGGACGCCTACTTCCATGTTCCGATAGCGTCAGAATTCCAGAAATACCTTCACTTTGCTGTCGATCAAATCCGTCTGCAGTTCACCTGTCTCCCCTTCGGGCTTACAACATCGCCTCGTGTGTTTTCAAAACTTGTTGGCTGTCGTGGCTCTGATCAGGACCAGAGGTATCCGTCTGTATCAGTATCTAGACGACCTGCTGTTGTCTCGGGACAAGGAGCAGTTGCTAATCCACAGATCCCAGGTCATCTCCACTCTACTCGAGTTTGGTTGGCTTCTGAATCTGGAAAAGAGCCATCTGGATCCTACGCAGTCCCTGGTATTCCTCGGGGCACACTTCAACGCTATCAAGAGCACCATCTTGTTACCCCTGGAAAAATCCCAGTGATCCGGGACAGAGTTTGGCTTGCAATGTCGTCCTCATCTCCAAGCCTCTCAATGCCTAAAGATCATTGGCACCATGGTGGCAACAACACCCATGGTAAAGTGGGCTCAGTGGAAAATGCGGCCCTTCCAGAAGGGTTTTCTCCAGCAGTATAATCCAGGGCTTCGGGATCACTTTATCCAAATAACCTCATCCATGCAGGAGAGCTTTCCTTGGTGGCTACAACAGAGGAACCTCCTCAATTGTCACTCCATCGCACCTGTGTTTTGGGTCACCATCACTACAGATGCCAGCAACAGGGGCTGACAGAAGTAGCCCAAGGCATATGGAATTTTCCCTCTCACAGGATAGTCTCCAATGTTCTGGAACTCCGGGCAGCGTTCTGCGCTCTGCAGGCCTTTCACCACTTAACAGCAGGAGACTCAGTCCTCCTAAGACTGGACAACACAACGGCAGTCGCATACATCAAGAGACAGGGAGGTACTCGCAGACTCTCCCTGTCAAAGGAAATAGAGCCCATCATGATCTGGGCCCAGAAAAACCTGGCCAACCTGACAGCTGTCTATCTCCCTGGAGTCCCGAACGTTCAGGCAGATTTTCTGTTGAGAGTTTCTCTGGACAACGAGTGGACTTCCCCCCCGAAGTCTTCAGGTGGGTCCTGTCCCTGGGAGTCATTCCGGAAGTAGACTTGTTTGCCTCCCCATGCAACTTCAGACTAGAGAGATACTACACGAGGTCTTGGTATCCCCAGGCTTTTGGGTAGATGCTCTGACAGACCATTGGCAGTTCCACAGGGCCTATGCCTTTCCCCCGGTTCCTGTCATTCTCCGTTTTTTGTCGAGGCTCAGGATGGAAGAAGCAGAGATAGTGGCAATAGTCCCGTACTGGCCAAACAAGCCATGGTTTCTACTGCTGATGCAACTCAGTTTCCGGGACCCAGTTCCTCTACCCTCCAGACCAGATCTCCTATCACAAGGGGCATTTCTACATCCATGCCCGGCCCATCTACATCTGATGATCTGGTTCTTGAGAGGGGAAGGTTGGAGGCCCTAGGCTGTCCAAGTAGGGCCATCTCCACAATATTAAATGCCAGAAGAACAGGCACCAACAGGGTCTACCAGAGGATTTGGAAAAAGTTTTCAGACTACACCTCTTCCACTGCAGGTTCTTGCAATAACCCAAAGATACATGATATCCTGGGCTTCTTACAATCAGGATTGGATCTCTCATTGTCAGTCAGCTCGCTGCGAGTCCAAATCGCTGTAATCTCTGCCTTTACGGGCGTTTCCTGGGCTAGACACCCTCTTACTCAGTAGTTTTTCAGAGGAGCAATAAGGCTCAGACCTCAGAGCCAAGTTTTTCTAATTGGGATCTTCCCCTTGTCCTGGATTTTTTCTTAGGTAGAGAGTTGGAACATGAAGATCAATCTTCTGTCAAATGACTCTCTCTAATAGTTGTCTTCTTGGTGGCTATAACCTCGGCCAAGAGGGTCTCTGAAATCAGCTCTCAGGGATGCAAGGAGCCATTTCTAAACCTTTTAATTCCTATGTTGGGTTCAAACCCCAAAGTGGCATCTGTGTTTCATGACAATCAGGAGATTGCTCTTCCAACATTCAGATCTACCGAGGATTCCAGTGTTTATCCCTTAGATGTTGGAAAAGCTCTGAGTCAGTATCTTGAAGCTACAGCTTCTTTCCGTCAGACCGACCACCTGCTCGTTCTTTTCACAGGAAGTATAAGGGAATGCGTATATGGAAAATGGATGGGGTGTCTCCGCGCAAAGGAAATCAAATCAAAACACAGTAGACTGAACTGCTGCCTCTACTCGATTGCTATATCACAATGGGTAAAGCAAAAATATGAAAAAAGGGGGGGTGGTAGATGTGGCGCTGTCCAGATATGCAATGTAATAGACAAGGAAATTTTAGGTAATGGCATACCTATGACGGTATCCACTTTAGAATACAAGAAAAATAAATATAAAAATAGAAATAAAATTAGAAAAAATATGAATTGGCTCAGCCGGGTGTTTGTTAAGAAGAATTTTTGTTAAATTGAAATATTTTGATTGGGTGTCTTTCCAACAAGACGTGTCCCTCATGTGTGAAGCGAAAATTTTATTTGAAAAAGTGAAAAAAAGTGAATAAAATACTTTTTTAATGGAAAAGCATTAGTAAGACCGATGGTCGGCCGGGTGTTTGCTAAACAAAAATTTTTTCTTTAAATTTTGTCCAAAATGTGTTAAAGATGTGTTCATAAAGAGATGTGTGATAATGGACTATGCTAGTAAAGGGGTAGATAAGCTGATATGGTCTCAGCCGGGTGTTTACTGTTCCTAATATGTTCAGAAAAAAGTGCTGCCTTATAGCATTCAAATGAAGCTTAAAACTATATAAAACATGCGATATACATAGTATAGTGATGACAGAAAAGTCCAATAATTAGGTGGCAGTGAAAAAATGTGACTTTTTCTTGGTATGCTTTATGTTCCTTCAGTTTTCTTATGAGTGAGACAATCCGTAGGAGTTTAAATATATGCACTCACCAGATCCTTCATACCCTCCAGGGGTATGCTGCAGCCACAGTATGTGCCACTGTGTAGCAATCAGGGGATGGTTCCAGGGGTTCCTTGCGGTTCTCCGGGGTGCAGATTCCTGTGCACTGCTTGTCTCCTTTTCTTTATGGTTAGACTGTGGAATGCTTGGAAAGTATGCAAGATCGTTGCCAGGTTTCGAACATAATGCCACTTCACTCGGATCAGTCTCACAAATTGCCACTGTGGACAGGAATCTGCACCCCGGTGAGTGCATATATTTAAACTCCTACGGATTGTCTCACTCATAAGAAAACTGAAGGAACATAAAGCATACCAAGAAAAAGTCACATTTTTTCACTGCCACCTAATTATTGGACTTTTCTGTCATCACTATACTATGTATATCGCATGTTTTATATAGTTTTAAGCTTCATTTGAATGCTATAAGGCAGCACTTTTTTCTGAACATATTAGGAACAGTAAACACCCGGCTGAGACCATATCAGCTTATCTACCCCTTTACTAGCATAGTCCATTATCACACATCTCTTTATGAACACATCTTTAACACATTTTGGACAAAATTTAAAGAAAAAATTTTTGTTTAGCAAACACCCGGCCGACCATCGGTCTTACTAATGCTTTTCCATTAAAAAAGTATTTTATTCACTTTTTTTCACTTTTTCAAATAAAATTTTCGCTTCACACATGAGGGACACGTCTTGTTGGAAAGACACCCAATCAAAATATTTCAATTTAACAAAAATTCTTCTTAACAAACACCCGGCTGAGCCAATTCATATTTTTTCTAATTTTATTTCTATTTTTATATTTATTTTTCTTGTATTCTAAAGTGGATACCGTCATAGGTATACCATTACCTAAAATTTCCTTGTCTATTACATTGCATATCTGGACAGCGCCACATCTACCACCCCCCCTTTTTTCATAAGGGAATGCGTGCCTCTTCCAGATCTATCGGAGCATGGATTGTTCAGGCCATTCAGTGGGCCTATAAAGCCAAGGGCTTGGCGCCTCCAGAAGCGGTGACTGCTCACTCAACCAGAAGTGTCTTCATCATGGGCGGCATCACGTCACGTGCCTCCAGAAGTTATTTGCAAGGTGGCCTTGTGGTCTTCAATTAACACGTTCATGGCACACTACTGCGTAGTGGTTTACGTATCTTGTCTGTGATGGTGCCAATTAAACCTTTTTTCTTTTGTCCAGCACTCTGCCCACCCAGGTGTGTATGGCTAGTTATTTCCCACACGTAGGCTGCCATGGAGTCTGTCAGGAAAACGGAAAATTTATATCAAATACTTACCGTAATTTTCCTTTCCTGATGGACTCCATGGCAGCAGGAGTTCCCTCCCAGTGGCTGGAGTAGGCTAAATTATGGAACACAGCCTCTGGCCCAGAGCAAAGATTTATGGGAGAAGGGTCCTGTGAGGTATGAGGGGCGGGATTAACCCACACGTAGGCTGCCATGGAGTCCATCAGGAAAGGAAAATTACGGTAAGTATTTGATATAAATTTTCCGTTATTTGCACACAAACACAGCATAACTCAAAACAGCGAAAAATTTTAGGCAATGCAGGAGGGGGAAGAAGCGGCGGGTGAGAGGTAGAGAGGCAGCGGTTGGGGGGTTGTAATTTTATGCAAATACCCTGATCAGAGCCATGGTTTTGTTCAGCTGAACATTTCTGATACAAGTTCAGTGACCATAAGCTTACAGCAGGAGAAATGTAGATATATACAGCGTATGGACCTGGCCAGCTGGAAGCATTGCCGTTGGCCTGAACACCGTACAGATCTGGCAGAAAAAAGGTTAAAGAACTTACTTTCATTTTATTAGGAAAAAAAATAAATACCCAATTTCCTCTGGTTGAGCTATGTACATTGCAATGATTTTAACAAAACGTAACCTTTTAGTGAAGTTCCGCTTGTTTGCATCCGCCCCCCTCCACTGACACATTGGGCACTTTTTTGGGGGGGCGAGTACATGGTTTTGAAAAAGGTACCCACTTCCAGGCAGATTGCTGCGGTGATCTGAGCCAAAAAGTTCACCCCTCTCCTTCCCCCGCAGTCTTCTGGGACACATCACAGGTCCCAGAAGACTACGGGACCATTAACAAGGTGCATCATGGCTTGTGAATGCGCAGTAGGAAACCGGTTGTGAAGCCTCACTGCCCGTCTCCTTACTTGAGATGCCGGCACCTGCACCCCATGCGGATGGAAGAATCGGCTCAGGTGAGGACATCGCTGGAACCCTGGAAAAGTACGTATCCTTATATTACGAGTCAGCAGCTACAGTATTTGTAGCTGCCGATTTAAAAAATTTGGGGGGGGGGGGGTCCTAGAGTTCCTCTTTAATATTTTGTTGCAAATGTATACTTTTTTTCTAGAATAGAAAAAAAATTAAAAATCCACATGGATTATAAAATGCAATGTAAGCAGATCTTAACCAAAAACAAAAACACAAAATTAAAATACAGGATCTCTTTTGAACATTACACAAGAGTTTTGAGCAAGGGTGCAACATGCATAAAAAAAAAAGCATTATGGTGACAAAAGCAATAAGTCAATACTGTTTATTAACAGTTAAAGACAATAATGCCACCAAATGTACTGGGCTACAATAAAAACGATAAGTATCACATGTCTTCACACATGGTCATAAAAGCTTCTCTTACCACGAAAACTTCTGCTGTGGTCACATCTTTATCAACAACAAACCAAGCATCTCGCAGACCACCAATTCTTGCTCTTTGGCCCAATGTGAAGAGAAACCATCCTAATCACGGTAGAAAAAAAAAAAAAAAAAAAAAAAAGGCATCACAACAATGCTTTCAAACAGGAGGGAAAAAAAATGCAGAGAAAAAAACAAAATTAAATAAGGAAACCTAGTTGAAACCAATGTGTGTTTTTTTAACCACTTCCTTACTGGGCACTTAAACCCCCCTCCTGCCCAGACCAATTTTCAGCTTTCAGCGCTGTCACACTTTGAATGACAATTGCGCAGTCATACAACACTGTACCCAAATTAAATTTGTATCATTTTTTTCCCACAAATATAGCTTTCTTTTGGTGGTATTTGATCACGTCTGCGGTTTATTTTTTGCGCTATAAACAAAAAAAGACTGACAATTTTGAAAAAAAAAACCCACACAATATTTACTATAATAAATATCCTAATTTAAAAAAATAAAATTCTCAGTTTAGGCCGATACGTATTCTTCTACATATTTTTGGTAAAAAATAAATAAATAAAAAATACAAAAAATAAATAAATCGCAATAAGCGTTTGATTGGTTTGCACAAAAGTTTAAGTGCCTACAAAATAGGGGATAGATTTTTTATTTTTTTTTAATAGTAATGGCGGTTATCTGCGATTTTTGTCAGGACTGCGATATTGCGACGGACAGATCGGACACTTTTGACACCATTCACATTTATACAGCAAACAGTGCTATAAATATGCACCGATTACTGTATAAATGTGACTGTCAGGGAAGGGGTTAAATGTGTTCCCTGGGAGTGATTCTTACTGTGGGGGGAGGGGACTGACTGGGGGAGGTGACTGATGGTGTCCCTTGTACATAGGGACAACCATCGGTCTCCTATCCCTGACAGGACGTGGACCTCTGCGTACACACGTACACACACACACACACACACACACACACAAATACACACACACACAAATACACACACGTCCCTGGCTCTGACTGCCGCTTGCGGGTACCTGGCGGACATCGCAGCCGCCAGGCACACGCATCGGCACCCGCGTGACAGCTGGCACAGCTATTCCGCAATGCGCGCAACGAGGAAGTAAAAAGGAGGACGTCCAGGGACTCCCTCCCGGCAGTTCAGGTCCACGCTGCGGCCGTCTTTCGGCTATAGCGCGGATCTGAAGTGGTAAAAAAAAAAAATGGGATTTTTGTACTCACCGTAAAATCCTTTTCTCTGACGTCCATGGACTGACACAGCTCTAATACTGAAACACATGGGGTATATGTCCCTGCTCACAGGAGAAGATCTAGGCAGAATGTTAGAAACATACATTCTAGAAAAACCAGAGCTGAACAGCCCCGCCCAGGGGGGGGGGGCGGTCCCTCCAGACATAACCCTCCTACCTGCAGCTAGCAGCCTCAGTTCGCAACAAAGCAGTACAAAGAAGGGTGGGTGCTGTGTCAGTCCATGGACGTCAGAGAAAAGGATTTTACGGTGAGTACAAAAATCCCATTTTCTCTTATCGTCCATGGACTGACACAGCTCCAATACTGAAACACGTGGGACGTCCCAAAGCAGTATCAGAAAAGGGTGGGAGCAGTAGTAAAGGAAAAACCAAACTACACTCCAAACAAGCAGAACTCAACGGAGGAGTTGCAAATTTAAACAGTGGCCTGCAACCCTTGCGGCCGAAGGAAGCATCCGAAGATGCAGCCACATCAACCTTATCGAACTTAGAAAAGGTATGAACGGACGACCAGGTCGCCACATTGCACACGTGTGCAACCGATGCTTGATGTCGGAAAGCCCAGGAAGCACCAATTGCCCTGGTGGAATGCGCCGTAACCGGAAAGGGAGGCGCCCGCCCCTTAAGGGCATAGGCCTGTATAACGGTCTGTCTGATCCACCTAGAAAAGGTGGCAGATGACACAGCTTGGCCCTGTTTTGGACCAGACACAGTGAGTCAGACTTCCGAAACAGTAGCAGACAGGTACACCCGTAAGGCTCGTACCACATCTAATGTATGAAGCGCAAACTCTCAGGGATGCGATGGGTGAGGACGGAAGAACAATGTCCTCATTAAGGTGAAAGGCCGAGACCAC
This sequence comes from Rana muscosa, assembly GCA_029206835.1. Lineage (NCBI taxonomy): Eukaryota > Metazoa > Chordata > Amphibia > Anura > Ranidae > Rana > Rana muscosa. The sequence goes on along the minus strand of CM055118.1, from coordinate 682,785,388 downwards.
CTTTGAAAGGAAAGACGGTCGTGGGTGCAACACTGCCTTATCATTATGAAGGACCAAGTAAGGCGACTTGCGGGACAAGGCCGCCAACTCAGACACCCGTCGAACAGAAGTAATGGCCACTAAGAAAGCCACTTTCTGGGAAAAGGTCAAGAGAGGAATCTCCCTGATATTTTCAAAAGGGATGTTCTTGGAGAACCGAGAGCACAGAATTCAGATCCCAAGGAGGGGGAGGAGGCTTGATAGGGGGGGGATCACATGGCGAACCCCCTGCACAAAAGGTGCTAATCAAGGAATAGCCCGCTAGCGGTCGTTGAAAAAGACAGCCCGGGCCGAAATCCGACCCTTGATGGTACGCAAGGCCAGCTTTTGGGTCACACCACGCTGTAAGAACAGCAAAATCTTGAGAACGGAATGCGTCCATGGACGCCATCAAGCTCCTCGCACATAGCGATGTAAGCCTTCCAGGTACGGTGATAGATCTTTCTGGAGGAAGATTTCCGTGCCCACAACATAGATGAGATGACCGAATCCGAGAGACCTTGGTCCCTCAGCACCTGGCTTTAACAGCCGTGCCAAGGACTGTAAAGCAGGATGAAGTATGGGACCATGAGCCAAATAGGCAGTCACCAAGGAACGTCTGCGACTAGCCGAACTAGATCGGCGTACCAATGTCGCTGTCCCGGAGCAATAAAGATCACCGGAATGGCCTCGACCACTACTCTGCGAAGCAACAACAGTAGCGGAGGGTAAGCATACATCAGGCGATTCTGCCCCCACGGGCCACCAAGCGTCTGACGCATCTGCCCAGGGATCCCTGGACCTGGCCACGAATCTCTACATCTTGCGAGTGAGTCGAGAGGCCAAAAGGTCCACATCCGGTGCCCCACCTCCGGTAAAAGGTGAAAACACCTCCGGATGTAAGGACCCTTCCCCTGGAATGCACACGGCCGACGGGACCGTCCTGCAGTGGGATGGTTATAATAAACCCAAGGAGACCCCACAATGTATCGGAGAAGGGAGGCCCCGGCTTACGGGGTGCCTCAATTGTTGGCCAAGAAAGGCAACCCGACAGAACTTCCCTAGAAACTCGGTCAGTGGACCAGTAACTCGGCCTCTACAGGTGGCGCAGACCCACCCTGGACACAGAGACCCTAGAGGCTAAAGCAGTTGCAGTGCACCTGCTGGTCGACTGATAGATGAAGCAGAGGCTTTTGCCCAGTCATTGAGCTTCAGGAACGCCAGAGATGCAGCCACTACCGGGTGTAACGCTTACCTCAGCATGGCGAACAGTCCAAGCCAGCGCTTCTGCTCCATTGATAAAGTGCTGATTGTACAAACACATAGATTATACTGTGTATTGCGTCAAAAAACGTGCAATTAGAGCGTGGGAGGAAACCCCCTCAGCCACAAAGAGCATAATACAGTTTAGTATGTGTGGATAAACATATTAAACACGTTTATACTGTGTCAGCAACGAAGGCACGCACATCATTGGGTCGTAGGCGGAAACCAGCCACGCAGACTGCGTACACAACCGTGTAGGCATGTTAGCATGCGAACAAATTGCACATGTTTATGCTGTGCATAGCGCTGAAAATGCGCACACCATTGGCGCGCAGGGGAAAAACCGTAGCACACGGATGAAACCCACGCAGACCGCATACGCACACCGTGTAGGTACTATAGTATGTGTGATAAACATTTTGAACATGTCTATGTGTGCATAGCGCCGAAGGCGCCCACACCGTTGGCGCGTGGGAGGAAACCGGGAGGAACCCCACGCAGACCCAGAGAATACAATACATACATCTACTGTGAATGTATTTAGTGTTGTGTATAAACATAATGTGTATGTTTATACTGTGTATGGCACCGAAGGCGCGCATGTCATGTAGCGTGGGCGGAAACCCACGCAGACTGCACACACATACCGTGTGGGTATGTTAGCATGTGGATAATCAAATCGCACAAGTTTCAGACTGCATACACATACCGCGTAGGTATCATAGTATGCGTGATAAATATATGGAACATGTTTAAACTGTGCAGAGAGCCAAAGGCGCACATACCGTCAGAGCGAGGGAGGAAACCGGAACACTCAAAAGAAACCCACGCAGACAGCACACAGATACTGTGTAGGAATGATAGCATGTGAATAAACATATTGCACATGGTTATGCTGTGCATTACCCTTGGAGCGTGGGAGGAAACCCACGCAGACAGAATACACATACTGTAAGTATTTATAGCATGTGCAATAAACATATTGAACATGTTTATACTGTGCAGAGAGCTGAAGCGCACATACCGTGAGAGTACACCGGAGCACCCGGAGGACACCCACGCCGACCCAGAGAGTATAATACATACATATACTGTGAATGTATTTAGAGTCGTGTATAAACATATTGTGTATGTTTATATCGTGTATGGCACTGAAGACACAGCATTGGAACGTGGGAGGAAACCCACGCAGACACAGAGATCAATAACACATACATACACTGTGAATGTATCCAGTGTAGAGTTATAAGATAAGTTTTAATTATGGCGCCGAGGCTCATAATCTTCTCTGTATCATTCCAACCTGCTTAAATGCACTGTGTACCACTGTATCATCCATGCTGCTCTTGACGCAGCGTGTGAGGAAACAGTGAGGAAGCTGTGTAAAAGAAAAGCTTGAAAAGAACCAAAAAGGAGAAAGTGTCCGCCTGAGGTACCGCAGCCACAGCATCCAGCTTGAGTGTCCCTCACAGCATCAATGAGTTCACTTACAAGCGCCCTGTCATTTACTGACTCAGAACTGGAGTCTTCCTCACAAGGAATGTCCTGTTCAAAAACATTAAAATAGCTAGGGTCCTGAGCAGCAGCAGCAGCTAGGCCCATATCTGAATCAGAGCACTCCCCATGTGTGAGATTGTGTGGGGAGAGGGCGCTTTATGGCTCCCTTGTGCTCGCACACCGCTTCCATCCTGACAAGAAATGTTTCCAGGATTGCCGACAACTGGTCCATAGGAACCGCAGGGGCTGGAGCACTGCCAGTTGCCTCTGACAAGAGTGGGGAAGCAGGTGAACCAGACTCCATATTTGCCACCCTCCGAGACCTTATACACTATAAAGTGAATAATAGAGTCCAGCCACTGGCTGTGCTGAGGCTGAGGAGGGAATACCCAGGAGGACCCACCAACCCTTGTAAGGACCGCTCAGCTCTGCTGTATGTCACCGCGCTGCCAGCGCGAGTGAAGTCTGAGGAGAGTGAGGCTTCAAGAAAATGGCCGCCGGCCACGTGTAAGCGCCATTGATCTGCGGCAAGATGGCCGCCGAGTGCAGCTTAAACAGTAATATAAAAACAATATAGGAGACTGTATTCTGAATGTCTGTGGTTTGTTTTTGAGAGAAGAACAAATATCTGCAATATTTTAAACCTATTGAACATGAAGCCCATTACACACTGTGCAGTTTGATCCAAAAACGACCCTGTAAGAGGATGGTTACTGGCTTTTTTTATTTTTGGAACTGCATATAAAATTCCAGAAGGAATCCCAGGTCTGATGCAGTGTGTGGCATATGGTCTGAGCACTGACAGGCTGACCCCCCCCCACTCCTGCAGCAATTCTGGCAGCACTCATACATCCATTTCCCAAAAGACAACCTCTGTATATGACGCGGAGCATGTGCACTCAACTTCTTTGGTCGGCCATGGCAAAGCCTGTTCTGACTGGAACCTGTCCTGTTTAAAAAAAAAAAAAAAAGGGGGGGGGGGGCGCAAACCCTCCCTTGCGTCTCATCTTAAGTCCCCAAAAATTCCTTTTTTCTGGAACCCGTCCTGTTAAACCCCTGTATGGTCTTGGCTGCAGTTCAGTTTCAGGGTCTTGGCAATCATCTTATAGCCTAGGCCATCTTTATGTAGAGCAACAAATCTTTTTTTTACATCCTCGGAGAGTTATTTGCCATGTTGAACTTCCAGTGACCAGTATGAGAGAGTGAGAATGATGACACCAAATTTAAAACACACCTGAGAACTTGTAACACTAACAAGTCACATGACACCGGGGAGAGAAAATGGCCTAGTTTGGGACATTTTCCCCTACGGGTGTACTGGCTTTTGTTGCTCGCGGTTTAGACATTAATGGCTGTGTGTTGAGTTATTTGGAGGGGACAGCAAACTTACACTGTTATACAAGCTGTACACTCACTACTTTACATTGTAGTAAAGTGTAATTTCTTCAGTGTTGTCACATGAAAAGATGTAATAAAATATTTACAAAAATGTGAGGGATGTACTCACTTTTGTGAGATGCTGTATACACTATATTGTCAAAAGTATTGTATTGGGACACCTGCCTTTACACGCACATGAACTTTAATGGCATCCCAGTCTTAGCCCCTACGTTCAATATTGAGTTGGCCCACCCTTTGCAGCTATAACAGCTTCAACTCTTCTGGGAAGGCTATCCACAAGGTTTAGGAGTGTCTATGGGAATGTTTGACCATTCTTCCAGAAGCGTATTTGTGAGGTCAGGCACTGATGTTGGACGAGAAGGCCTGGCTCGCAGTCTCTGCTCCAATTCATCCCAAAAGGTGTTCTATCGGGGTGAGGTCAGGACTCTGCACAGGCCAATCAAGTTCCTCCACCCCAAACGCGCTCATCTTTGTCTTTATGGACCTTGTTTGTGCTCTGGTCCAAATCATTTGGTGGGGGGGGGGGGGAATATAGTGTGGGGTTATTTCAGGGGTTGGGCTTGGCCCCTTAGTTCCAGTGAAGAAAGAGAACTATTAAAGGCATTGTGGACAATTTAATGCACTCAACTTTGTGGGAACAGTTTGGAGATGGCCCCTTTCTGTTCCAACATGACTGCGCACCAGAGTTGACGTAGTTATAGCTGCAAAGGGTGGGCCAACTCTATATTGAGTCTTACGGACTAAGACTGGGATGGTATTAAAGTTAATGTGCGTGGTGTAAATGGAGGCATCCCAATACGTACGAATGTGTGTGTGTGCGCGCGCGCGCGCGCGCGCGAGTGTGTGCTATACTGTGTTCCCTAACCATATAGCTCGTTATATTTACCACCGCATACACATATTCGAGAATAAATGGTCTATTTTTAAACATTACATATTAACTAAAATTATACACCACACTGAGGTTTTAATCGATCGGCGAACTAATTGATTATGAAAATAATTATTATTATTTGCAGCCCTCCTATAATCACCATGTTTTTGGGCAAATGTCAAAACTTAAGTCACATAAAGTACAACAGAATGAAAATGTTCTGCTTACCATTGTGCGTTCCCATAATTTTCCCATCTTCAATAGAAACAAAGTCCCCAGGCTGTGGCTCTAAATACTTCAAATAAAAAAATTAAATAAAAAATTAAGCAGTGAACATTGCTTGAGACAAAAATGATTTACCTAAACTCCACAGTATTTAAGAAAACGTACCTCAAGTATGAATTTGTCAAAGTTTCTCTCACCAATGAAGCATATTCCCATGCTCTACATGAAAAAGATGTACATTATCTGTTGGTGGCAGTGTAATTTACACATAAAAATGTAACGCTCTCCTTATTCCATAAGCCTTTCACTAGATTAAAACACTAAAAGAAAAAAAAAAAACAGATATAATACAATAAAGAAAGTTCTTGCCTCTTTTCTCTTTAAAACATGATGAAATCCAGCTTCTGTGGCAATTTTCTTCACAAAGTCTTTTGTCAATCCTCCCAGTGGAAATAAGGTTTTTCTCAGTGCATACTGTGGTATTTGACTAAGGAAGAAAGTCTGGTCTTTGAATTGGTCAGCAGCCTGGAAAAGTTTCACGTCTGTTGCAGAACAGAAGCAAAATTAACTGAGTCCAAAATCCACCAAAAATTAGAACCTGACTACAGAGCGACCGCTAGCTAGTTATATCTTATGTGGTTTTATTATAATCATCTCTCGAAAGCTCCAAAGATAAAAGTTCCCCCCACAAGAATTTTTACTTTTGCCTAACTGCAGCCATTGGAAAAACAGAATAATAATCGCGCTCTCGGATTGTATTCCTTTCTAAGTGACACCATTAAGCCTGGTACACACTATTAGTTTTTTCCGTTCAACCCAGCAGGTTGAACGAAAAAAGACTGTCAGCTTCGGTCGGAGCCGCTGTACCAACAATCAGACAGCAGTTTTTTATTAAACCGGCTGATGTCAGCTGTCATTCGACTCATGTGTATGGGGCTTAATTGTGGTCATTGGTCTTGTGATAAAGCTACAAGACTTCACCACTGACTGAGTTATAAAAAGCCACAAGTTGATTAATCCTATGAGTGAACAAATGCAAACAGATATCGATTCTGGGTGGAGTTGGCCATTAAACAAGGATGTCAGAAGCAATTGAGTAGACATTTTATTAAAAATATCCAATTATACATTAACTGTACAATTACTTTACTAAATGCAGTTCATCAGTTGTTTAATTTATAGCTAATGGCACATAATAGAATAATAATTTGGTGGAGAGCTTCTGAAAAACCTTATAGAAGTTTTAACTATTCTCCCCTATATCAAAAACAAATATAAAAAGACCCAACTATATAAAGACCCCAAGTTGCAACAGGCAGCGGCTGCAGCATTGGGAACATGTTACATGCTCCACCCTAAAATCAGGTGGAACATGTAACATGTTCCCAAAGGTGAACTTATTCTTTCAGGCCTCTTGCACACCGAGCAAAAAAAAATAAAAAATAAAAAGTACGTTTTTTTACTGATGAAACAATACAGACAGCCAAGTAAAGATCAGTGATACAGCAATGAGAGACATTAGAACAAAAATAGAAAATATATGTTACATTTAAGTGCAGCAATTTACTCGCATGCGCGTGTTTACGTGCCTTTACACAAAGTTATATTACAACACTGGGAATAAATGAGCATTTTACTCAACTATACGCTTACGCAGCTTTACTTGTCTATACGCAACAATATTCAAACCTAAGGGTAGGTTCACACATCCCAAATTTCCCCTCAGTTTTCACTGTGAAATTCCAAAAACAGCTGTTCAGCTGCGACTTAGATGAAAATTTTTGAAGCCAGCGGGCACCAGAATCTTTATTAGCTGGTATAAGTAGAAGGGTGCAAAGTCGGCCGCTGCGTCCTTAACAGATGATTTATTGGCTGTCAGTGGTGTTCCCCGCTGACAGCTGAATGTGTATAAAATAAAAAAAACAAACACACACACAAATAGCGTGGGGGGGGGGGGTGCGTGCCAGATCCAAACCCTCCATGTGAATGAGTACGGGGTACATGCCTGTGCTCATTTACCATAAAATAAAATTAAAAAGCATCAAACAGAAATAAAAGACACAGAAACAGTTTGACAATTCCTTTATTAAAAAAAACAATGTTCCCTGGTGTAAATCCATCGTCAATCGCAATGCCCGCTTGTGCCAAAGGCTCCCGCTGTCTGCCTTCTCAGCCGTCTGACAGTTCTTATATAGCCGGGGGGGCCACCTACCCTTGTGATGTCGCCAACCAGTGCATGCTGGCCCAGCCCCTCAGCTATTTATGAACTATCAGAAGGTGAAAGCCTTCGGCGCAAGCGGAGCTTATTTTTTTTCCCAGGTCTGCAGTGGTGGTGGGCATTGTGATCGACGATGGCTCTAGGCTGGGGGCTATTAAAAAAATAAAAAGGAATTCGCAAAAACTGTCTGTTTTTCTTTTTCTCACTTTCTTTGGTGAATGAGTAGGGGGTACCATGTATCCCCTACCACAGGTGTCAAACTGTCAAGTCCCATGAGGCATTGCAAGGCTGGCAGTTACAAGCATGACTGCCACAGGCAGATGCATGATGGGACTTGTAGTTCTGCAACAGCTGGAGGGTCACCAGTTTGACACCCCTGAGCCCACTCATTTACATATGGGAGGGTGGCATCAACATAGGGATAAGGTGCTTTGGGGAGGGCAGAGCACCTTCTGCCCCAAAGCATCCCCCCCCCCGCCCCCATGTTGATGTGTGATTCAGATTTGTTCCCATAGAAGGCAATGAGTCTGGAATATGCATCCGACACCTCCTGCAGTGATCAGAAAATGCACAGGACTCGCTTTAAAACTTGAAGCAAATTTGCACTGCATCGCATATATGTAAACTGGCTCCATAGAAAGCGGATGTGAATAGGATGCAGTTCAAAACGCATCCAATTTGCATATATGTGAACGAAGCCTAAAATGTAGTTATCCCAACTACCCTTTATCAAACATTAATTTTTGTATTCAAAATGTGCAATATTAAATATAGAAATCATGAAGAAGCCAAATAAATCAATGGTGCCCTATCTAATTAGTAACAAAGCAAAATTACCACAAACTGGAAGCTGTCCAATGACTGATAAGGTAAATCCTTCTCAGAAAGATGTGGAAAGAACTCTTACCATTTCTTACTTCGAATCTATTCCTGAAAAGACTTGGAGGACTTTTAATAAATGGATGTTGAAATATTTCCTCATCCTCGTGGGATATCCTGGCGTAATGCCCAGTGGCTATAGCATCCGCTCCTAGCACAAATAAATAGATTGTTTCAACACAAAAAAGGACAGATCTCTAAAGTTTTGATGGCCATAAAATGGTCAGCAAATCTTGACAAAAACACCTTCATAGGTTTATTGTAACACTAAAACATTCGGTATTGCGAGCTGTCAAGAATGTTGAAGTGTAACTAAAGGCAAAACTTTACCGTAATACCTTGGTTTGCGAGTAACGCAGTGTACGTGTATTTTGAAAGACAACCAATTTTTTTTTAATTTTACTGAATATGTGAGTGCTGTCTTGATATACGAGCAGTAGTTTTAATGTAAAAAAAAAAAAAAAATTCATTACACTCAATGTTAAAGAGTCATGTAAAGCCGCTGGGTATATGTACAGTAAAGCCGCTGTGTACAGTATACAGTACAGCGTTGTTTGTGGCCAGAGGTTCGAGGGCGATGGTGGCTCCCAGCACTTCCTGGAGACACTCCCAGATGGGTGGGGCGGGCGTAACGTGCGTTTGGAGCAAACAAAAGTGAGGTCAACAGTTCCCGAGTCTCCAGGAAACGCTGGGAGCCACCATCTCCCCCCAAACCTCTGGCCACATACAACACTGTATACTGGCCACCAGCAGCTTTACTGTACATATAAAAGAAAGAAAGAAAGAGAAAAAAAAAAAAGCAGCGCTCCAAATAGTTCAATATATAACATTGAGTTGTACATAAGTGAAAAGGTGTCCATATGCAAAATATAACTCAATCTTAATAATGCAACACAAAAATTCAAAAACAGTCCATAAGTACAAAACAAACAAATGATCTGTGCAGCGTGAAAGTAAAGGGATTCCTCCCCAGCAGCACCCTCACACTCAGGCTTCTTACCAGACCATAAATTATAATGGTCAAACAGGTAGCAGTAAGTTTATCCAGGAGGGTAATCATTATATGGATCACAGATCATATAGGAGAAACTCATAATAATAATAATAATAATACAAAAAAAAAAAACTCCCATAGTGAAGCCCATCATGATATAAAAACGATTTGAAAAGATGGCTACAATTGCCTTCATACAAAAACATAAAAAGCTATGCTGCCATGACCATTATTATGATCGTTTCACGGCAGGCATAGGCACTAATATATATATTACATACATACATATACACACACATACATACATATATATCTCTCAATGCATGATGTTTGTCACTCGGCCCATCCTCTGAAGACGTCTTGTTAATGACGTATTGAATCAGGGAATGGCCTACCGGTGACATCACACACGCCCGATCGCTTACCAGTGGTAGTATTTGAAGCCGACAGCCTGCTGCTCTTCTGTTATACAAAACAAATGCCTTTAAACGTTTTGTTTGAAGGCAATTGTTGTAATCTTTTGAAATAAATAGTTTTTATAACATGATGGGCTTCACTATGGGAGTTTCATTTTTTTTATCATTGCAAGTTTCTCCTATACGATCTGTGATCCATAGGACGATCACCCTCCTGGATAAACTTGCCGCTGCCTGTTTGACCATTATAATTTATGGTCCTGGACATCTGGTAAGAAGCCCGAGTGTGAGGGTGCTTCTTTGGGCAGATCCCTTTACTTTCACTCTGCACAGATCATTCCTTCATTAGATTGTTTTGCACAGTTTTTGATTTTTTTGTGTTGCATTATTAGGATTGAGTTCTATTTTTCACATGGACACCTTTTGCTTTTCACTTCTTATGTACAACTGAATGTTATATATTGTTCATGGGCGTCCGCTGAACTTTTTTCAGGGGGGGGCATCATTTTAAGGTCATCCATGCTCGGTCCCTTTTTGACAATGTCATGAAGGAGAGGGGCTTAGTCATTATGAAATAAAACGCAGGCATGCAAAGGTTTGAGAAACCTGATGCAAAAGCTTAATAGAAGGATCAAGCTGCCATTGTCCGATTAGCAATTTCTATTCTTTTTAAACCCCCCCCCCCTTTAGCGGCCGAATATCGCCACTAAAACAATGGTAAAGCACCGCTAAAACTAGCGGCGCTTTACCGATAACGTGGCCAGCTGGCAGTGTGGAATAGCTCTTGAGGATAATTCCGCTTCACTCCATGTCCATATAACTATAGTGTGTCTCCAGGGGGGGGGGGGGCAATTGACCCCCCTTGCCCTATGGAGCGGACGCCCATGATATTGTTGAACTATTTGGAGAGCTGCTTCCCCCCCCTTTATAACTTATTAACTGATATCACTGTTTTCTTAGTGGCTGCCATTTTTCCACAGAGCACAGAGTTTACATTATTTTACTGTACATATACACAGCAGCTTCAGATGGATGATCCTTAAAGCGGAGTTCCGCCGGAAATTTTATTTTTTTTCAAAGTCAGCAGCTACAAATACTGCAGCTGCTGACTTTTAAAATATGGACACTTTCCTGTCCAGGGCGCCCGCGGTGTCCTTACCCAAAGCCGATCTGTCCCTCGGGTGGAGGCACCCCCATCTTCGTTAAGGGAATCAGGAAGTGAAGCCTTGCAGCTTCACAGCTTGGTTCCCTACTGCGCATGCGCGAGTCGCGCTCCGCGTTCTTACTGGTTCTGCTGTCCTCTGGGACCTGTGTGTCTCCCAGAAGACGGGGGGCGTGGAGGAGGGGCCGGACATGGCATAGATCGCCGCAGAGCGATCTATGCCCGGAAGTGGGAGCAAATACCTGGATTAGACAGATATCTGCTCCCCCCACCCGAAAGGTGCCAAATGTGACACCGGAGGGGGGTTGGGGTTCGGATTCCGAAAGGCGGAAGTGAAATTTTTGGGTGGAACTCAGCTTTAACATTGTGATCAATTTATTTATTTATTTTCTTCATTAAAACAGTGATTTTTTTTTTTCCCCCAACACAAAGGTACAGCACAGTATTATGAACTTTTGCTCATATTTTGATTATTTTTATAGGAATAAATGAACAAAATCATCTTAGTTTGCAAAAAAAAATTAAAAATCTAACAGGGGATATAACCCTCCCTTACTCTATCCAAAATGAAAAAAATAAAAATAAAGTTTTGACTATAGTTCGATTTTAACCACTTCCCTACCATAGAATGACTATAAACGTCCCGTCTTTGAAGAGGAATACCATTGTTATGGTAGCAGCTAACTACCATAACCCCGGTATCCTCTTCAAGAGCCGGCGATTCTCTTTCAGATAAAAGTGGTCTCTGCGGTGGATTCGCCGCAAGATCACTTTTAATCGGCGGCGGGAGAGGCCCCCTCCCGCCGCGCTACGGTGCCCTCCGCCGCTTACCGTGGTAACGGCAGAGGCGATCCGGACCTGTCCCTTCTGTGACATGGAGATGAGTGAGGGGGAAGATGGCCCCCACCCGTCTCCAAGTCATTGCGTCACTTCCGCCCATAGCTCTTAAAAAAAAGGGACATTCAATTTTGTTTTTTTCCCAAATGACTTTTTTTTTTTTTTATTGCATTTTAGTGTAAATATGAGGTCTTTTGGACCCCAGATCTCATATTTAAGAGGTCCTGTCATGCTTTTTTCTATTACAAGGGATGTTTACATTCCTTGTAATAGGAATAAAAGTGACACAATTTTATTTTAATTTTTTTTAAAGAACAGTGAAAAAATTTATAAAAAAAAAAAAAAAAAAGGTATATCGCCGCGATCAGTAGAGCGAGAGCAATAATTCTAGCCCTAGACCTCCTCAGTAACTCAAAACATGCAACCTGTAGAATTTTTTTAAACGTCGCCTATGGAGATTTTAAAGGGTAAAAGTTTGTCGCCATTCCACGAGCGGGCGCAATTTTGAAGCGTGACTTGTTGGGTATCAATTTACTCGGCGTAACATTATCTTTCACAAAAAAATAAAATAAAAAAATTGTGCTAACTTTACTGTTGTCTTATTTTTTTAAATAAAAAAAAAAAAAAAGTGTATTTTTTCCCCAAAATAGTGCGCTTGTAAGACTGCTGGGCAAATACGGTGTGACAAAGAGTATTGCAACAACTGCCATTTTATTCTCTAGGGTGAGAGATAGAGAATATATTATAAATAAATAAATAATGTTTGGGGGTTCTAGCAAAAAATAAATGTAGTGGTTAACAGACAAAGCAGGCTTTTACTGACTACAGGGACACCAATAGTGACACATGCCAAGTGTAGGTTTCACATCAACTACACTGCTATGACCATGATTCAACATGGTAGTCAATCTCCTGCAGGCTGACAAGATTGTCCCTTTTTATATATACACACCTTCTTGACACCAACATTATACCATGACAAAGGCTGCATCAGATTTCTAAAAAGTACACTTTTTAGTTATACCATTTTTTCAGGAAAGTATTTTGTTAACATTATTGCTTGACTGGTGCATATTTCGAATATCAGACTGGATGTTGTGGGGGATAATATAGGTTATTAGACAAAACAGTGAATTTAAACACACACACACACACACACACACACACTTACCCAAGTTTTCAATTGCATAAGTGAGAAAATGATTAAACTTAATATGCTTGTTGCACAGTATATCCGGGTTTGGGGTTCTTCCTTTCTCATACTCATTCAGGAAAGAGCTAAATAATATAAAAAACAGTGCATGAGCAAGCCAAACTATCACCATCAGCAATGTTCTGGCTGTAAATGTCCATGATGGACATATTCCTTACATTAGGTGTACATAGCATGTTACCTGAACACATCATGCCAATATTCCTTCACATATGAGATGCGGTGGAAAGGTATATCCAGTTTCTCACAGACTTTGTAGGCATCATCACAGTCACTTTCCGCAGTGCAGACTCCATGCTCATCTACAACGTCCCAGTTGTTCATAAATACACCTGTCACCTGATAACCTGAAAGCAAAAAACCCACTATACATAATCAAGAAAAGTTCTCATGTCCAATGTGTTGGTTGCCTCATCTACTGAGGCATCAATGTACTGTCATTACAAGCTCACCACTTCATGTCATTTCAACTACAATTCCTCCTACAAGCAGCATTTTTTCTGACACAGCACACCACAATGCATGGTAATGCAGTGCTGTTTGTTGTGGTGCACTAACGCATGTGGGTCAGAACTGCACATTGCAACATGCAATGCACACGCAAGCACAAATGGAGGTAAAGCTGAATTCCAAGTTCACATACACCAGCACCCTGATGTAAGAAGTCAATGCTATTCCCATTTACTCAGGGCTCACAACAGAGTGCATGATTTAAAGTGATTGTAAAGTCTTTTTTTAGGTAAAAAATAACAAACATGTTAAAAACTTACCTGCTCTGTGTAATGGTTTTGCATAGAGCAGCCCAGATCCTCCTCTTCTCGGGTCCCTTTTCAGTGCTCCTGGCCCCTCCCTCCTGTTGAGTGTCCCCACAGCAAGCAGCTTCATATGGGGGCACCCGAGCTGAGTCACAGCTATGTGTCCATTTAGACATGGAGCTGCAGCCCAGCCCGCCCCCTTTCTTTTCTAATTTGCTGACTGAGTTTGATAGACAGCAGTGGGAGCCAATGGCGCAGCACTGTTGTCTCAACCAATGAGGGGAGTCCCAGGCAGTTGGGACACTCCAACATTGCTGGATCAAGACAGGGCTCAGAAGTATTAGGGGGGGGCTGCTGCACAGAAGGTTTTTTTATTTTAATGCATTTAACACTTGCCGACAGTCCACACGAACATTTACATTGGCAGAATGAAACGGACAGGCAAATGGGCGTACATGTACGTCCCTTTAAATTTGCTGCTGTGTGGGCGCGCACTCCGTGACTGTGCCCGCAGGACCCGCTGACTTGATGTCTGCCGGTGTCCCGTGATTGTGTCAGAGCTGCAGAAGGGGGGATGCCTGTGTAAACAAGGCATCTCCCTGTTCTGCCTTGTGACAGGACAGTGATCTACTGCTCATTGTCATGTCACAGTAAGCCCAGCCCCCACACAGAATCACTCCCTAGTACACACTTAACCCCTTTCCTGACAGTGTCATTCACACAGTAATCAGTGCATTTTTATAGTACTGATCGCTGTATAAATGACAATGGTCCCAAAATGGCATCAAAAAAGTGTCCGATCTGTCAGCCATGTCGCAGTCACAACAAAAAACAAACAAACAAAAAAAAAAGCTGCTCGCCGCCATTAATAGTAAAATATATATTAATAAAAATGCCATAAAACTATCCCCCATTTTGTAGACGTTATAAAACTTTTGCGCAAACCAAATGCTTATTGCATTTTTGTTTTTTTACCAAAAATACGTATTTTTCCACATATAGGCCTAAAAACTGAGGAAAAAAATTGTTTTTATATATTTTTGGGGATATTTATTATAGCAAAAAGTAAAAAATATTAGCTTTTTAAAAAAAAAAAAAAAAATTGCTCCATTTTTGTTTATAGCGCAAAAAATAAAAAAACTGCAGAGGTGATCAAATACTACCAAAAGAAAAGCTCCATTTGTGGGTAAAAAGGGACATCAATTTTGTTTGGGAGCCACATCACACGACCGCGCAATTGTCAGTTAAAACTACGCAGTGCCGAATCGCAAAAGTGGCCCGGTCATTTGCGTCGGTCCACGAACGCCACTTCGGTTCACGAACACGAGTCGGGGCCATCTTCCCTGCTCTGACACGTTGTCGAGGCGAGATCGTGGTCACAGAGAGACACTGAAGGTGTACGGTGAAAACACTTTGTGTTGAGAAGATTTTTGGTGTGCTTTTTAGCACATACTGTACATTCCTGTGCACACTTGCAGAAAAGCTTTTTTTGTGTGCTTTTTATCACATACTGTAACGGACATTCAGTATACCTCCAAAGAAAATTCAGAGCAAGCATGGGGGGGGGGTAAGAAGAAAGTGCAGAGCAGAAATGCAGGTGACAAGATGGCGAAGTCGACAATCTTGACTATTTTGAAAACGAAAGCTGCCATTAAAGGAGCCGATGTGGCAAAAGGAATAACCATGTTAACCAAGCAGAGGATGGAAGTGCTGGAAGAGGTGGGAAAAACTTTTGTTAGTGTGGAGGAATGAGAAACAGCCGTTAGGTGATAGCGTGCACAAGTGCAGCAAGTAATGAATTTAAAGCCAGTAGAGGGTGGTTTGAAAAATTCCACAAGAGAAGTGACATCCACAGTGTGACAAGACATGGTGAAGCTTCCAGTTCTGACAAGGCCGGTGCAGAAGCCTACAAGGAAGTATACGTCACGCAACAAGTATTCAACTGTGATGAAACCGGGCTCTTCTGGAAAATAATGCCGAACAGAACCTATATCACTCAGGACGAAAAAAAGTCACTGCCCTGTGCACAAGCCCATGAAGGACAGATTGACCCTTTTGCTGTGTGCAAACACCAGCGCCGATCTAAAGATTAGGCCACTACTGGTGTACCATTCGCAGACCCCTCATGCATTGAGGGAACAGAATGTGAACAAGGCCAGACTGCCTATCATATCGAGGGCCAATGCGAAAGCTTGGGTCACAAGGCAATTATTCATGGAATGGTTGCACGAGGTGTTCACACCCACTGTAAGAAAATATCTGACTACCAACTGCCTGAAAGGTGCCTTTTTCTGATAGACAATGCCTCGGCACACCCTCCAACCTTGGTGGATGATATGGATGCCGAATATAAAACTTCATAAAAGGTCAAGTTTCCACACCACCCCCAACACGACACCTCTTTTGCAGCCCAGTTATGTGCAACTTCAAAAACACTGTACACAAAGGCCCTTTTCACAAGGTGTTTTAATGTCACTGAAGAGACGTCCTTGAGTCTGAAATCTTTCTTTCAGAATTCTTCTCCACTGCATTAACCTCATTGACAAAGCCTGGAAAGATGTCACTGACCAAACCTTAAACTCAGCCTGGAGGAAACTGTGGCCAGAACGTGTTACTGAACGTGACTTGGAAGGGTCTGATACAGAGGTAGTGGAGGAGATTGTGTCCAAGGGCAACAGTATGGGTCTGGACGTCGATAGTGCAGACAGACGCTTGTTGAGGAACATAAGAAGGAGCTGACCATGGAAGAACTTTCTGCACTCCACAGTGAGCAGCAGAAGGCGCTTATTGAGGAGCATTCCACTGAGGAAAAGGAAGACAGAGGTTAGCAGTGATGCCATAAAATCTATTATTGAAAAATGGAATGAGTGCCATGATTTTTTTGAGAAGCGCTACACCAAAATAATGGTAGCGAACCAGGTGTTAAATCTGATGAACGATAACGTGGTCTCTCATTTCCGGAGGGTTATGCAGCCCAGGAAAAGACAAGCGACATTGGACAGATTTTTCACCAAAACTGAGACTGCAGCTAAGAGACAAAGAAGAGAGGAAACCCCTGAAGGAGATCTCCCCAATGTCCTTATGGAGGGGGACTCTCCCTCCAAACAACAACCGCCTCCCACCTGCCTTCCTCCACACCAGAAGTCGTCTCAAGCAAGGTTAGTGTCCTCCTTCTCTTCATACTGTACTTTGCTTCTTTTTTTTTGAACCACAAAAATATAAGTTCAGAACAGATTAACCAGATTTACATTGAACCCTATGGGAAAATTTGCCTCCGACTCGGTTCGCGACCAAAGTCGTTTCACAAATTAAGTTTGTGAACCGAGGTATCACTGTAGATAGAGCAACTTCAGTACAACCACAGTGTCCATACATTGATCATCCTTGCTGACCCAGCCAGATTTTCATCAGATTAACAGGCAGAGGCACTATGGGCACTGTGGCTTGCACATAGGTTTGCAAATATGTGCAAACCCTCTGTTATTAACCCATTTTTGCGGGGTTTTTTGCACACGTTTAAAAAAATCAATTTTAGGCATGAAGATTACACAAAACCCCAAACATTATATATTTTCTGAAAGCAGACAAGCTAGAGAATAAAATAGCGGTAGTTCCAAAGTTATATGTCGCATATTACCGCAAAGGTCAAGGAAGCGCAATATTTCAGTAAAAGTAACCAGTTACACGCAACAGTGTTTCTGGGAAGTCTTCCAGGACGGCACAATCAGAGATGACTGGCTCCACCTGACAGGAAACACAATCAATTCAAAGGGATTAAAACCCCCACCCCTCCCTGTGCTTCTCAGTTATGATAAAGTACAGACCCACACAAGTGCACGAGAGAGAAAACACACCACAACAACTCTACACAAACCAATATATTTAACAAGAGCGGTGGGAAGTAGGCCTGCCGTCCTGGAAGACTTCCCAGAAACATTGTTACCGGTAAATGTAACTGGTTACTTTCTCAAGTCGTCTTCCAGGACGGCACAAAGAGAAGCAAGTAGCTTCAGGCCTACCTTAGGGCAGGACAACTGCTTGCAGGACCTTTCTACCAAACGACAGGTCCTGAGGCGACAGCAACTCCACTCTATAATGCCTCAGGGAGGTATTCTGGCTTGACCATGTCGCAGCTTTACAGATCTGTTCAACTGAAGCTTCGGCTCTTTCTGTCCAGGAGGTTGCCAGAGAGCAAGTGGAATGTGCCTTAACCTTCAGGGCTGTCCTACCAGCCTGGTCATAAGCTAGGGAAATTGTCTGCTTGATCCATCTAGATATGGATGCTCTAGATGCCTGCTAGCCCTTTTTCTGTCCGGAAAAATTAATTAATAAATGGCTGGATTTCCTAAATTCGCCAACTCTATCCAAATAGGGTAAAAGACACCGTCTGACATCCGGACAATGAAAGGAGGTCTCTCTTTCATTCTGAGGATTGGAACAAAAAGAAGGGCGTATTATTTCCTGTGTTCTGTGAAACTTCGATACTACCTTGGGAAGGTACAGGGGGTCCTGCCTGAGAACAACCCTGTCATCAAATAAACGAAAAAACGGCTCTTTAATCGACAGAGCCTGCATATCACCTATTCTTTTGGCTGTCTTAATCGCCAGAAGAAAGGCGAACTTAAATGTGAGTAACTTAACAGAAATAAGGTCTAATGGCTCAAATGGAGCCTTATGCCGCATACACACGATCGTTTTTAATGTCATTGAAAAAACTGCATTTTTCGACATGATTTTTCGTGTTTCCTCTCAAGCCTACCTTGCCTACACACTATCGTGGAAAAAAATGTTCGAGTAAAGCGCGGTGACTTACAACACGTACAACGGCACTATAAAGGGGAAGTTCCATTCGGATGACGCCACCCTTCATGTTAGTAAAGTTTGTTGAGACGATTTGCGCTTTTCAGCCTCGTGCTTTTCAGTCCGTTACAGCGTGATGAATGTGCCATCTCCATTACGAACGCTAGTTTTACCAGAACGAGCGCTCCCGTCTCATACTCGATTCTGAGCATGCACATTTTTTTTCACGTCGTTAAAGCCCACACACGGCCGTTTTTCATGACGAGAAAAACGACGATGTAAAAAACGACGTGAAAAATTAGAGCATGTTCCAATTTTTCTCATCGTGATTCTCTGCGTTTTTCTCGTCGGGAAAAATGCTGGAAAGCCCACACACGATCATTTTTAATGACCATTTTAAAAAAATTCATTTTTATCGTCATTAAAAATGATCGTGTGTACGCGGCATGAGTCAACTGTTCCAAAACTAAGGAAAGGTCCCAGGGTGGGACTCCAGAAATCTGCACTGGGGACATTCTATCTCTGGCCGTCAGGAACCTTTCAGAGGGTCCAGGGATAATCTTTTGTCTAAAAAAAATAAGATAAGGCTGCTACCTGAACTCTTAGTGTCTTGGTAGCGAGCCCCAGATCAACACCATCCTGGAGAAAATCCAGGATGACGAAGTCTTGTGTTGGGATACCTCTCTTGCTAGACACCCCCACACTTTTGTGTAGATACGTCTGGCGACTTTCTTTCTACTTGAAAGGAGAGTGTTGATCACTCTTTCAGAACAGCCCTTCTCCCGCAGGTTCTGCTTTTCAAGCACCAGGCCATCAGCTTGAAGAAGCTGGGATCTGGGTAGAAGACCAGCCCCTGCCGAAGGTCTGCCTAAACTGGTAGATGGAGAGGGGGGGCTACAGACCAGTTCTCCAGGAGCAGGGAACCAGGCTCTCTTGGGCCACCAAGGGAGCGATCAAAATGAGTCTGCCCTCAGAGATCCAGTTTTTGTAGGACTCTCGGAATTAGACCCAGAGGGGGAAAGGCATAAGCCAGGTGAAAGTTCCACACCTAAACCAACGCATCCACTCCCTCTGAGCCCCACTCCCGGGACAGGGAAAATAATCTCTCTACTCTTGTTTTCCTTGCGGGCGAAGAGGTCTATCTCTGGCCTGCCGAACTGTTGGCACACCAGGTCGAACACCTCTAAGTTCAACTCCCATTCTCCCTGGAGAATCGGATGGCGACATATAGTCCGCTTCTACGTTGTGAACCCCTTTTATGTGTACTGCCGTGATAGAGGGAATCCGAAGCTCTGCCCAGCCCAGGATTTCTAGAGACAAGGTCAGCAGGGCGTGAGACCTGGTGCCTCCCTGATGGTTCAGGAATGCCACCGTGGTCGCATCGTCGGACAGAATCTGGACCTCCCGGCCCCGGATTCTCTCCTCGAACACCTTTAGGGCTTCCCCAACTGCCAATAATTCTCGGAAGTTTGAGGAAGCGCCCCTCTGATCTCGGTTCCAAGAACCCTGGGCTCGGAGCTCACCTAGGTGAGCCCCCCAACCCCAGGAACTTGCGTCTGTAGTTATCCTGAGGGGGTCGGTCTGAGTCCATAGATGAACCCCCTGCAACTTCTGAGGAAGAAGCCACCACCTCAGAGAGTCCTTTACTACATCTGGGATGGAGACCCTGTAGTCTAGCGTTCTTCTCGTTCTGTCCCAGGAAGATAGTAGGCATTGTTGGAGGGGTCCGGAGTGGAGCTGAGCCCACTGTACCGCTGGGATACAAGAGGTCATTAGACCCAGAACCCTCATGATGCCTCTGAAAGAGGACTGCTCTACTTCCAACAGAGACCTGACCGCTGTTATGAGGCCCTGGACCTTGTCCTGGGGTAAAAAGAGTTACCTCTGTAAGGAGTCCACCAGGAACCCCAGGTAAACCTTTCTTTGGTCCGGAATCAGGAGGACTTTTCCCTGTTGATCCACCCAAGGGATTCCAAGGTACTCACGACCCTGGCCAGGTCTGCGAGGAGGAGATCTCGACTCTGGTTGTAGAGAAGAAGATCTTTGAGATAAGGGACTATCGCTATTCCCTGCAGGTGTAGGAAAGCAACCACCTCTGCCACGATCTTTGTAAATACCCTTGGACTGGAAGCCAGTCCAAAGGGGAGGGCAGCAAATTGCCAGTGCTGAATTCCCTGGGCAGAAGTGATTGCAAACCTGTGGAAGGCTTGGTGCCTTGGAAAGATTGAGACGTGTAGATAGGCGTCCTTTAAGTCGATCGTTATGTATACCTCCTTCAGAAGGAGCTTTCTGAGGGTGTATACGCTCTCCATACGAAACTTCTTGTGACGCAGAGAAGCAGTCAAGGGTCTCAGGTTTATTATCAGCCGATATTTCCCTGACGGCTTTGGAAAGACAAAGATATGGGAATAGACACCCTGTCCCCGTTGTTCCGCAGGCACCGGAACTACGACTCCCTGCTCTGCTAGCTCTGTGACGTTTTGCAGAAGACCTGCTGCTTTGAGGGGGTCCCTGGGTAAATGTGTTAAAAGGAATTTTGAGGGAGGGGGAATGAAGAAACTCCAGCCTGTAGCCCTCCCTTACAATGTGGAGGATATGGGGGCTCTGAGTAATACTCTCCCACCTGGAGAGGAAATAGGAAAGTCTTCCCCCTACCCTCACATCACTTAGAGTCCACTCCTTATTTGATTTTTGGTTGGAAAAGAGGATACTTCCCTTTTGTTTGTCCTTTCCAATGCCCCACCGCCTATTACCATCAGGTTTCTTGTTCGAGAAACGGCTTTTACCTTGGGGGCCTCGAAAAAAATCTTCTTTTGTCCCTTTTAGGCTTGGTGGGGAATTTTTGCCCTTTTCAGTAGATCTTGACAGAGCCTGATCGAGCCCTGTACCGAAAAGGAGGGAGCCCTCAAATGGGAGACCACATAAAACGGGTCTTGGATGCACTGTCACCGTCCCATGTTTTGACCCACACTGCTCTTCTAGCTGAGTTTAAGAGGGCTCCAGTCTTTGCGGTGGCTCGCACAGTGTCTACCGCAGCATCCGCTAAGTACGCCACTGCGCTCACTATCACCTGTAGTGAGTCTAGGACTTCTTTGGACTTGGAAACACGGGAAACATGGTCCATCAACTTGGAGACCCATGTATCCACGTTCCTAGCTACGCAAGCTGAAGCCAATTGCTGCTGCATTGGCTTCCCAAGCTCTACGCAAAGTGGTCTGGGCACGCCGATCCATCTGATCCTTGAAGTTACCCACGTCCTCAAATGAGAGGTCAGACAGTTTGGACACCTGCGCCAAGGAGGCATCCTCTAGGTGTCTTAAAGAACCTATCTTCATCCTCCCCTCCTTAAAGGGACACCTACGCTTCCAAGTTTTATACTTTGAAGCTTCCTCTCAGGTTCCTTTCACTCTAAAGGATAACATCCTTGAGTGCCTGATGCACTGGAATGGCTCTGGGTTGGGCCCTTACTAAGCCCCGGTACAGTCTATCTTGTGCGGACACCTGTTCCGCCGGCTCCTGAATCTCTTCAAAAGCGTAGATCGCGCAGAGGACGCCCTCCATGTCGTCGGCAGAAAAAATGTGTTTTCCCGAACTGGAGCTCTCTTCCTCCTCCTCCTCTGCCTGACTATCAGAGCCCTCATAGGATAATCCCTGATCAGGGATCTCCGAGTCCTCTTCTGCCTCTGACTCTTGGGATAAGAGGGATCTCAGGGATTCTGGGCGCCCTCTCCCCCAATCTGGTTGACGAGGAACCCTCCTGTGAGGAAGAGCCCTCCCTACTCGTCTGGGACTCTGGTTCCTTAGTCTTAAGGGAGGCCTGAGTTTGGACGGAGAGGAAGTCTCTTATAACCTGAGATGTTTCCTTCCCAGCCAGCTTCTGAATACATCTGAAGCAGAAGGGCTTGGAATGGTCTGAGGGCAATTTCTCATTACAATAACCGCATCTTTTAGAGCGGGCAGGGGCCTTTGAGGAACGGCTGGCAACCCCCTGGGCAGTGACGTCCTCTCCTGCAATATAAAAATACACAGGTATGCTTTAGGAAAAGGACCCTGTGAGAAGCAAAGGGGAAAGAGTTGGGGTACCCTCCCCCATCATAACCCCTGCTGGTCTCCTCTATAGACGCGGCCGGCCTCTCCTCGTGCTCCATGCCGTCAGGTGCGCTGGATAGCGTACTGCAGAGCCGCCTGGAGAAGTAGAAAGGGCGCCTCTTCCTGGCGTTCTGTTGGAAATGGCCTGGTGAAAAAAGCCGCCGGCCACCGCCATCTTGCCAGAGACCGGAACCGGAAGTGACGCGGGCACACGGTGGTGTCATCCCTGACGCTAGAGGACAAACACTCCAAACGCCGGGAAGATGGCGCCACACTCATATGCTCCTGCATAGAGCGGTGCCATCCAGACGAACAGCCCGCGCGAGCAGGGGCCACAGAGGATCCGCAGAAGGACATGCCAGTCCCCCCTCCAGGATGGACACTCAGACAGGTAGGTGGGGGGGGAGGAAGGAGGATAGATGGCCCCTGAAGTTCCAGGTACAGCCCCGCACCTAGGGTCCTTCAGTGCTCAGGGGGCTCTTCCAACTGCTGCCCCCCCCCTGAGTGGGAAAGAAAGGGGATACCCCCCAGGAAGGACAAGAGTGTCCTGCTAGGCCCAGAGGCTTCCCAGCTCCCGGGCCTTCAGTCTGTGGGAAAAAAAAAACGGTTTTGCTGTGGTGAAACACAATCAAGAACTGAGGAGCACGGGGAGGGGCGGGGGTTTTAACCTCTTTGAATTGATTGTATTTCCTGTCAGGTGGAGCCAGTCATCTCTCATTGTGCCGTCCTGGAAGACGACTTGAGAAAAACACACTAGGTATCAGTTTAGTTACGAAGGAGGTCCGATGCTAGAAATATTGCTCTCACTCTGGCGTACGCAGCGACATGTAACATGTGTATCGCAATCTACATTTTCACGTGCAGGCACCCCGACGCATGCGTTTATGTGTGTATATATGGGGGTGAGGGGCCTCAAAAAAAATTGGGGCGGGGGGATTTTATGTGCTTGGGTGTAACTTTATTTTTTTGCAAAGACTCCCCTATGGGATGATTTTTTGGTGACAGGTTCTCTTCATTGAGATATGCAGGGTCTAAAAGGCTTTGCATGTCTCCCCTGTACTCCACTGAATGTTTTGCCATGCAGATCGCATTGCAAAACATCCTACACCGGCAAAGCGAGCTGGGGACACCAAGAATGTGACCCGGAAGAGACGTCAGAGACATCGCTTTCCGGGTCACTGCAAGAGGAGGAGGAGGAGGAGAGCGGATGTGTACCTGCCCTTCTCCTATCCCTCTACTCGCCGACACCCGTCATGACTGTCTCGGGCCCGCCGATGGGCAGGCAGAGCCCGGTAAGCATGTCGGGAGCGCATGATGGGGGGGGGGGGGTACCGGGGGGGTGTGAGAGCGATCGAGCGGCGCCCCGTACAGACTGCAGGGGTCGGGTGGCGCGCTAAGCACAATGTGCAACCTCCCAAATCTTTGTTGCATCTCAAGTCACTATGACCTCTCCCTACTACCCATGTATTTGGCTCTGTTATACCTCCCTGTGTAGGTGGTGATGCCTAGCGGTAAGATTATTCTTGCTTTCAAATTCAGGAGAGCTATCCCCATTCTGTGGTATATGCGACATCCGCAAGCCAATGAAACCAAAGTTGTCAGTTGTAAATACAGAAGGCTTGACAGTGGGGAGGGGAGGGTGATAGCTGGAGGTGGCAGAACAGAGTTCCACTACAATCTAGCTGCAAAACTAATGAGGGCCACGTGATTTGTCCCCCTTGCCTTGTGTGTGACACATGTGCTTTAACCCTTGCTGTTCAGGGACAGCCCCATTAGAAGGGATAATTTCTCCTTTCCCCAGAGGTAATCTATAACAAAATGAGCAGATATGTGATGTGTAGGAGAGGTGAGCTATGGGGTGCAGTGATCACAGATCTGATGATGGATTACACTGAATGCACATCCCCCCCAGTCCTCCATACACTGCCCATGTGGGAGGACTCCTATGGTTCCTGCACACAGCCCTCCATACACAGCCCAGGTGAGGAGCTCCCCCTAGCTGTACAGTGTGGGAAGAGGAGCAGCCCTCTGCTGGGACCCCTATGTACACCTACTAATAGAAATTAATGGCGCCGTGTCCTGTCTGTCCTCCTCACCTCTCCTCTTCAGCAGGAGAGCCGCCACAGCACTGTCCACCCCTCCGGACATGGCACACACCACCCGCTGTACCGCCTGCATGTTCCTCACACACACCGCCACCCCCTTCAAGGACAACCGGCACAATGTATGGGCGGTGCAAGACACACAAATCACCGGCCAGAAACTTCCACCGCGACCGCGAGTTCCCACGTCTCCTTTATAGTAATTTTATGAGCGGCCGCTAGGTGTCAGAGTTGTCCTAGAAAATACGGAGGTGACCTGCGTGGTCTCTGGGTGATATAATGATCCGTCAGTGTCAGTCAGCATGGGGGGGGGAGGAGCTTAGATGTGGTGGGTGGGCCTCTCGTGTACAGGAAGTAATACACCACAAACCACCAAACTGTCACAGCAAAGCCTGTTTATTGCATGTTTATGGAACTGACAAGTTATATCTACATACATTGGATGAATTATATTTTATATAATAAGTTATATGTATATTATAGAAATAAAAATACAAGTATATGTGTAAATACATGCTACGTACACACGTAACTCATATGTGCAGCAGCAATAGGTCAGCCTTTAACATCCACATGCTGCACATGTGTCAATGGGCAGCTGAGGTTTCTGTGCTGAGAGTGTGCTCTGGCACAGAGACCGAGCTATCCAAGACAGCTCAGTCCCCACTAACAACTGGAAGCCAGCTGGACCGATTCCTGATCATGTGACCACTGTGACAGTGCTCATATGACTGCTGATCCTTCTGACCCCCTAGGCATATAGACACTGGGCAAGAAGAGGTTAAATATAAGGTATAAGCTTACGCACAGTACACATACACTATATTACCAAAAGTATTGTGACGCCTGCCTTTACACACACATGAAATTTAATGGCACCCCAGTCTTAGTCCGTAGGGTTCAATATTGAGTTGGCCCAACCTTTGCAGCTATAACAGTTTCAACTCTTCTGGGAAGGCTGACCACAAGGTTTAGGAGTGTGTTTATGAGAATTAAGGATGAGCTCAGGTGTGTTCGCAACTCCACGTGCCCGCGCCCGCCAGGAAGCTAACACTCTGCAGCACTAATCACAGACAGTGAGACATTTCCCTATCTGTGCAGCTGCGGATCGGGAAATGTCTCACTGCCTGTGAATAGCACTGAGGAGTGTCAGCTTCCTGGCGGGCGCAGCCGCATGGAGTTGTGAACACGCTTGAGCTCATCCTTAATGGGAATGTTTGACCATTCTTCCAGAGGTTAGGACTCTGTGCAGACCAGTCAAGTTCCTCCACCCCAAACTCACTCATCCATGTCTTTATGGACCTTTGTGCACTGGTGTGCAGTCTGGTTGGAACAGGAAGGGGCCATCCCCAAACTGTTCCCACAAAGTTGGGAGCATGAAATTGTCCAAAATGTCTTGGTATGCTGAGGCCTTAAGAGTTCCCTTCACTGGAACTAGGGGACCAAGCCCAACCCCTGAAAAACAACCCCACACCATAATTCCCCTCCACCAGATGATTTGGACCAGGGCACAAAGCCAAGTCCATAAAGACATGGATGAAAGACCTCAACCCGATGGATGAAAGACCTCAACCCGATGGATGAAAGACCTCAACCCGATGGATGAAAGACCTCAACCCGATGGATGAAAGACCTCAACCCGATGGATGAAAGACCTCAACCCGATAGATGAATGATCTCAACCCGATAGATGAATGCTCTCAACCCGATAGAACACCTTTGGGATGAATTAGAGCAGAGACTGCGAGCCAAGCCTTCTCGTCCACATCAGTGCCTGACCTCACAAATGTGCTTCTGGAAGAATGGTCAAACATTCTCATAGACACACTCCTAAACCTTGTGGACCGCCTTCCCAGAAGAGTTCAAGCTGTTTTAGCTGCAAAGGGTGGGCCAACTCAGTATTGAACCCTACAGACTAAGACTGGGGTGCCATTCAAGTTCATGTAAAGTCAGGTGTCCCAATACTTTTGGTAATATAGTGTATGTGAACCAGGGCTGACATTTCTTAAATGCAGAGATTGCTAACTGACACATTTGCTTGTGTTCCCAACCAAACTGTCAAACCATCAAATGGCTGGTGTTATAACTGATCACATGTGCAGCACCATGGCAGTTGCAGATCAAACTGAAGCATGTTCCTTGGCTGTAAAGGATAGGAGGATTTGTTTCTGCTTTAAAGGCCAGTTTACACCAGACGCAGTTCCGTTCAGGTCCATGTGCTTTTTTTCTGCACAAAATGCATGCACAGTGTATTGCTGGTTGGCAGTACAGTGGAGCAAAAAAGTATTTAGTGAGCCACCAATTGTGCAAGTTCTCCCACTTAAAAAGATGAGAGAGGCCTGTAATTGTCATCATAGGTATACCTCAACTATGAGAGACAAAATGTGGAAACAAATCCAGACAATCACATTGTCTGATTTGGAAAGAATTTATTTGCAAATTATGGTGGAAAATAAGTATTTGGTCACCTACAAACAAGCAAGATTTCTGGCTCTCACAGACCTGTATCTTTCTGCTTTAAGGCTGGGTTCACACTAGTGCGACACGACATCTGTCCTACTTTGGATCCGACTTTGCCCTGCGACATGAAGCCGACATATGTCCGACTTTCAATGAATGGGGATCCGACTTGGATCCCCGCCAATATCAGGCACTGTGTTTGGTATGAATCTTGAGGGGGAACTCCAGGCCAAATTTTAAATAAAAAACCGGCATGGGTTCCCCCTCCAGGAGCATACTAGGCCCTTGGGTCTGGTCTGGATTTGAAGGGGCGCCCCTACGCCGAAAAAACGGTGTGGGGGTCCCCCCCAAAATCCAAACCAGACCCTTATCCGAGCACACAACCTGGCCGGCCGCAGGGGAAGAGGGGGGACGAGAGAGCGGCCCCCCTCCCTCCTGAACCGTACCAGGCCACATGCCCTCAACATGGGGGTTTGGTACTCTGGGGCAGGGGGGCGACCTGCGGCCCCCCACCCCAGAGCACCCTGCCCCCATGTTGATAAGGACAGGGCCTCTTCCCGACAACCCTGGCCGTTGGTTGTCGGGGTCTGCGGGCGGGGGGCTTATCGGAATCCGGGAGCCCCCTTCAATAAGGGGGCCCCCGGATCCCGGCCCCCCCACCCTATGTGAATGAGTATGGGGTACATCGTACCGCTACCCATTCACCTGGTGGAAAAAAATTGCAATAAAAAAACCACACAGCTTTTTAAAGTATTTTATTGCACAGCTCCGGAGGTCTTCTTCCGACTTCGGGGGTCTCCGGTGTCGTCGCCGCGCTCTCCGGTTCTTTCTTCTGCCGGGCCTCCGCTAACTTCTTTTTAGCTCTTTTGCTAGCGGAGGCCCGGTCTTCTCCGTCGCCTTCTTCTTCTCCCGCTCTCCAGTTTTTCTCCCGCTCTCCGGTTCTTTCTTCCGCCGGGCCTCCGCTAACTTCTTTTTAGCTCTCTTGCTAACAGAGGCCCGGTCTTCCCGTTGTCTCGTCCGGCTCTCCGTTGTCCTTTTGCCGGCCCCTCCACTAACTTCTTTAGCTCTTTTACTAGTGGAGGAGCCGGTCTTCCCGTCGTCGCCGTCGGCGTCTTCTTCCCTCTTCTCCTCCTCGATGTTGACGCGTCGCTTCCTACCACTGTAATACTGTCTGTCCGCTCCGCATTAATATAGGCTTCCCATGACGTCACAGTCACATGTTCCCATGACGTCACAGTCACATGCTCCGGGGCCATGTGCCCCGGAACATGTGACTGTGACGTCATGAGAAGCCTATATTAATGCGGAGCGGAGAGCCAGTATTACAGCGGGAGGAAGCGACGAGTCACATCGAGAAGGAGAAGAGAGAAGAAGATGGCGACGACGGGAAGACCGGCCCCTCCACTAGCAAAAGAGCTAAAGAAGTTAGTGGAGGGGCCGGCAGAAGGACAACGGAGAGCCGGACGAGACGACGGAGAAGACCGGGCCTCCGTTAGCAAAAGAGCTAAAAAGAAGTTAGCGGAGGCCCGGCAGAAGAAAGAACCGGAGAGCGCGGCGGCGGCGACGACACCGGAGACCCCCGAAGTCGGAAGAAGACCCCCGGAGCTGTGCAATAAAATACTTTAAAAAGCTGTGTGTTTTTTTTATTGCAATTTTTTTCCACCAGGTGAATGGGTAGGGGTACGATGTACCCCATACTCATTCACATAGGGTGGGGGGGCCGGGATCCAGGGGCCCCTTTATTAAAGGTGGCTCTCGGATTCCGATAAGCCCCCCGCCCGCAGACCCCGACAACCAACGGCCAGGGTTGTCGGGAAGAGGCCCTGTCCTCATCAACATGGGGGCAGGGTGCTCTGGGGTGGGGGGGCCACAGGTCGCCCCCCTGCCCCAGAGCACCAAACCCCCCCATGTTGAGGGCATGCGGCCTGGTACGGTTCAGGAGGGAGTGGGGGCGCTCTATCGTCCCCCCCTCTTCCCCTGCGGCCGGCCAGGTTGTGTGCTCGGATAAGGGTCTGGTTTGGATTTTGGGGGGGACCCCCACGCCGTTTTTTCGGCGTAGGGGCGCCCCTTCAAATCCAGACCAGACCCAAGACCTGGTAAGCCTCTGGAGGGGGAACCCATGCCGGTTTTTTATTTAAATTTTGGCCTGGAGTTCCCCCTCAAGATTCATACCAAACACAGTGCCTGATATTGGCGGGGATCCAAGTCGGATCCCCGTTCATTGAAAGTCGGACATATGCCGGCTTCATGTCGCAGGGCAAAGTCGGATCCAAAGTAGGACAGATGTCGTGTCGCACTAGTGTGAACCCAGCCTCTGTCCTCCACTCATTACCTGTATTAATGGCATCTGTTTGAACTTGTTATCAGTATAAAAGACACCTGTCCACAACCTCAAACAGTCACACTCCAAACTCCACTATGGGGAAGACCAAAGATCTGTCGAGGGACACCAGAAACAAAATTGTAGACCTACACCAGGCTGGGAAGACTGAATCTGCAATAAGCAAGCAGCTTGGTGTGAAGAAATCAACTGTGGGAGCACTAATTAGAAAATGGAAGACATACAAGACCACTGATAATCTCCCTCGATCTGGGGCTCCACGCAAGATCTCACCCCGTGGGGTCAAAATGATCACAAGAACGGTGAGCAAAAATCACAGAACCACACAGGGGGACCTAGTGAATGACCTGCAGAGAGCTGGGACCAGCGTAACAAAGGCTACCATCAGTAACACACTACGCCGCCAGGGACTTAGATCCTGCAGTGCCAGACGTGTCCCCCTGCTTAAACCAGTACAGGTCCGGGCCCGTCTGAGGTTTGCTAGAGAGCATTTGGATGATCCAGAAGAGGATTGGGAGAATGTCATATGGTCAGATAAAACCAAAGTAGAACTGTTTGGTAGAAACACAACTTGTCGTGTTTGGAGGAGAGAGAATGCTGAGTTGCAACCAAAAAACCCCATACCTACTGTGAAGCATGGGGTGGCAACATCATGCTTTGGGACTGTTTCTCAGCAAAGGGAACAGGACGACTGATCTGTGTACATGAAAGAATGAATGGGGCCATGTATCGTAAGATTTTTAGTGCAAACCTCCTCCCATCAGCAAGGGCATCGAAGATGAAACGTGGCTGGGTCTTTCAGCATGACAATGATCCCAAACACACCGCCCGGGCAACAAAGGAGTGGCTTCGTAAGAAGCATTTTAAGGTCCTGAAGTGGCCTAGCCAGTCTCCAGATCTCAACCCCATAGAAAACCTTTGGAGGGAGATGAAAGTCTGTGTTGCCCAGCGACAGCCCCAAAACATCACTGCTCTAGAGGAGATCTGCATGGAGGAATGAGCCAACATACCAGCAACAGTGTGTGACAACCTTGTGAAGACTTACAGAAAACATTTGACCTCTGTCATTGCCAACAAAGGATATATAACAAATAAATTCTTTCCAAATCAGACAATGTGATTGTCTGGATTTGTTTCCACATTTTGTCTCTCATAGTTGAGGTATACCTATGATGACAATTACAGGCCTCTCTCATCTTTTCAAGTGGGAGAACTTGCACAATTGGTGGCTGACTAAATACTTTTTTGACCCACTGTATGTGTCATAGTGTCCCCTATATTGCCGATAAGCAGTATGTGTCATAATGTCCCCTATATTGCCGATAAGCAGTATGTGTCATAGTGTTCCCTTATATTGCCGATAAGCAGCCAAATTTGAGTGGCGCGTCACGGCCCATAATTCACTGCGGCATCGCAGTGCATTGCTGGCTGATGATGATTGGCCAAGCATGCACTATGACCCGCATGCTTTGGCCAATCACAGCGCGGTAAGAACGGAGAGCCATAATTGGCCAAAGCCAGGGTGACTTTGGCCAATTATGTCTCAGGGGGTTTAGTACACAACCCACACTATATAAGGCCGCCTGCGTGGCGGCCTTGTGTAGTGTGTTGCGGTGGTGAAAGAAAGACAGAGAGAGAGAGAGAGATAGTGTCATTTCATTTGCGTTAGATAGAGCAGGCATGCAAGTCAGTTAGCTGCAGTTACAGAGTGTAGAGGATATACAGTATCTCACAAAAGTACACAGTGTACTGTGAAGCTCTGGTGAACTCCATGCCCAAGAGGGTTAAAGCAGTAGGAAGAAAAGAACGGCTGCACACCACAGGAACGTTCCAACGATTTTATTCCAAAAAATAGCAATAAACAACCAACAAAGACAGAGTGTCCGAACCCAGGAGGTGACGCGTGCGTTTCACACTGACCTCAGTGCTTCTTCAAATGACAATATTGACACTTTGGGCCCAATTTGGACATTTTCACTTAGGGGTGTACTCACTTTTGTTGCCAGCGGTTTAGACATTATTGACTGTGTGTGGAGTTATTTTGAGGGGACAGAAAATTTACACTGTTATACAAGCTGTACACTCACTACTTTAAATTGTAGCAAAGTGTAATTTCTTCAGTGTTGTCACATGAAAAGATGTAATAAATTATTTACAAAAATGTGAGGGGTGTACTCACTTTTGTGAGATACTGTATATGCATCCCAGGTGTTGTGCATATTAATACCACAGGCAGGGAGCTGCAAGTATTTTCAGTTAGTGAACTGTGTCCTTTGCACAGTGTGCACCTAAAGCTACCTGAATACAATTGCTGGTGTTCTCATATTAATACCACAGGCAGGGAGCTGCAAGTATTTTCAGTTAGTGAACTGTGTCCTTTGCACAGTGTGCACCTAAAGCTACCTGAATACAATTGCTGGTGTTCTCATATTAATACCACAGGCAGGGAGCTGCAAGTATTTTCAGTTAGTGAACTGTGTCCTTTGCACAGTGTGCACCTAAAGCTACCTGAATACAATTGCTGGTGTTCTCATATTAATACCACAGGCAGGGAGCTGCAAGTATTTTCAGTTAGTGAACTGTGTCCTTTGCACAGTGTGCACCTAAAGCTACCTGAATACAATTGCTGGTGTTCTCATATTAATACCACAGGCAGGGAGCTGCAGTATTTTCAGTTAGTGTACTGTGTCCTTTGCACAGTGTGCACCTAAAGCCTCGTACACACGGTCGGACTTCCATCTGACTTTTCCGTGGATTTTTGTCTGAACGGAGTTGGCCGGGTACACCCATAGCATACACACCACAGGACTTTTCTGCAAACTTTCCCAAAACTTTTTGCAACATCACATGGTTTTTCTGCTCTTTTCTGCTCTTTACCGCCACCCTTTGGTCAACTTCTGCTATTGTTGGTTGATTTTAACATTAGTTGTTTTGTCCATCGGACAAAAGTCCTATGGTTTTCTGTACACACGGTAGGACTTTGCTCCATCTGACTTTTGTTGGGCAAAAGTTTGTCCGTTTGCAGACCCAACTTTTGTCCGATGAAAACAAAACCAAACGAAAAAAAGTTTGTCCGATGGAGCGTACACACGGTCGGATTGTTGGTCCAACGAAGTTTGTTGGGCAAAAGTCCGACCTTGTGTACGGGGCTTTAGGCTACCTGAAAACAATTGCTGGTGTTCTCATATTAATATCACAGGCAGGGAGCTGCAAGTATTTTCAGTTAGTGTACTGTGTCCTCTGCACAGTGTGCAACTAAAGATAACTGAAGACAATTGCTGGTGTTCTCTTACTAATAATACTACAGGCAGGCAGTTGATTCTGCTAGCTGCAGTATAATCAGTGTGTGTGTGTGTGTGTGTGTATATATATATATATATATATATATGTGTATATATATATGTGTATATATATATATATATATATATATATATATATATATATTGTCACAGCAGGAAGGTAAAATCACCAGGTTGCATCCAGGATGGAAGTTATATATGTCCTAGATTCAGGCTTTATGTCGATTTATACCACTAGGGGGAGTGCTGGGAGGCTTGCAGGGGAAGAGTTAATGAGCCCAGCTGAATCAAGTGGCTCATTGAGGGCTCTACAAGAACTCCCAGCATGCTAAGGGAGATGCTCCAACCTGGAACCAGATCTGTGTGAATAGTCTGGGGAGTGTGATCGCTGTGCGGTGAGCCAAAGCCTGTGTGGTTATTGTAAGAACTTCAAAAAAAAGCAGGGAGCTAGGGACTGGGACAGCACAAGGCTGTACCCAGTTGTTAGTTAGGGACACCAACGTGTGTAGTGAGCGATCAAGTTGACCAGGATTTCTTTTCATGTTTCTTTTTGTTTTGCTGTTTTTCCCTTGTAAATAGTTTGAATAAACCACACCTTTCGTTTTTGCCACTACAAACTCTGTCTGCTGTGCCTGTTTTGTGTGGTGAACCCATCCAGGGGGTCACACACACCCGCTGCCGAGTTAACCCCCTCACAGTTGGTGGAGAACCAGTGGCAGTTTTTTTTGTAAGGCCAATCAGCAGCAGACAAATGCAGGTTTGCAAAAGAGCCTTGTAGCTCAACAACAGAGCTTTGCATCCTACCAGCAAGCTTATCAACAGAGCCTTGCAGCCCAGCAGCAAGCTCACCAACAGAGTCTGGAAGCTCAGCAGCAGACAAATGCAACTTTGCAACAGAGTCTGGAAGCTCAGCAACAAGCCCAGCAGCAATCTGAGGCCCGCTTCATAGACCTGTTGCAGAAGCAAGAGCAAAGACTACAACAACAATTGGAAACCGTAATGCAGCAACGTCCGCAGACCAGTGAGGCAAGTATTTCCACTAATATCGCGTCCTTTGGGGTGAGTCGTTTATTGACAAAAATGACTGGAGAGGATGATCCAGAGGTGTTTTTGACCACATTTGAAAGGACTGCTGAAAGAGAAAAGTGGCCTAAGGAGCAGTGGGCTGGACTGCTGGCTCCTCTGTTAACTGGTGAATCGCAGAAAGCTTACTATGACCTAGAGCCTGACCAAGCAAAGGACTATGTGATGCTAAAAGCTGAAATTTTGGCACGGCTGGGTGTCACCCTGGCTGTGCGATCTCAGCGTGTGCATAACTGGACTTTCCGGCTTGGCTCATTCACCTAAGCAGGAAGTGGCTACAGCCAGAGACTTTGTCTGCACCAAAGATTGTGGAACGTGTTGTGATGGATCGTTTTTTTGAGAGCTCTTCCTACTGCCATCCAAAGGTGGGTAAGCCATGGAGACCCAGAAACGGACGATAATCTTGTGGATCGTGTAGAGAAGTACTTGGCTACGGAGAACCTGACTGCTTCTTCCAGAGACTCACGGACTTTCCACCCTAAGACCAGACCATCCCCAGTGGCGGGTAAGATGATTCCAAGGGGTGAGGGTGGAGAGAGTGAGAGGGTGGGAGTTCTACCCAAGGTTTGGCGAGAACAGCCTGGGAAGTCAGGGCCTCAAGAGGCAGCAAGAAGGATTGTTTGTTACCGCTGCCGACAAGAGGGACATATTGCAGCAAATTGCCCGGTTGTGGATGAACCCATGCAATGTGACTTTCTAACGGACAGATGTCAGTCGCTGTTTGCGACAGTCGCATGCACTGCCATTCGGGGAACTGAGAAACATTTATGCAAAATGTGTATTAATGGTAAAAATTTTGTTGTGTTGCTGGATTCAGGTAGCCTGGTGACACTGATAAAGGCTGAATTAGTCACTACAGAGGTTTCTGGGAATAGCAAGGTAGCGGTTATTTGTGTGCATGGGGACACCCAAGAGTATCTGGTGACTACAGTGTGTTTTGAGACCCCCAAAGGTACCCTCTCTCATCGGGTGGGATTAGTGTCTCACTTGCCTCATGATGCCATTGTGGGAAGGGATTTTCCAAAGTTCTGGGAACTATGGGATTATCCTGAGCCCCCCACTGGTACCCCTATATACCAGGAATGTGATAGCCAGAATTCCTCTGAGAGTGGTGAGGACTCTCCAGAATTTCCCTTGTCGGTATTGGCAGGGGAGACTCGAGAAACTGGGGAGGAGCCAACATCCTCAGACGAAAACATGCCGTCTGTGGAGTTTTCTGATCTCGAGGTTCACAATGAAAATTTTGCCACAGAACAGTTAAAAGACCCCACCCTAATAAAGGCACGGGAAAACGTAGTGAGAATGGATGACGAGTTAGTGAACCCAGATGAGACCTGCACTTACCCATACTTCATCGTGGAAAAGGACCTACTGTATCGGGTGGCTAAAAGGGCAGAAGAAACCATTGAGCAGCTTGTGGTGCCCAAACCTTACAGGAAGTTGGTGTTAGAGTTGGCCCAGGGGCACATTCTTGGAGGTCATCTGGGGACAGAGAAAACCAGAGAGAGAGTATTGCAGAGATTCTATTGGCCTGGGGTCATGAAGGAAACAGAAAATTATTGTTCCTCCTGCCCTGTGTGTCAGAGGTCGGCACTGATGCCACATTTCCGTAACACGCTGGTACCTCTTCCCATCATTGAGGTCCCCTTTGAGAGGTTCGCAATGGATTTGGTAGGTCCGATAATGAAGTCCGCTAGGGGGCACCAGTACATTTTGGTTATAATGGACTATGACACCCGTTATCCGGAAGCGATTCCTCTCCGAAATACCTCGGCCAAAACCATAGCCAAAGAGCTATCTCTTGTTTTTAGCCGTGTGGGTATTTGTAAAGAACTGCTCACGGACCAAGGTACACCCTTTATGTCCCGGGTTATGAAAGAGATGTGTAAGTTGTTCAAAGTGACACAATTGCGTACATCTGTATATCACCCCCAAACAGATGGGTTGGTTGAAAGATTCAACAAGACCCTAAAACAAATGTTGAAGAAAGTGGTGGATAGAGATGGAAAGGATTGGGACTGTCTAATTCCCTATTTAATGTTTGCTATTAGGGAGGTACCGCAATCTTCTACGGGTTACTCACCCTTTGAGTTACTTTATGGGAGACACCCCGGGAAACTGTTGGATATCGCCAAGGAAACCTGGGAAAGTGAGAGTTCTCCCCACCGGAGTGTGATTGCGCATGTCGCCCTGATGCAAGATAGAATTGCACAGGTAATGCCAATCGTAAAGGAACATTTGGCCCAAGCGCAGTTGGCACAGCAGAGAGTGTACAACCGTGGAGCCAAGACCCGTACCTTTTCCCCGGGGGATAGGGTATTGGTACTTGTCCCTACAGTTGAAAGCAAATTCCTCGCCAAATGGCAAGGCCCCTATGAGGTAATGGAAAAAGTGAGCGAAGTGAATTACAAGGTCAGACAACCAGGAAGGCGAAAGCCCGAACAGATCTATCACATTAATCTGTTGAAAGCCTGGAGGGATAGGGAGTCCCTAGTCGCGGAAACTTTGTCACCAGATCACTCTGATTGCGTGATTCCTGAGGTTGGAATAGCAGTCACCTTGTCAAAACCCCAACAACAGGAGGTTAAGGAGTTTGTGCTTCGCAAAAAGGAGGTTTTCTCTGAGCTGCCGGGACAAACGTCTGGGGTAGAGCATGATATTATTACCCCGCCCGGTGAAAGAGTGAAACTAAAACCCTATCGGATCCCGGAGGCCCGACGGGAGGCAATACGTGAGGCTGTACAGAAAATGCTTAAGTTAGGGGTGATAGAGGAGTCCCAAAGTGATTGGTCAAGTCCCATTGTGTTAGTGCCTAAACCGGATGGGAGCTGGCGATTTTGTAACGATTTTCGACAACTGAACAAAGTTACAAAATTTGACACCTACCCCATGCCACGTATAGATGAGTTGATCGACCGGCTGGAAACAGCCTGGTACATGACAACTCTTGATCTCACAAAAGGGTATTGGCAAATTCCCCTGACCAAGTCGGCCAAGGAGAAAACCGCATTTGTAACCCCAGACGGGGCGTTCTAATATAAGAGAATGCCGTTTGGGTTACAGAATGCGCCGGCCACATTCCAGCGGAAAATGGACCAGATACTGAGGCCCCATCAGAAGTATGCTGCGGCTTACCTGGATGATGTAATTATCTATAGCACAGATTGGGCCTCACATCTGCCAAAAGTGCAAGCAGTCCTAGACTCTATCCGGGAAGCTGGGTTTACGGCCAACCCCAAGAAGTGTACCATTGGGCAGGAGGCCAAATATCTTGGGTACACCATTGGGAGGGGAGTAATAAAACCCCAAGTCAACAAAGTCGAGGCCATACAGAATTGGCCACGTCCCAACAGCAAGAAGCAGGTACGAGCCTTTCTAGGAATCGCTGGTTATTATCGGCGATTCATTCCCCACTTTGCTTCTCAGGCTGTGCCCCTAACCAACCTGACAAAAGGGAAAGAGTCGGTCATGGTTAAATGGACCCCAGAGGTTGAGGCAGCATTCCAATTCTTAAAAAAAGCCTTATGTAGCCAGCCAGTGTTGTACTCACCAGACTTCTCTAGGGACTTTGTCGTACAAAGTGATGCATCAGACGTTGGGTTAGGAGCAGTATTGTCCCAGGTCTGGAACGGGGAAGAGCACCCAGTCATTTACCTCAGCAGAAAATTGAAGTCTCATGAGGTAAATTACGCCACGATTGAGAAGGAGTGTTTAGCGGTGAAGTGGGCTCCAGATTCCCTTCAGTACTATCTGCTAGGTAGGCACTTTGACATGATTACTGATCACGCTCCTTTAAAGTGGATGGCTCAAAACAAAGAGACAAATAGAAGAGTGAATAGGTGGTTCCTGGCCCTACAGGAATTCAACTTTACAGTAAAGCATCGCCCTGGCATTCAAATGGGGAAGGTTAAAACAAGAGGGGGTGGGTATGTGACAGCAGGCAGGTAAAATCACCAGGTTGCATCCAGGATGGAAGGTATATATGTCCTAGATTCAGGCTTTATGCCGATTTATACCACTAGGGGGAGTGCTGGGAGTCTTGCAGGGGAAGAGTTAATGAGCCCAGCTGAATCAAGTGGCTCATTGAGGCCTCTACAAGAACTCCCAGCATGCTAAGGAAGATGCTCCAACCTGGAACCAGATCTGTGTGAATAGTCTGGGGAGTGTGATCTCTGTGCGGTGAGCCAAAGCCTGTGTGGTTATTGTAAGAACTTAAAAAAAAGCAGGGAGCTAGGGACTGGGACAGCACAAGGCTGTACCCAGTTGTTAGTTAGGGACACCAACATGTGTAGTGAGCGGTCAAGTTGACCAGGATTTATTTTCATGTTTCTTTTTGTTTTGCTGTTTTTCCCTTGTAAATAGTTTGAATAAACCACACCTTTAGTTTTTGCCACTACAAACTCTGTCTGCTGTGCCTGTTTTGTGTGGTGAACCCATCCAGGGGGTCACACACACCCGCTGCCGAGTTAACCCCCTCACAATATATATATATATATATATATATATATACAGTACATATACACACACACACATCCCAGCTTTGTGCAGCTACATCTCACTGCAGGCCATTAGTATGTCTGGAAGGACAACAAGGAGAGGCAGACAGTCACGAGCCAATAAAAGAGGGCAAACAGGCTCTGTGTCTAGAGGCAACAGTGCTGGTCGTGGACACGGTGCATCCTCATCAGCACGTGGCCCTGGGACACGCTTGTCCTTTTTTCCGGCAGCTGGCCGTGTTGAGCTGCAACATGCTGAAGACTTGGTAGAGTGGATGACCAAGCCGTCCTCATCCTCTCTCACCCAGGCTCAGGGTACTTTGTCTGGCAAAGCAGCTGCCAAAGTGGCCTCTTCCCTCGGCTTAATGGCATCAGTAACTCCTTCCCTAGACCCACCATGTCCTCCTGAGGAGTCCCCCGAACTGTTTGACCACAGTGTTGGGTACATGCTGCAGGAGGATGCGCAGCATTTTGATGGCTCCGATGATGGTACCAAGCTAGAGGAAGGCAGTAACGTGAGCCCAGAGAGAGGGGGTGCCCAAGAAGGACAGCAATCTGGCAGTCATGTTCCCCCAGCTGCAGCATACTGCCAGGTTTGCTACAGTGATGAGGAGGGCGGGGATGATGAGGTCACGGACTCTACGTGGGTGCCTTATAGGAGAGAGGAGGAGGCACATCTCCAACGAGGCAGGATGCCCTCCAGGGGCCAGCTTAAGGCAGCACACCGACAGCATCACACCGCAGAGCTCTGCATGTGCAGGGTGCTGCTATCTCTGCACGTTATTCCAAAAGTTCTTTGGTGTGGGCCTTTGAGACAAGTGCATCAAATCGCAGCGCTGCTATTTGCAACATATGTCTCAGGTGTATCTCGCGTGGCCAAAACATCACCCGCTTGGGCACCACATGCTTGATCAGATATATGTCGACCTGCCATGCAGTATATTGGCAAGCATACCTAAAAGACCCACACCAAAGAACAAAGCGGACCTCTCCTTGCTCCTCATCAGCTGGGATCTCCAACCCCACTATACCTTCAGTCCTCTCTGGAACCTGCACTGAGAGGAATGAAGGTGTAGAATTAGGTGTGTCACAGCCAAGTACTTGCGGGCAATCTGCTATCGGTACACCAACGTCAGATTGTACCAGGCAAATTTCCCTGCCCCAGCTGCTACACCGCCGAAAGAAGTTTGCTTCCAGCCATCCACATGCCCAGCGGTTGAATGCTAGCTTGGCTAAATTGCTAGCACTTCAACTGCTGCCTTTTCAGTTGGTAGACTCTAGCCCCTTCCGTGAGTTTGT
Organism: Rana muscosa; assembly: GCA_029206835.1. Lineage (NCBI taxonomy): Eukaryota > Metazoa > Chordata > Amphibia > Anura > Ranidae > Rana > Rana muscosa. Next base: position 682,745,664 of record CM055118.1, on the reverse strand, counting down.
GGAATGTGCAGTTCCTCAGTGGCAGGTTCCCAAACGCCACTTTTTCTCACGGAAGGCGATTCCGGCTATCTACCGGCATGTGGAAGGCAATGTCTTGGCCTCGCTGGACAGGGCGGTCAGCGGTAAGGTGCATATTACCGCTGACTCATGGTCCAGCAGGCATGGACAGGGATGTTATCTATCTTTCACGGCGCATTGGGTGACTCTGCTGGCAGCTGGGAAGGATGCAGGACAAGGTGCAGTAGTGTTGGAGGTTGTTCCGCCACCACGCCTCCAAAATGCTACTACTGGTGATTCTGACACACCTCTCTCCTCCACCCCTCCTCTTCCTGTGCGTTGTCCTCGGAACCAGCGGTGCTCCGTAGGCGTTCAAGGGGCTACGCAAGTACGCAGGCAAAAAGATGCCATGCGGTGCTTGAGCTGGTGTGCTTGGGGGACAGGAGCCACACTCGGGTAGAGATTCTGTCAGCTCTGCAGGGGCAGGCTCAGAGGTGGTTGATGCCACGCCAGCTTAAGCCAGGAATGGTGGTTTGTGACAATGGCACCAACCTCCTCTCCGACAGGGACAACTGACCCATGTGCCCTGTTTGGCTCACGTCCTTAACTTGGTGGTGTAGCGGTTCTTGGGCAGGTACCCGGGCTTACAGGATGTCCTGAGGCAGGCCAGGAAACTCTGTGTGCATTTCCGCCGGTCATATAATGCCAGTGCTCGGCTGGCTGACCTCCAAAAGGAATACAACCTGCCCAAGAACCGCCTAATCTGTGACATGGCCACCAGGTGGAACTCAACGTTGGCCATGCTGCAGCGGCTGCACACGCAGTAGAGGGCCATCAATGAGTATCTGTGCCAATATGGCACGAGGACAGGGTCAGGGGAGCTTGGGTTTTTGTTGCCACGGCAGTGGGTCATGATCAGGGATGCATGCACTGTCCTGGCACCATTTGAGGAGGACACTAGGATGGTGAGCAGTGACAGTGCATGCATCAGTGACACGGTCTCTCTTGTCCACCTGTTGGAGTAATGGACAGGACACTTGAGGCAGAACAGAGGGAGGAACAGGAGGACTTCCTTACCTCTCAAGGCCCCCTTTATCCAGACAGTGTTCCTGCTGGCACGCCTATCACACAGGAAGAGGAGGATGAGGAGGAGAAGGATTGTGTCAGCATGGAGGTGGAGCCTAGCACTCAGCATCAGCAGCAGTCTTCAAGGGATCAATTACAGTCCCAAGAAACCCATGGACTTGTACGTGGCTGGGATGAGGTGGCTGCGGATCATGTCGTCCTGAGTGACCCAGAGGACTCCGGATGAATGCCTCAGCAAACCTACACTGCATGGCCTCCCTGATCCTGCAAAATGGGGAATAGGTGCTAAGGACGGTCTGCAGAGTAAAGTTTCCCACATCCCATTGGCTAAATTTATGGAAAAAAGGGGTTCCTCTTAGGGGACTTTAAAAGGAAAAATTACTCTTGTAGTAAGTACGTAGAACAAAAAGTTGAAAATAAAGGGTTGTTTATTTCGAACACGGTAGGGGTGGTAGATAAATGTAATCTACAGGGACATAGGTATAACATAAAAGGGGGATGCTAACACAAAGACATACACTGCATGAAATGATACAATGAGGGACACCATATAGTTACAGGAAAAAACATATAATGGTGAAAAACGCTGCGTTTAGAAAAAAAGACACTTTTTCTTCTTCAGGGGGATGATTGTGTCAACAAGGATATTTAGCATGTCTAAAAGGATAGCAAAGCCTGCGGAAGGATCCTCACATTCATGTGATCAAGGAGAGGGATCATTACTGGCTGGCAACCCTCCTTGATCCACGTTACAAGGGTAAGGTTGCGGACCTTATCTTGCTGTCGCAGAGGGAGCAGAGGATGAAACATCTTCGGGAGGCTTTGCAGAAAGGTCTGTGCAACGCGTTCCCAGAGACTGGGAGGTTACAAAATCTTGGTCCTGGACAACATGTTGCTGAGGCTTCGGTCAGTCAAAGAAGGAGCGGTGGAGAAGGTGGCTGTCTGACCGATGCGTTCAGACAATTTTTTAGTCCGCAGCCCCAAGGTATGATCGGTTCCAGCAACCATCACCAGCATCTGTTTTACATGGTGCAGGAATACCTAGGGGCAAGATCAGACTTGGACACCTTTCCTACCGAAAATCCTCTGGGTTACTGGGTCTTGAGGTGGATCATTGGCCAGAGCTTGCACAGTATGCAATTGAGCTACTGGCCTGTCCTGCACCCAGCGTTCTTTCGGAATGCACATTCAGTGCTGCTGGAGGCTTTGTAACCAATCACAGGGTGCGCCTGTCCACCGAATCGGTCGATCAGCTGACCTTCATAAAAATGAATCAGTCTTGGATCACCAGCTACCAAGCACCTGATGCCGATGTAACCGAATAATTTTTTTTGAATGGGGAGATCCCTTTAAGACTGGCTATGCTGAGTGACTATCCTCTTCCTAAATGTTCATGCTGATAGCTTGTAAGAACATTTTTGGTTCTGGGCACTGCCGCCAGTGGCCAAGGCCCAGTTTTTCAGCCCCTGTTTAACAGGGCGTGTAATTACAATTTTTGATGCAATACTTTGCAGCAGGGCTCATTCCTGTGCTCCAACTATAGTATCTGTGAGGGGTTGCAGTGTTGTGGCACCAGTGCCTAAGGCCCAATTTTTCTGCCCCTGTTTAACAGAGGCGTGCAATTACAATTTTTGATGCAATAATTTGCAGCAGGGCTCATTCTTGCGCTCCAACTAGTGTTTCTGTGAGGGGTTGCAGGTTTGTGGCACCAGCACCTGTGCATAAGGCCCAATTTTTCTGCCCCTGTTCAACAGGGGCATGTAATGACAATTTTTGATCTAATATTTCACAGCAGGGCCCGTTCCTGCGCCCACCAAGAGTAACTGTGAGGCCTTATAGTGTTGTGGCAACACCTACACCTAAGGCCATGGGCATAGCATAAGGGGTTGCAGGGGTCACAATCGCAACCCCTCCCCTAGCTCCAGGGGGCCCCTGCAGCCTCCCTGTCATATTATCATATCCTCCACAAAGCCCAGCTCCGATCTGCCCAAGGGCCCCACAGCCATGCTCCAGTACTGGGCTTCCACTTTACCTTCCACGGTCCACACCCCTCTGTTCTCATTGGCTGGGTACAAGCGGTGAGCCATTTCCTGAATGGAGAGGAGCACAGGGTGAGAACAGCCCATGGGCCAGGTCAAATTTTGCATCGGGGCCCACAAGCTTCAAGCTACGCCTCTGCCTAAGGCCCAAATTTCTGCAGAGTATATAGGGCAGGCCCCTACATTCAAACATCCAACTTACAAACGACTCCTACTTGCAAACGGAGGGAGACAACAGGAAGTGAGAGGAAATCTACCACTAGGAAGGGAAATTCTCTCCTGTAAGAGTTAATATGGGAAAAACGTGTCTCCTCTCCACTTATGCTTTATCACCAATCCTTGTTTTTACTAAAAACCCCAAATTTTCAAAAACCAATTGTCATTGGGACAGAAAGTGAGGTGAAATCTTCTGAACAGGTGCACAGACAGCAAAACAAATGTTACAGGGGTGATAACCCTTCCCTATGTTTTCCAAAAAGCTTAAAAAAATAGGATTTTTTACTCACCGTAAAATCCTTTTCTCTGAGTCCATGGACCGACACAGCCTCTCTATTGACAAAATGGGTATTATCCATTAGATAGGAGTGCCTAGGCAGAAAACTTGAAAAAAGTGTTGCATCACACCCTCTACAGTACCGCCCAGGGGGCGGACCCTCTGGGTATATCACCTCAGTCTGCATCTCGCAGATCAGTTCGTCAAAAAGCAGTACAAACTTAAAAGGAGGGGTGGGTGCTGTGTCGATCCATGGACTCAGAGAAAAGGATTTTACGGTGAGTAAAAAATCCTATTTACTCTTTCGTCCATGGAACGACACAGCCTCTCTATTGACAAAGTGGGACGCCCCAAAGCAGTGTCAGAGAAAAAACGAGGGGTGGTAAAAGCATAAAAATAAACTTCACCCCAAACACAAAACAGCACTCCTCCAACGGAGGAGTTGCAACTCTAAACAGCCGCTTGCAAAACCTTGCGGCCGAAAGAGGCATCCGAAGATGCACCTACATCAACTTTGTAGAATTTTGTGAAAGTGTGAGCGGACGACCAAGTCGCCGCTTTACATAATTGGGAAACAGACGCTTGATGTCGGAAAGCCCAAGAGGCACCTATTGCCCTGGTTGAATGCGCCGTGACCGGAAAGGGGGCGCTTGACCCTCAATGAGAGATATCATTTTGCCCCTGTTCAAATCATTAGTAAGACCTCATCTGGAATATGCAGTTCAGTTTTGGGCCCCAGTTCTCAAAAAGGATATTGGGGAACTGGAGAAAGTGCAGAGAAGGGCAACCAAACTGATAAGAGGCATGGAGGAGCTCAGCTATGAGGAGAGATTAGAGGAACTGAATTTATTCTCTCTTGAGAAGAGGAGATTAAGGGGGGATATGATCAACATGTACAAATATATAAGGGGTCCATATAGTGAACTTGGTGTTCAGTTATTCACTTTACGGTCAACACAAAGGACAAGGGGGCACTCTTTGCGTCTAGAGGAAAAGAGATTTCACCTCCAAATACGGAAAGGTTTTTTCACAGTAAGAGCTGTGAAAATGTGGAATAGACTCCCTGCAGAGGTGGTTCTGGCCAGCTCAGTAGATTGCTTTAAGAAGGGCCTGGATTCTTTCTTAAATGTACATAATATAACTGGGTACTGACATTTATAGGTAAAGTTGATCCAGGGAATATCCGATTGCCTCTCGGGGGATCAGGAAGGAATTTTTTCCCCTGCTGTAGCAAATTGGATAATGCTCTTCTGGGTTTTTTGCCTTCCTCTGGATCAACTGTGGGTATAGAATTGGGTATATGGGATTGTACGATATATGTTTATTTTTATTTTTTTTTTTTTTTTTTTTACGGTTGAACTGGATGGACTTGTGTCTTTTTTCAACCTGACTAACTATGTAACTATGTAACTATGTAACTATGTAAGGCGTAAGCCTGGATTACTATCTGTCGGATCCACCTAGAGATGGTGGCCGACGAGACTGCTTGGCCCTTCTTGGGACCAGCCACCGAAACAAACAGTGAGTCTGACTTCCGGAACAGGGATCGCTGAAAAAAGACAGCCAGGGCAGATCTGTCCCTTAATCGTACTTAAGGCAAGCCTTTGGTCCACCCCACGCTGTAAAAACAGCAGGATTCTGGAAACCAAATAAGTACGCGGATGCCATTTCATTTCCTCACACATGGAGATGTAGGCCTTCCAAGTGCGGTGATAAACCTTCCTAGAGGACGGTTTCCGAGCACTTCTCATAGTAGAGATTACTGAATCTGATAGGCCCCGGTCTCTCAGTACCTGGTTCTCAACAGCCATGCTGTTAAAGCCAGTGACTGTAAAGCAGGATGGAGTATGGAACCTTGCGATAGCAGGTCCTTCCATAGTGGTAGGCGCCAGGGGACGTCTGCTACCAGACGTACTAGATCGGCGTACCAAGGATGCTGAGGCCAATCTGGAGCGATTAGGATCATTGGAATTCCCTCTGCCTCCACTCTACGGAGCAGAAGAGGAAGAAGCCTTAAGGGAGGGAAGGCATAGATTAGCCGATACTGACCCCACGATGCCACCAACGTGTCCGTTGCGTCTGCCCATGGGTCTCTTGACCGGGCCACAAACCTCAATACCTTCCGATTGAGTCGGGAAGCCAGAAGATCTACGTCTGGTGTGCCCCATCTTTGGCAGAGGAGTTGGAACACCTCCGGGTGTAAGGACCATGCTCCCTGGTCCAGCATCTGGCGGCTCAGGTAGTCCGCCTGCCAGTTTTCCACACCCGGAATGTACACGGCCGACAGTGCCGGTACGCTCCTCTCTGCCCACTTCAGGATGCGAGCGACCTCCGATGCTGCAGCTGAGCTTCTTGTTCCTCCTTGATGATTGACATATGCCACTGCTGTGGCGTTGTCTGACTGGATCCTGACTGGATGCCCTTGCAGCCTCTGAGACCATTTGAAGAGGCACAGCCTGATCGCCCGGATTTCCAGGACATTGATCGGCAGGAGGGCTTCCTCTGGGGTCCAGCGACCTTGCGCCGACTGAACACCCCAGACTCCCCCCCAACCTGTAAGGCTGGCGTCCGTCGTGATCACTATCCAATTAACATGGAAGAAATGATTTCCCGGCCATTAGAGCCGGTGCTGTCAGCCACCATACCAGGGATCTCCTGACTAGGTGGCTCACTCGGATTTGATAATCCAGAGATGAAGGGCATCTGTTCCATCTGGACAGAACTTCCTTCTGTAACACTCGAGTGTGGTATTCAGCATATGGGACCGCCTCGAAGGAGGCTAACATGAGGCCCAACACTCGCATGCAAAAACGGAGTGACGACCAATTCCTGGAAGTCAGCTGCCGTACCGCAGCCCGGAGGGTCTGCAACTTCTCCACAGGGAGGAATACCTTTGCCTCTGAGGAATCCAGAATCAACCCCAGGTACACTAGGCGTTGAGTGGGCACCAATACTGACTTTTGCGTGTTTAGTATCCAACCACAGTCTCGAAGAGTCTGACAGGTAATAGACACGCTTACCTCTAATTCTGAGCTTGAAGGGGCCTTCAGTAGAAAGTTGTCCAAGTAGCCCATGATAGCGATACCCCGCTGTCTTAGAAGTGCCAGAATCGGAGCGAGCACCTTGGTGAACGTCCTGGGTGCTGAGGCAAGGTCAAACAGGAGGGCCACAAACTGGTAGTGGTTCTTCCCGATAGCAAATCGCAGAAACCTCTGGTGTCTGGAGTATATGGGGACATGCAGGTATGCGTCCTTGATGTCCAAGGAGGCCAGAAAGTCCCCCGGATGGACAGCCGTGACTACAGTTCGAACCGACTCCATCCGAAATCTTTGTACTTTCACAAAGCAATTGAAGGCTCTGAGATCCAAGATTGGACGAACCCCCTCCTTCTTCGGCGCAATGAACAGATTTGAGTAAAAACCCTGACCTCGTTCCTGTTCTGGAACTGGAATAACTACCCCGCGTTCCAGTAGACCCTGGACCGCCCCATACAGGGCCTCCCGACGGGTCGGTAGTAGCTGGAGATTGGAGGTGATGAACCTGTCCGGTGGACAAGAGAGAAATTCTATCTTGTAGCCTGAGGAGATTACTTCGCAAACCCACCTGTCGGAGACTAGAGCTGTCCACTGAGTCGCGAATTTGCAAAGACGTCCCCCACCCGAGAGCTGGGTGAGGGCGGACCTTCATGCGGACGCAGATTTGTCCGCAGGCTTGTTGGGTTTGCGGAACCAAGGACGCTTTTGTCCTTGGGCAGGCGCCTTGTCGGCCTGGGGTCTTTTCCCTGTCGCCCTAGGGGGACGAAAAAACCGCCTGCGTGCAGTAAAGGAGGGCCCTTGCCCTTGGCGTGGCCCCTTACCCTTGCTAGTTTGGGGAAGCAAAGTGCTTTTACCTCCTGTGGCATCCTTGATGTCATCCAGAGAAGCCCCAAAAAGTCTGTCGCCCTTAAAAAGGCAGATCCAACAGGGCTTTCTTGGAAGTCTGGTCCGCAGACCAGCCCTTTAGCCAGATCAGGCGGCGTATTGCTACTGCATAAACCGAAGCTTTTGACAGCAGGGGAATAGTATCCATGTCTGACTCGCAGACAAACTTAAGGCCCTGGACCAACTGGTCGGCCAAAGTTATCTCATTAGGAGGAGCATCTCGCTCCTTTAACCCCTGGAGTAGCAATTTTGCCCATTCAGTAAGTGTCTGAGACACTAGGGCCCCCGCCAATGCCGGGCGTACTGCCGAGCCTACCACTGAATATAGGTAGCGAGCGAGTGCTTCAGCCTTCTTATTCACAGGGTCCTTGAAAACAGGAGCCCCTTCTACTGGAATAGTGGTGGCTCTATTAAGTCTGGACACCGGAGGGTCCACTATAGGGGGAGAGGTCCATTTCTTCAGAAAACTCTCTTTAAAGGGGTACCGTACCGCAAACCTCTTTGGGGCTGTAAAGACCCTCAGTGGGTTTTCCCATTCCTTGTATAAGAGTTTGTCAAAATAAGACACAAGGGAACACCTTAGCAGTGCGGGCAGGTTTACGAAACCCAAAGGGGACTGGAGTTTCTGCAGTATTTTCCAACTTTAGCGTATCCCGCACTGCAGTAATAAGGTCAGATACCAAAGCCGTACTGACCTGGACTTGGAGTCATCCTCACTGTCCGATCGGTCACGGTCTGCAGTCTCTGATGCGTCCGAATCTGGGCCATGAGCCGTAGCTGGACCTGGTTCTGCATCAGAATTATCCCCGGAAGATTGCAGGGGACGGGGGCGTTTACTACCCCCTGTATTCCCGTGTGCTGCTTCCACCCTGGCAGCAAACGCCTCTAGGATTGCCGACTTAGCGTTCATAGACACCTCAGGGGCACCAGCTGCTTCAGGGGAGAATACATCTGGCTCAGATGCCATGCTGACCGCACGCTGACACCCACAGGGCTCCAGGCAAGATATCAATAATGAATGAATGAGTGACTTGTATAGCGCTCACATGCGAACTGAATCGCCTCTAGGCGCTTTTTGCAGCCAGTGTCTGCTTGGCTGGTGCAGTCATTTTACCCCGTAGGATCTCGACGCACTTGGGACACACATATATACTGGGCCAATTTGGACAAGATTCAATTAACCTACCAGCATGTCTTTGGAGTGTGGGAGGAAACCGGAGTACCCGGAGGAAACCCACGCAGACACAGGGAGAACATGCAAACTCCAGGCAGATGGTGTCGTGGTCGGAATTCGAACCAGTTACCCTTTTGCTGCTAGGTGAAAGTGCTAACCACTACACCACTGTGCTGCCTAGGTAAGGCCACCCTCCTGTGCTGCAGAGATGCTGGGTTACCCAGAGGACTTACCACCCTGGACCGGTACTGCTATGCTGACGTGTGCTGCGCCTGTGATGCTGTCCCACTGCTTCTTTTATCAGCGCTTCCTGTGTGAATTTTCGCGCCAGTGTAATGCACCCTAGAGGCCGGAGACTCTCGCAAAATGGCCGCCAAAAACGTCTGTATGGAAGATAATGTGGGCTCTAAGAAAATGGGCGCCGAGCCGAAGATAGAGGCCAAGCAGCCGTAGCCCACAAAAAGATGGCCGCCGAACAGCAATATATACATACAGGGTGGACAAACATGGCCGCCGATCAGTTGATAGAGGCCAGTGGGTGTAGACTACAAAAAAATGGCTCCGAAACCACAGGAAGATGGCCGCCGGGCAGTCACTAGAGGCCGAACCCGGCCTGGACCACCACAAAATGGCCGCCGACAGCATGGAGGAGGAAGCACACACAGGTAAGCAGAAATTAAATTTCTTTTAAATGTTAGTTACAGCCAGCCCCGCTCCAGTGGAACCCCTTAGGTGACCCCCAGCACCCAGCAACCTTTAGCTAGAAGCCCAGGGAGGAGGAAAAAGGCAGGGAGAGAGGGAAGAAAGGGGCCACAACCACCTACTTGGTCTCTCCAGCCAAATCACCCAGCCGAGGCAGTGGAGTTTACTTACCTATCCTGCATGTATTATGCTGGAAGACATTCCAAACAGATCATCGTCCGCGCACGGAAGGTGACTGTTGGCCAGGCATACTGTGATTGGACCCAAAAGGGACGATCATATGTATGCTCTGGAGCGTGACGCTCACCGGACAGGCTGCTGCGACTCGGCCGTAAGGTCAGCCGAAGCTGAGCGGTCCGATGCAAGCCTTGGAGCGTAAGCTCACCGGTCAGGCTGCTGTGACTCAGCCGTAAGGTCAGCTGAAGCTGAGCGGTCCGATGCAGGCCCTGGAGCGTAGGCTCACCGGCCACCCGTGGAGCAATGGGCATGTCGTGGAAAACCCAGCGCGTAGCTAGGGTCGGCACACGCTCGATTGCCGAACTGGGGAGACTACAAGGATCGAGGATCCAGCCTGTCACCCAGTCGGCAGTTGATCGAAGATCGCAGGAAACAAAAAATGTAGCAAAAAAATACATCTTTTTCCCCCGGACCAATGGGCCCGAAGGGAGCCATGTCCTACTCCTTGCTAGACAGAAAAAAACTGATCTGCGAGATGCAGACTGAGGTGATATACCCAGAGGGTCCACCCCCTGGGCGGTACTGTAGAGGATGTGATGCAACACTTTTTACAAGTTTTCTGCCTAGTCACTCCTAATTAACGGATAATACCCACTTTGTCAATAGAGAGGCTGTGTCGGTCCATGGACGAAAGAGTAATAGATTTTTTGGCTGGAGCTACACTTTAAAAATGTACCAGTTCTAAATTACGAACAGATTCTACTTAAGAACAAACCTACAGTCCCTGTCTTGTTTATACTGCCTGTATACTGCTGTTTAGAATATATAGGGCCTGGGGGCCCCACGCCTTTCCTTTTTTAAATTTAGGTGCGGGGTTCCCCTTAATATCCATATAAGACCCAAATTGGGGGGGGTACCCATGCCGATTTTCTCAATGATTTTTCATCCATATTGCCGGGACTACACATTACATTAAAGCCGCAAGCAGTTTTAATGAACTTTTTTTCCTTTAGAAATGTCCTTTTGTGCAGGGACAGTTCTAAACACGGGAAACACGTGCCACTTCACAGGCATACTATAGACACCCCCCAGGTACGATATTTAAAGGAATATTTCACTTTTTTCCTCACTTTAATCATCATTAACCACTTCTCCACCGGGCCTATTCTGGCACTTCTCTCCATGTAAAAATCATAATTTCTTTGCTAGAAAATTAATCAGAACCCCCAAACATTATATATATATATTTTTTTAGCAGACACCCTAGGGAATAAAATGGTGGTCATTGCAACTTTTTATCTTGCACGGTATTTGCGCAATCATTTTTAAAATGCCTTTTTTGGGGAAAAAAAACGGTTTTACGATTTTAAAAATAACAAAACAGTAAAGTTATGCCGCGTACACACGATCATTATTCACGGCGGTTAAAAAACCGCCGTGAATAATGACAGGAAAAATGAGGGAACCGCTTGGTTCCCTACACACGGTCGTTTTTCCCATCATTTTTTCTCTTGACGAGAAAAACGACCGTCTGTGGGCTCCGCGGCAGTGTCTCCCTATGGGAAAACTGCCGCGGAAAAAAATGCTGGAAAAAACGATGAGAAAATTTAGAACATGTTCTAATTTTTCTCGTCGTTTTTTATGCCGTTTTTCTCAACGAGAAAAACGACATTAAAGCCCACAGACGATCGTTTTTCTCGGCGAATAAAAAAAAAATTCTGTTTTTCTCGTCGAGAAAAGCGGTCGTGTGTACGCGGCATAAGCCCAATTTTTTTGTATAATGTGAAAGATGCTGTTACGCCGAGTAAATAGATACCTAACATGTCACGCTTTAAAATTGCGCACACTCATGGAATGGCGCCAAACTTCGGTACTTAAAAATCTCCATAGGCGACGCTTTAACATTTTTTACAGGGTACTATTTTCGAGTTACAGAGGAGGTCTGTGCTAGAATTGTTGCTTGCACTCTATCGCATGCGGCGATACCTCACATGTAGGGTTTGAACAGCGTTTACATATGTGGGCGGAACTTACATGCGTGTTCGCTTCTGAGCGCGAGCTACCGGGGACAGGGGCGTTTTTATATATTTTTTTATTTTTATTTTACTGAATTTTTTTATTTTGAGACTTTGTTTTTTGATCACTTTTATTCCTATTACAAGGAATGTAAACATCCCTTGTAATAGGAATCATTCTGACAGGTCCTCTTTATGGAGAGATGCGGGGTCAATAAAGACCCCACATCTCTCCTCCAGGCTGGAAAGCATGAGATCGGTGAAAAAAAATTCACAGATTTCATGCTGACAGCCGCAATTGTGGCTTTGTTTACTTCCGGCTACCGGGCGTGACGTCAAAACGTCGCGTCCGGGACTCTGACGGTCATAGAGAAATCTGTATGATCCTCATGCGACGCCGGTCGATTTGTTCTCTGGGCCCCTGATGGTAAAGGAGAGCCCGGAGAAGCACCGAATGGCGCCGGGGGGGGGGGGGGCGGATGTCCCCTCCCGCCGCCTATAAGAACGATCAAGCGACGGAACTGGCGCTATGATCGTTCTTATGGTGCACAGAATTGCCTCAAAGTCAAGGATGTCATATGACGTCCTTGGTGGAGAAGTGGTTAAAATCACTGCTCCCGAAAAAACTTCCGTTTTTAAAACTTTTTTTTTTGCATTGATACATGTCCCCAAACCCCTTTTTAGGACAATAACTTGCATATTAGCCTTTAAAATTAGCACTTTTGATTCCGAACGTTCGAGTCCCATAGACTTTAACGTGGTTCGATAGTTTGCGCGAACTTTCGGTCCGTTCGCAGGTTCTGGTGCGAACCGAACCGGGGGGTGTTCGGCTCATCCCTAGTGTCATAGTGTTCCCTTATATTGGCGATAAGCAGTATGTGTCATAGTGTTCCCTATATTGCCGATAAGGAGTATATGTCAGTGTTCCCTATAATGCCGATAAGCAGTATGTGTCATAGTGTCCCCTATATTGCCGATAAGCAGTGTGTCATAGTGTCCCCTATATTGCCGATAAGCAGTATGCCAAGTTTCAAAGTTGAACAACGTGTCAATTTGAAATTTTTTGTAAAATTGCACAAAACACCAACAGAAAGTTTTCAAATGCTTACTACAGCTTATGGGAATGACGGCCTGTATAGTGCACGTGTGTTTGAGTGGCACAAAAAAAATTCAGCGAGGGACAAGAGAATGAATTCCCAAAAGTTAAATCAGTGCTTAAAGGGCCACGTTTTGAGTCAGTTGATGCTGTAAAGAAGAAAAACGGTGGATGTGTTGAAACAGCTGACAGAAAAAGATTTTCTCCATGCCTTCGACCAGTGGAAAACAAGACTGCAGCAATGCATTAGTGCAAATGGGGACTATATTGAAGGGGACAAGCATTAAATTTGTAATACATTTAAATAAAGGTGAGTTATTTAACCACTTCAGCCCCCTTAATGACCAGGCCAATTTTTGCGATACGGCACTGCGACACTTTAACTGATAATTGCGCGGTCGTGCGACGCTGTACCTGAAAAAAAATAAAATAAATTTTGCTCCTTTTTTGTTACACACAAATAGAAATTTTCTTTTGGTGTTATTTGATCACGTCCGCGGTTTTTATTTTTTGCGCTATAAATAAAAAAATATATATATTTTTTTTTTTTACTTTCTGCTATAATACATATTCCCACAAAATCTATAAAAAAACAATTTATTCATCAGTTGAGGCAGATATATATTCTTCTACATATTTTTGGTAAAAAATCACAATAGGCGTATATTGATTGGTTTGCGCAAAAGTTATCGCGTCTACAAACTATGGATAGATTTAGGGACTTTTATTTATTGGCAGCGATCTGCGATTTTTTTTTTAGCAGGATTGCGGCAGACAGATCTGACCCCAAATGACAATTTTTGGGAACCAGTGACATTACATTGATCAGTGCTATAAAAATGCACTGATCAATCTAAAAATGACACTAGCAGGGAAGGGGTTAACACTAGGGGGCGATCAAGGGGTTAAGTGTGTTCCCTAGGTGTGTTCTAACTGTAGGGGTGATGGGCTTATTGGAACATGACAGAGATCACTGTTCCCGATCGCTGGGAACAGTAGTAGATCTCTGTCATATCTGGCAGAACAGGGAATCGCCTTGTTTACATTTTCCCGTTCTGCCTCTCCTCACCATGATCGTGGGTCGCTGGCGGACATCTTGTCCTCCCTATCCTCCCTGCACGGACCGATGTACAGCTACGTTGGTTCGCACAGGAGAGCCAACATGCCGAAGTATATATGCGTGAGCTGGTCAGTTAGTGGTTAATGAGTCGTTATTTAATAGACACGCCTTGAATGCCATAGTGTCCCCTACATTGCAAATAAGCAGTATGTGTCAGTGTCTCCTATATTGCTGGTCAGCAGTGTGTCATAGTGTCTCCTATATTGCTGGTCAGCAGTATGTGTCTCCTATATTGCTGGTCAGCAGTATGTGTCTCCTATATTGCTGGTCAGCAGTATGTGTCTCCTATATTGCTGGTCAGCAGTATGTGTCTCCTATATTGCTGGTCAGCAGTATGTGTCTCCTATATTGCTGGTCAGCAGTATGTGTCTCCTATATTGCTGGTCAGCAGTATGTGTCATAGTGTCTCCTATATTGCTGGTCAGCAGTATGTGTCATAGTTTCTCCTACATTGCTGGTCAGCAGTATGTGTCATAGTGTCTCCTATATTGCTGGTCAGCAGTATGTGTCTCCTATATTGCTGGTCAGCAGTATGTGTCTCCTATATTGCTGGTCAGCAGTATGTGTCATAGTGTCTCCTATATTGCTGGTCAGCAGTATGTGTCATAGTTTCTCCTATATTGCTGGTCAGCAGTATGTGTCATAGTTTCTCCTACATTGCTGGTCAGCAGTATGTGTCATAGTGTCTCCTATATTGCTGGTCAGCAGTATGTGTCTCCTATATTGCTGGTCAGCAGTATGTCATAGTGTCTCCTATATTGCTGGTCAGCAGTATGTGTCATAGTGTCTCCTATATTGCTGGTCAGCAGTATGTGTCATAGTGTCTCCTATATTGCTGGTCAGCAGTATGTGTCATAGTGTCTCCTATATTGCTGGTCAGCAGTATGTGTCATAGTTTCTCCTACATTGCTGGTCAGCAGTATGTGTCATAGTGTCTCCTATATTGCTGGTCAGCAGTATGTGTCATAGTGTCTCCTATATTGCTGGTCAGCAGTATGTGTCATAGTGTCTCCTATATTGCCGGTCAGCAGTATGTGTCATAGTGTCTCCTATATTGCTGGTCAGCAGTATGTGTCATAGTTTCTCCTATATTGCTGGTTAGCAGTATGTCATAGTTTCTCCTATATTGCTGGTCAGCAGTATGTGTCTCCTATATTGCTGGTCAGCAGTATGTGTCATAGTTTCTCCTATATTGCTGGTTAGCAGTATGTCATAGTTTCTCCTATATTGCTGGTCAGCAGTATGTGTCATAGTTTCTCCTATATTGCTGGTCAGCAGTATGTGTCTCCTATATTGCTGGTCAGCAGTATGTGTCTCCTATATTGCTGGTCAGCAGTATGTGTCATAGTTTCTCCTATATTGCTGGTCAGCAGTATGTGTCATAGTTTCTCCTATATTGCTGGTTAGCAGTATGTCATAGTTTCTCCTATATTGCTGGTCAGCAGTATGTGTCTCCTATATTGCTGGTCAGCAGTATGTGTCATAGTTTCTCCTATATTGCTGGTCAGCAGTATGTGTCTCCTATATTGCTGGTCAGCAGTATGTGTCATAGTTTCTCCTATATTGCTGGTTAGCAGTATGTCATAGTTTCTCCTATATTGCTGGTCAGCAGTATGTGTCTCCTATATTGCTGGTCAGCAGTATGTGTCATAGTTTCTCCTATATTGCTGGTCAGCAGTATGCGTCATAGTTTCTCCTATATTGCTGGTTAGCAGTAGGTCATAGTTTCTCCTATATTGCTGGTCAGCAGTATGTGTCATAGTGTCTCCTACATTGCTGGTCAGCAGTATGTGTCATAGTGTCTCCTATATTGCCGGTCAGCAGTATGTGTCAGTGTCTCCTATATTGCCGGTCAGCAGTATGTCATAGTGTCTCCTATATTGCCGGTCAGCAGTATGTGTCATAGTTTCTCCTACATTGCTGGTCAGCAGTATGTGTCATAGTGTCTCCTATATTGCTGGTCAGCAGTATGTGTCATAGTGTCTCCTATATTGCTGGTCAGCAGTATGTGTCATAGTGTCTCCTATATTGCTGGTCAGCAGTATGTGTCATAGTGTCTCCTATATTGCTGGTCAGCAGTATGTGTCATAGTTTCTCCTATATTGCTGGTCAGCAGTATGTGTCATAGTTTCTCCTATATTGCTGGTTAGCAGTATGTCATAGTTTCTCCTACATTGCTGGTCAGCAGTATTTGTCATAGTGTCTCCTATATTGCTGGTCAGCAGTATGTGTCTCCTATATTGCTGGTCAGCAGTATGTGTCAGTGTCTCCTATATTGCTGATAAGCCACATATGTCATTGTGTTCCCTATATTGCTGGTCAACAGGTGGGAAAAATTAATTGTCAAGAGAAAGGAAAAATGTCTGGCATCAGGGGGGGAGCAAAAAAAAAAATGCCTGTGATTTACTTTTTTCGTTATGCTTACCATCAAAGGACAATACAATAAAAAAAAAAAAAAAATAGGCTGGTTATTATAATGGAGGGATAAGAATATGGTCAGTACAAAGGGACACGGCTACCATTGTACATACTGGAGCAAGGAATTCTGTATATAAAAACATAATTAATGTAAATATTAGCATCTGTTATATCAGAAGAGACATGGCCTGAAAGCATGGGTGGCGTGGATGGGAAAGTAGAGAAATTGTGGGATGACAGGAAAATTGTAGGGTCCTCTAAACTTGCTCTTATGTGGCTGTATTGTAGAGTGCTCAGTGGCCATAGAGCGTTTAGACAGTCTTCTCCATTCCAGGTGGATGTGCGTTCCACCAGTACAGCTAATGTTTAGACTTGGGCCTCATTTACACCAGCACTGTCAGATCTGCATGTATAGGTATTTAGAGGACAATTCAAAAAGCAAAAAGCTTAGTTTGAGTTATAGTTTAAAGCACAAAAAGGTGTCTGAAAAGTTACCGCTCATAAGATGGGTATCCAGGGTGCTCTAGATGGCCCTCTCTCCCTTCATAAACGTGGAAGTCATATGTCTACCCAGTGGCCCCTCACAAAATTTATATAACTTCACCCCATGTCTGCCTGTGAAATGTATGAGGGACCCATGAAAGATGGCTTTTGCCGATGGGGTGTCAGCAGTATCGCATCACTAACTATGTCTCTACTCAAATCAGGAACCTCTCCCTGCACTGATACTCTCTCCATAACAGGATGGGGCCTCTGTCCCTCACTTATTCACACGTTTCAGGCTCCCCAAATAGTGCAGGTACCCCAATTTATAGAGACCCACAAAGATGGCTGCTAGGGGTCATCAAAAGTTGCAGCATCCAATAAAACAGCTGCAACCTTTAAGAGATCCCATAGTTGTCAAAGTGGTTACAAACCCACAAAAAAAAAAAGGCATAATGAGCTAGTAGTATGCATAGCATACTAGCTCATTATTTAATACTTAGCTTAGATTGAAGGCCCCGCAGCGGTCCCCGTACACAGCCCTGGCCGGCGACATCGCTCCCGGAGTTACTTCCGGGTATCGCGGGCTCCGGGGCTGTGATTGGCCGGAGCCGATGACGTTACTTCCGTGGGAGCCGCCAGTAACAGCACCCTAACTGAAGCAATGGCCCGAACGTGCCATTGCATCAGTGTGCATTTGCCTCTGACGTTGGCACATGCTGATACAGGGGATAGCTCCTAAACCGTGCAGGTTTAGGAGATATCCAGGATAGCTACAGGTTTTATGGGCTTACCTGTAGTAAAAAGTGGATTGTAAGGATTTACAACCACTTTAAAAAGTTAAAAACCTTCCTCTAAAAAAAACCCACTCCATTGTATTAGTGGCACAGTGCCACCTACTGAACAGAGGCCAAGTTTCACCTGTCACCAGGTCACTGGTTCTGGCAGGCAATCACGTTACTGTATATGCTGGCTCTGATGACACTACTGGTGTGGCAGCACTCAGAACACTGTTTTGCTGGCTTGACTGGCACTGATGTGACTAGTAATCAGAACAGTGTTGCTGTGACCGGTGTGGTGGTGATCAGAAACCCCTTTGCTGGCTTACAAGGTCTGTTGATACTAGAACTGATGTGGCTAACAATCTGGAACACTGTTACTGGCTACACTGGCAGTGATCACGAACACTGCGATACACCTCCTCACAACCTGTCAGATGCTCTGAAGAACAATTCAAAGCTGTCCCGTTTACATAGCAAAATCATATACCCTGCTTAGATGGGGTATAAGCAAATCTTTGTATTGCAGATACCACTCAATGGGAAACCCATCCAGTCCCGGCGTTTTATTTCTGGCAAAGGATTGGATAGCCTCCCCAATTTCCTCAGTCGTCAGAGGAGCGTCAAGATCTGACGCCTGCTGGGTCTGAAGACTGGACAACGAAATATCAGCAAGATAGTCATCCAATTCCACAATCGTGTAGAGAGCTCGAGTAGCATACAGGGAGGAGTAAAAGGAGATAAAGGCTTCCATGATCTCATTGTTCTGTTCTACCACTATGCCCTCTGCGCTCTTAATTCTGGGTATGCTGCATGGCTGATTGTTGGCGTATCTTTCTAAACCTGACTAATGGCTGTTCTTGTCACCAAACTCAAAGATTCGCTGATTCTGGTATAACAGCTTCATCTGGGTGCGTTCCAAAAGCACTAGGTCCAATTCTCTGGAACCATGCTTCCAGGCAGCACATGTCTCAGGAGCGGGAGTCGCGGTATAAACGGCTTCTGCCTCCCTGAGAGCCCCCTCTACATCCATTAACTTGGACATAGAGGCCTTGCGTGTCTGACAAACCGCCGCAGCAGCAAAAGAGCCACGTGTAGCGGCCTTAACCACTTCCCTACCCAGCCATAGACAAATGACGTCCACAGATGGGATCTCCCATCCTGGGTGGACGTCATATGACGTCCTCGGCTTTGTAGGGGGATATCTGAATGATGCCTGCAGCTAGAGGCATCATTCAGATATCCTTTTAAAGTGCCGGCGATTCTGTGCACCATAAGAACGATCATAGCGGCGGTTCCGCCGCTTGATCGTTCTTATAGGCGGCGGGAGGGGACACCCCCCCTCCCGCCGCCATCCGGTGCTTCTCCGGGCTCCCCCGTGCGATCGGGGACCCGGAGCGAATCTTCCGGCATCGTTGGTGGAGTCACGTGATGAGCATAGAGATGACTGGTGACCAGATGGTCACCAGTCATCTCTATGATCGTCGGAGGCCCTGGCGCGATGTGATGACGTCACGCCCGGGTCCTCAAATGTAAACAAAGCCGCCATTGCGGCTGTAAGTATGAAATCAGTGAAAAAATTTTCACTGAACTCATGCTTTCCAGCCTGGAGGAGAGATGTGGGGTCTTATTGACCCCGCATCTCTCAATAAAGAGAACCTGTCACACACATTCCTATTACAAGGGATGTTTACATTCCTTGTAATAGGAATAAAAGTGATCAAAAAAAAAAAGTAAAATCATTGTAAAAAAATAAATAAATAAGTAAAATAAATAAATAATAATAAAAAAAAATTAAAACGCCCCTGTCCCCGGTAGCTCGCGATCAGAAGCGAATGCACACGTAAGTCGCCCACATATGTAAACGCCATTCAAACCACGCATGTGAGGTATCGCCGTGTGCGTTAGAGCGCGTGCAACAATTCTAGCACTAGACCTCCTCTGTAATTCTAACCTGGTAACCTGTAAAAAAAATTAAAGCGTCGCCTATGGAGATATTTAAGTACCGAAGTTTGGCGCCATTCCATGAGTGTGCGCAATTTTAAAGCGTGACATGTTAGGTATCTATTTACTCGGCGTAACATTATCTTTCATATGTTCCCAAAAAATTGGGCTAACTTTACGGTTTTGTTATTTTTTAATTCATGAAACCATTTTTTTTAAAAAAAAAAGGCGTTTGAAAATTATTGCGCAAATATTGTGCAAGAAAAAATGTTGCAATGACCATCATTTTATTCCCTAGGGTGTCTGCTAAAAAAACATATATAATGTTTGGGGGTTCCGAGTAATTTTCTAGCAAAAGAATGATGATTTGTACATGTAGGAGAGAAGTGCCAAAATAGGCCCGGTATTGAATAGGTACAAAAAGCCCTGTATTGAAGTGGTTAAAAGGCATCCCATACCACTGGAACGGTTGCACTCTGTTTATTAAGTAGCCAGTAAGATTTCTACTCTGTCATACATTGATTCACCACAATCTCATCCGCCAACCACAGTGGGCTCAGTCACCACACCCGATTGATGGTGGCCCTCGCCCTGGGCCCCTCCTCCTAAGGAGGATGGTCGGACACCGCCCTAGGGAGGTATTTAACCTCTGATACAATGGAAAGCAGATCCGACGAGACCAGACACAAATCTATACGAGACAAAGTACCGTGTGACTCAGAGTGACACGAATACTTCCTCCTGTCCACATGCTTCCACCTCCAGGCCTCCCCTAAGTCAAATTGATTTAAGAAGGAACCCAAGGGAGTGGGGGGTAATGAAGAACAACATAACCGGTCTATGGAATTATCCAGTACTGTATTATAGGCACCAGCTATTAGTAAAAAGGACCCTCTTCTATCACCAGAATAGGTCATAACCCTTTCAAAGAACAATTTAGTGAAGGGGGAGGGGCATACAGGCTAGTCACGGTATATGGTCTACCCATAAGTTCAAGCACAACTACAAAACACCCTTGTGGGTCCAGTTTAACATGCTTAATACTAACCAGGGGCTGATTTGGCTATTAGGATGGAGGTCCCCCTGGCATATGTGGAGTATGTAAAATGGAGGGCGTAGGCAATTTTTGCACGTTTGAGGGCCATGACTCTAGAGTCCTGGAGGTGGGTTTCCTGAAGTAGGATTACATGCGGATTGTGGCGTGCCAAGTAGTCAAACATCAGAGATCTTTTCACCTTGGAATTCAGCCCCCGTACATTCCAAGACACTAAACGTAGCTTAAACATAGGGAGGCGTAAAGCACATGACTAACCGTACCCACTTCCCATGGCCCGCCGGCAACAAGCAAGGCCCGAAGTCCCACGAACCAGGGGAAGTGCGCAAGGTATAAAAACAGGTCAAAAAGATAAGGCAAGAGCATAGGAAATAAAGTGATCAGATGCATATCATAAGGGTCAGTTATACCAGCCTGTAAATGGACATGCACAAATGGATACCAGCATTGCAAAACAAAACACATTGAAATTTTAATTTTTAACAAAAATCCCCACCCAACCTAACCCTCCCCGCTCCCAAACATATGAGAGCTTTGTTCCCAAAACTGCGAAGCAGGGGGGTCATGACACAGACCCCGAACTAACAAACCCTGAGGAGCGTTAAAGTCCCTTAGACACGGGCCAACGTCCGTGTCCGCACAGGACAAGTATGCTAGTTAACCCTGAGTCTGAAGGAAAAAAATGCAGCAGTCATCCAGATCAAACAAGTAGGAAACAAACAGTTATATGAAAGTGGCAAACTACATTCTAACTGTAAAGAGGGGAGTGAGATGATCACAGGCGTAAGGATATTCAGGCCCACTCCTACCCCCCCTCAGCTGTCCTTTGCTGGAAAGGGGTAACGTAGGCCACATAAGGCACAAGGTGTAGCTAACAAAAAGTGCAGGTTAGGTGCAATGTCAGTGTGGAGGAGATCTTTGACTCCGATTCCGGCATTGAAGATGTCCCAGGGTATCCACCCAGTGAGATGCCTCCTTAGGATCCGTGAAGAAGTAGGCCGTGCCCTGGTAAACAATCCTCAATCGAGCAGGATATCGCATGCCATAGGGGAGATGAAGCTCAGGGAGCCTGCGTTTAATAGCCAGGAATGTGGCCCTCTGCTTTTGTGTAGCTAGAGAAGTCAAGGAAAATAGTAACTCCACTCCCATTAACCACCTAACGACCACTCACTGTGTATATATACACGTCGGCAGAATGGCACGGACAGGCACAATCACGTACCTGTACGTGACTGCCTTCATATAGTTGGGGGGGTCCCATCAGACCCCCCCTCTATACAGTGAGTGGTCGGCTTCGTTCCAGGAGCAATCTGTGATGAGAGGACGGCCATTCGTTTCCGGCCACCCCCTCGCGATCGCTCCCGGCGAATGAAAAGCTTCCTCTGCCTGTGTAATGTTTACACAGGCAGAAGGAAGTGATGTCATCTCTCCTGCGGCGCTCACATATACCAAGCGCCGTTGAGAGAAGACATCAGGTTAGTGCACTAAACAGCACATTGACACCAGGACACATAGGCACACGATCGCCCCCTCCGTCACAGTGTCACTGATCAATAAATGGTCACTGCAATCAGTGACATTTGTGACTGTATAAGTGTCAGGGCAGAGTGTTTTAGGTCCAGTGTAGTCCCCTCCCCAATAAAGGTTTAACCCCTTGATCACCCCCAGGTAACCCTTTCACCCCCTTTTTGCCAGTGTCACTAGGCGATCGTTTTTCTGATCGCTGTATTAGTTATGCTGGTGCCGATGGGTAGCCAGTTTTTTTTTTAGGTTCGCCGCAGGTTTTTTAAAGCGTCAGGTACCCCCATATATTATCTAATAAAAAAATGTAACCCCCTAATTGCCCCTAGTTAACACTTTCACCAGTGATCACCATACAAGTGTTACGGGTGACGCTAGTTAGTTTGGTTTTTATAGTGTCAGGGCACCCGCCGTATATAACCCAATAAAGGTTTAACCCTCTGATCGCTCTGCAGGTAATATCAATTAGGTTTTAGCGTCAGAGAGGGTCTGCGTCGCCCCAGGCAGCGTCAGGTTAGTGCCAGTAACGCTAACACCCACGCGTGAAGCATACACCTCCCTTAGTGGTATAGTATCTGAACAGATCAATATCTGATCTATACTAGCGTCCCCAGCAGTTTAGGGTTCCCAAAAACGCAGCGTTAGCGGAATCAGCCCAGATACCTGCGTTTTGCCCCTCCGTCCAGGCCACCCAAGTGCAGTATCGATCACTGTCACTTACAAAACACAACACACATAACTGCAGCGTTCGCAGAGACAGGCCTGATCCCTGCGACTCCAGTGCTGTAGGAGGTGATTTCACCACCACAGTTAAAAAAAAAAAAAAAACATATGCCGAAGCATGGGGGCAGCAGGGGCGGAGGAGCGATTTTGCTCCTAATGCCGCGTACATACGGTCGAAATTCCGACGGCAGCTTGCCCGTGGAAAAGTCTGACCATGTGTACGCGGCATAACTTTACGGGAAGATGCCCCCATGCTTCGGCATATATAAATGGTGCATGTATGCCCATCATTAGAAGTGGGTGGATGAAGGGCGGTATTCTAATGGTGGGCATACCCACCGATCAATCTCTTTTTTCGTTCAGCCAACAGGCTGCATGAAAAAAAGATTACAATACATGTCCAACAAGGACCAGCAACATACTGGTATGTTGCTGGACTTTGAATGTTTATACCAGAATGATGCCTGTGGGTTTAGGTATCATCTTGGTATCATTCTTTTCAGCCAGCGGCCGGCTTTCATGTAAAAGCAATCCTAGTGGCTAATTAGCCTCTGGACTGCTTTTACAAGAATTTGTAGGGAATGTCCCCCCCTGGATATAAAAAGCGCCATTGGGAAAGCATTTTATCACACCGATCTTGGTGTGGTCAGATGCTTTGAGGGCAGAGGAAAGATCTAGGGTCCAATAGACCCCAGTTTTTTTCAAAAAAAGGAGTACCTGTCACTACCTATTGCTATCATAGGGGATATTTACATTCCCTGAGATAATAAAAATGATAAAAAATAAATAAATATGGAAGCAACAGTTTAAAAATAAAAAGCAAAATTAATAAAAAAAAAAAAAAAACCACCCCTGTCCTGCCCAATGGCGAACGCAAGCGTCGGTCTGGCGTCATATGTAAACAGCAATTGCACCATGCATGCGAGGTATCACCGCGAAGGTCAGATCGAGGGCAGTAATTTTAGCAGTAGACCTCCTCTGTAAATTTAACGGCATAACCTGTAAAGGCTTTTAAAAATGTATGTAGTTTGTCGCCAAATTTTAAAGCTTGTCGTGTTTGGCATCTATGTACTCGGCCTAAGATCATCTTTTTTAGATGATCAAACATTTGGGCAATATAGTGTGTTTTAGTGCATTAAAATAAAAAATAAAGTGTATTTTTTTCCCCAAAAAATGCGTTTGAAAAAACGCTGCCAATACTGTGTAGAAAAAAAAAATGCAACACCCACCATTTTAATCTGTAGGGCCTTTGCTTTAAAAATATATATAATGTTTGGGGGTTCAACATAATTTTCTTGCAAAAAAAAAAAAATGTATTCTTGTAAACAAAGTGTCAAAAAGGGCTTTGCCTTCAAGTGGTTAGAAGAGTGGATGTAAGCTTCCTAATGTGTATAAAATGCCAGAACAGTTCAAAACCCCCCCAAATGACCCCATTTTGGAAAGTAGACACCCCAAGCTATATACTAAGAGGCATGTCGAGTCCATGGAATATTTTATATGTTGACACAAGTTGCGGAAAAAAGACAATTTTTTTATTTTTTGCACAAAGTTGTCACTAAATGATATATTGCTCAAACATGTCATGGGCATATGTGGAATTACACCCCAAAATACATTGTTGCTTCTCCTGAGTACAGGGATACCACATGTGCGAGACTTTTTGGGAGCCTAGCCGCGTACGGGACCCCAAAACCAAGCACCTCCTTCAGGCTAAGTGTGTACATTTTTGATTTCACTTCTCACTGCCTATCACAGTTTCGGAGGCCATGGAATGCCCAGATGGCACAAAACCCCCCCAAATGACCCCATTTTGGAAAGTAGACACCCCAAGCTATTTGCTGAGAGGTATGGTGAGTATTTTGCAGATTTCGCTGTCACAAAGTTTTGAAAAAAAAAAAAAAAAAATGTTTTCTTCATTTTCAAAAACAAAATGAGAGCTGTAAAATACTCACCATGCCTCTCAGCAAATAGCTTGGGGTGTCTACTTTCCAAAGGTCATTTGGGGGGGTTTGTGCTATTTTGGCATTTTATGGCCTTCGAAACTGATAGGTAGTGGAGTGAAATCAAAAATTTGCGCCCTTAGAAATCCTGAAGGCGGTGCTTGGTTTTCAGGGGCCCGTACGCGGCTAGGCTCCCAAAAAGTCCCACACATGTGGTATCCCCGTACTCAGGAGCAGCAGCAAAATGTATTTTGGGGTGCAATTCCACATATAACCATGGCATGTGTGCGCAATATATCATTTAGTAACAACTTTTTTTTTTTTTAGTCATTATTCAATCACTTGAGATAAAAAAAAAAAAAACTATTCAATGGGCTCAACATGCCTCTCAGCGATTTCCTTGGGGTGTCTACTTTCCAAAATTGGGTAATTTGGGGGGGGGGGGGGGGTTGTACTGGCCTGCCATTTTAGCACCTCAAGAAATGAGATAGGCAGTCATAAAATTAAAAGCTGTGTAAATTCCAGAAAATGTACCCTAGTTTGTAGACGCTTTAAAACTTTTGCGCAAACCAATATACGCTTGACATTTTTTTTTACTAAAGACATGTGGCTGAATACATGTAGGCCAAAATGTATGACTAAAATTGAGTTTATTCGATTTTTCTTATAACAAAAAGTAAAAAAAATATAATTTTTCAAAATTCTGTCTTTTTCCGTTTATATTGGGGAGAAAAAAAAAAAAAAAAAGCAGAGGCAATTAAATACCATTAAAAGAAAGCTCTATTTGTGGGAAGAAAAGGACGCAAATTTCGTTTGGGTACAACATTGCATGTCCGCACAATTTCTAGTTAAAGCAGCGCAGTGCCAAATTCTGAAAACACCTCTGGTCCTTAAGCCCCGGACCATTATGCAGCTTAAGTGGTTAAAGGACACCCTTCCCTTTTCTCTGGCAGCACCAAGGATTGCCTCCCTGTCCCTGAAGTGAAGCAGTTTGATATCATGGCACGTGGCTGGGCCCCAGGTGGTAGGGGGCGCATGGGGACCCTGTATGCCTGTTCAATGGCGAATAACAGTGAAAAGGTGGAGGCGCCGAATGTTGTGATTAGCCATCTTTCCAAAAAGACCTCCGGGTTCTACCCTCAGCCCCCTCTGTGAACCCCAGGAAACGTAAATTGCTCCTCCATAAACGGTCCTTCATTTCAGTGAGCTTACAGTATCTGCTGTGTAATCCTGGGCCTGGCGTAGCTCCCTAACAGAGCCCTATAATGGACGGGTCTCATCCTCCAGCGTGCCAATGCGCTGCTCAGCATTAGACACTCTGTGGCGGAGGTCATGGACATCCTGTTTTAGGAAGGATAAGTCAGTTTTTATGCAGTCCATTTGGGTGGTCAGAGAAGCATGGCTGTGCTGGATGGCCTCCATGATCTGGGACAGGAATGGCTCCGCATGGCCTGCATCAGCAGTGTCCTCGCTGGGGGTATCAGGGGCAATGTCCTCAGCCGGAGAGAGTAGGAAAGGATCTTCCGGGCTTAGAACGGGGGGGGGGGGGGGGGTTGGAGTGCAACTCAGCCTTCCCTGCATGCTTCGGCTTCAGCCCTGAGGAGTATGAGGATGGCTGGCTGCATGTGTCTGCAGCATGGTGACCAGCGCCATCTTGCCTCTGTTTGCATGGCAGGCAGATCCTGAGGCTTCCTCCATCAGTGGGCCGTATTTGACCATCTCCCGGTGGGCACAAGGTTCCCTGGATGCTGTGGGGACAAACGGGACCCCTGGATGGCGAGCAGGTCAGTAGGATTGAGTCAGGATGTGTGCCTCAGTGTGCGTTTTCAGTGCAATGTCAATATATAAAAGCAGCAATGTGATAATATCCGAGTTATATTCCAATGCAGTCCCGGTACTGTGTTCAATTACGTTCTTACACCTTCTCCTTTATTATATGGGGGTAAATATAACACCCCCTAAGGATTGGACTCTTACCCCACTGTGCTAATAAAAAAGGCACACAACACCGGACGGGGATGTAGATCTTCTCCCTGAAGCGATAGTTCACACACTCCACAGCATACAAAAATATGTAGATCTATGAATCTGTATTTGATTGGGACAGCATTGAAACCATTCAACTGGTATTACAAAAACTTTTCTGGGCAAGAGCAGGCACCAGCCCACACCATTACCTTTTCTTCAGAGTTGGTCACTTTTTTTTTATCAAAGTGGAACTAACCTTAGTTCTATCTTGTAGCAGTTGATCATATTCAACTGGACTTGTCATGCTGAAGATAGCTCGTAGCTTATGCAAGCCACTAGAGTTTCAGCAGGTTCAGTACAAACCCCAGCATTTGTATCCACATGGGTAACATTGACACCTTGATCCAGTCACCATTAAAATGCTGAGGTTATTGTCCAAGAAAAAGATGGGAGAACAGGGAGGTTCTACAGCATGCACATCTCCACAATGCAAAAAACAAACCCACAGCTAAAAAGGAAATTCTTGATTTTGACATAGCATCAGCCTCTTGGAATACCCTGTATAGCACCACTCAACATGGATGAGGGAGGGCCAAGGTAGGATTGCGAGCCAATCAGCTTTGTTGCATGCAAATGCATTGACAAACATGCTAAGAGAAGAGTTGAGGGATAACCTCATTGGTATTCAGTTTAGGCTCGGTTCACACTTGCCCAGTCTGCAGGCATCGCACCTGCAGCCATATCACACACAGGGCCATTCATTCTAAATTGCACCCCAATGCATCACAGCCCGCAGAGCTTTATGCTTATGTGGGAAGCGCAGGGAAATCACATGGTCAAAAAAAAAGACCATGCGATTTCCCAGTGGCCACATTTTTAAAAAGGTGCATGCCTTTTTCCCTGTGGGAAATGTAGGCACAGCAGCCCATTCAAAATGAATGGGCTGCCGTGCCTGAGCAAACGGGGGCCGTGCAGCCTGCAATAGTGTGAACCTAGCCTCACAGTCAGCAGGCTGGAAAGAGGCTACCAATGTATCATGCACCTGGCTACAGTGTGTGATTAGGTGTAAGTCTCAGATATATCAGAGATTTATTTGTACTGACCTGGTTCACAAAAAAGGGAAGGGGGACACAGCCAAAAACAGAGAAACTTACCAAATATCTTTTAATTTTTCAATTATACACAATTCAAAGTGAAAATGTACAACATATAAAAATATTGATTGAGTGATCAATATTTGATTTTAGCTCTTTTGACATTTACTCAAACACCATCCAATGTACCTTATTTAAAAAAGGGGACAATACATTCAGGCATCAGTTTCAGATGGCCATGTTATTTAATACAGACCAATATTACAACACTTTGATGGACATGTTGTAGGTTATGAAAGATAGGACAAAACATCCAGCAATGAATGTCAATCATTTAGGTTATCACAGGCTAAAGTAAAGCCATAACAGTAAAGTACATACTCTAGCAATATTTACAAATACCTTTAGATTTCCTCTAAATCCCCATAGAGCCCCCAAATGTTGGGCTCCTGTTGCACACGAGCGTCAACACTCATAGTAGCCCTGTAGAAACATGTAGCTGGCATGTGGACAGCTCCCAACACTGCCAGTAGCGTTAAAACTTAAGTATCTGTGGCCTGTGACCTAGGTGATCCAGAGAGCAGAACTGTAAAGGTTCCATAGAGGTCTCCTCCAAATCAGCCTGTCAGTACCACAAAGGTTCAGACTCCATGTTTAGGAAAAAGGAACGAAGTACATATTGTGCACATTTTTGTAGATTGCTTTGTACAGCTCTGCACTACTTGAAAGTAAATTCTTTATTGTGCGAAATGATCCATAATTCTCAAGTCAAACTCCAAGATTCAAAATTTCAGGAGGGGCGAGTCTATGTTCTCTTTGTTGGCTGCAGGGCTCAGCTTTATAAGAGGAGAGCTGAAGTCAATTAACTGAATAGGCGAGAAGAAGAAAAAAGGATTGAAGAGAGAGAGAGAAAAAAACAAAAAAAAACAAACACCACACAAAAATTGACATTGTAAATTTTGGAATACCATTGGTTCACTAAATATTTTTCTGAACTATATACGCACACTCCCACTCTGCAAGTTTTGTTTCTGTAAAAAGTATAGTTTCCTGGAAAGCACAGCACATTTTAAAGTGGTTGTAAACCTTTTGAACATCATTGACTAAATATATTACACATAACACAGGCAGCTGATCGCTGCCTGTTTCACTGTACTCACCGCTGTACTTTCTTTAAAAAAAAAAAATTTCGTTTGTGCGGTGACGTCACCGCACATTCGCAGATTACCGCGTGAAAACAAGTAATTTTCATTCACTACAATTCAGGAAATTAGTATGCGAGAACTTCCCCTCTGTCAGACACAGAAGAGAAGTCTCACGCTATTAAACCACCAACACTTCCTTGTACTCGCCTTGTGACTATAGAAGACGTCACAAAAGGGGTGTGTAAACAAACAGAAGCCTTAGAGAAAAGTCTGGTTGCCGCTATCCAGATCGAGGCTTGGTTACGGCGCATGCGCGAGATTTCTAACAGGGACCTAGTAAGGGCGGAAGTGACGTCAGAATTTGCTTCAAAGAACAGGAGTAGCAATGGGGATTTCGATAGCCGGAAATACAGAGAGAAGACTGTAAACAATAAAAAAAAAAAAAAAAAAAAAAAAAAAAAAAAAAAAAAAAGGTATTTGCGGGCATCGTTTTTCAAAATACATCGCACAAGCATTGGAATAACAGAGTACCATAAGTGAAAATTAGAAAAAGTGGACCGGGGTTTACAACCAATTTAAACAAATTCACTTGACTCCAACTACTAGCCATGGTATTCATATTTTATCTGTGCTTTACGAGAGTGCAATGGACACGGTATAAGCAGTACATGTGCGATGCAAGCGTTTTAGCCTGAAACATCACTACCCGGATCTAACCCATCAACAGCTATATTTTTAAAGGGTTACTAAACCCACAACAGTAAAATCAGTCTGTATATGCAGTAAAGCATGCTTGTTATACTCACTGTGGTACCTAAGGGGTTAAGCATCTGCATGGTGTAAAAAGGCTGTTTGATCGCATCTTTTGTTCCTCCTTTTACTGTCCCCAATCCATCTGCTGTTAGTACAGAGCCTTGGAGGCACTTTGCACATGTTTGGTGTGTATTGCTAGAGGTTTTTATTTTTTGGGAGGGTGCATGTGATCAGCACATGGCCAATCAGTACTGTGCTAACAGAAAGTCAGGGGTCATGCAGCCTCATAGTCAGAGGAAAAAATTCCTCCTACAAGCTTTAGGCAGTGCTCGACCGAACACTGATAGAAGTCACAAAAATGCCAACGAGAAAAGGTTTTTAGACGTTTAAATTAACTAAAATAATTGCATTTCCATGTTCTGTGTACTGTGGGAGACCAGATATAGTGAATGCAGGGTGCTGGGTTTAAATAACAATTTAAAGAATGCAAGTTAATGTGAAGTACTTATTCTTTTTGCCCCTTTGCCATAACTTAGTGTTACCAAATCCAGGACCCTGCATCAACTATATCTGGTCTCTCACAGTACATGGAAATGCAATTTTAGTAAATATAAAACTGCTAAATACTTTTTATCAGCAGTTAGAGCAGTCTAGTTACCATCGGTATCTGGTTTAAGCTTGGAGTTTTCATTCTGTACTGACTGTCCTATGAGGACCCAGGACCCCTAACCCTCTGTCTGGACAGTGCTGATCACAAACTCTCCCTAGGAGGGGAAAACAAACCAAAACCCACCCCTCTAGCAATACACACTAAACTGAGCACATGCAGCTTTTCCCCTAGCTCTGTATTATCAGGAAATATATTGGGACAGTGGAAGGGGAGGATCAGAGGAGACAGGATCAAAAAGCCTTTTTACACACGGCAAGATATTTTCATGCAATTTGGAGTGCTCATCTTTGTTTTGGTGTATAGTGATTGCATGTGTACGTGGTAGCAGCTCTACTTCTCTCCAGTGAAATTTATTAGCATAGGGATTTTTTTCATTTATTGTTAAAAAGGTAAAAGTGGGACACACACACACACACACACACACACGGAGGCCTAAACATCCACCTGATAATACTTATATGTTTTAACACGCCCAGGTGGCAGTCTAGCAAATCTGAACTGTCTGATTGCTGAAGTCCCAACAAAGCACTAACAGATCTGGTAGCGTGAGCTTACAGGGAAGGGAGGAAAGCCCATCCTTCAAAATGTAGGCTCAAAATGCATCAAGTCCAAAAAGAAAATCCAACTACAGTCAGTAGCTGAAAGATAAACTCACAGCACATGGCACATATTGCCACTAAATGTGGCATGTGTTAACAAGTCCCAATGATGGTATATAGAACTAAAAGCAGATGTCTCCTTCAAGGTGAATAATGTATGAAAAAACATAGGGTTGTCCCGATACCACTTTTTTAGGACCGAGTACAAGTACCGATACTTTTTTCCAAGTACTCGCCGATACCAATACTTTTTTTTCAATGTCATGTGACAGTTTGAAAGATGGGGACTGATAGGTGGCTCTGATGGGCACTGACTGGCTCTGATGGGCACTGACTGGCTCTGATGGGCACTGACTGGCTCTGATGGGCACTGACTGGCGGCACTTGTGGGCACTGACAGCACTGATAGTGCAATCAGTGCCACCAAGTGCTACCTATCAGTGCCCACAAGTGCTACCTACCAGTGCCACCTGATAGGTGGCACTGGTAGATGGCACTGATTGGTACTGATAGGTGGCTGGCACTGAAATGCTGCGGGAAAAAAAAATGACAGGATTTAAAATAAAAAAAACTAGTGCAACGCCCATCTTGGTACACCCTGCACTCGGCTGAAGTAAGCAGCAGCAGACATCTTGTTACACCCAGCCCATATAGCTCAGGCTGGGTGTAACAAGATGTCTGCTGCTGCTTACTGCAGCCGAGTGCAAGGTGTACCAAGATGGGCGTGGGGACGTTCAGCCGCTGACGGCGACCGAATGCGACAGCACCGGTCACCGATCCTGATGCGGCTGCACCCTGCACCCCTGCCAGCTTACCAGTTTCAACTGCAGGTGAGGGACTCGCTCTCCGCCCTGGTCTCCGACCCCTGCCGCACTCTCCGTCCCGCTCTCCGCCCCCCGCCCCCGCCCTACGCCTTGGTCTCCGCCCCACTCTCCGCAAAAAAAAAGTATCGGACTGGGCATCGGGAGCATTTGCGCGAGTACAAGTACTCGCGCAAATGCTTGGTATCGGTCCCGATACTAGTATCGGTATCGGGACAACCCTAGAAAAAAACAGTACACGGGGGTAATTTACAAAAGGCAAATCCACTTTGCACTACAAGTGCACTGGAAGTGCAGTCGCTGTAGATCTGAGGGGGGAAGATCTGAAATGAGGGGAAGCTCTGCTGATTTTATCCAATCATGTGCAAGCTAAAATTCTGTTTTTGCATTTTCCTTGCATGTCCCCCTCTACAGCAACTGCACTTGAAAGTGCACTTGCAGTGAAAAGTGAATTTGCCTTTTGTAAATAACCCCCAAGGTGCTTAAAGTCCTCCTTCTGTGAATGTCACGATCATTGACAGACAAGTGTAAATCCACCACCACATGGAGTGCACGCTTACCAGCTTGCACAAGCCAACTCGCTTGTGGCCAATACCCGGATAGGGCCTTTTGCTTTAGGGATAGCAAACGAATGGCAGATCCGACCACAACATCCCCTGAACACTACCAAGGAGCAAATTAAGTTAGACCTATATGAACATGATTGACAAGGGAGGACCCTCGATCCCTCCGTGTCCCTGTGACTATCCAAGTCCATCCGCTCCTTAGTAGTGTTTGGAGGCTGTTGTGGTCGGATCTGCCATTCGTTTGCTATCCCTAGAAGAAAAAAGGCCCTGGCATTAGCCATGAGAGAGTCAGCTTGTGCAAGCTGGTAAGCGTGCACTCCATGTGGTGGTGGATTCACACTTGTCTGTCAATGTGATCGTGACATTCACAGGTGGACTTTAAACACCCTGTGTACAGTTTTCCATACATTATTCACCTTGGATATATCTGCTTTAGTTCTATATACCATCATTGGAAGTTTGACACATATTGTCACTCCAATTGTGTCACTGTACAATTTGTTGATTAATATTCATTTTTATCCCTTGTGTCCCCATGCAATTGTTGCATTTTTCACTATAGAGCGCAGCTTCTATTTATTAAACGTTATCCTTTGTGTAATAGAGATATTATATATATATATATATATATATATATAATCTCTATATATATAAAATCTCTATATCTATCTCACATTTGAGCTGCCGCCAAGTTTAGGGTTAAGGATACAGCACAGTTCTTTCTTTTTTTTACACATCACATTAAGGCGTGGTTCACACCTATGCATTTTAATTTTTGCAGAAAGACTAGGAAAGTCCATTTAACATTTTACATCTGCATTTTATGAAAAGGACCAGGAACTTTTCTGGGGCCATAGACTTCAATGGATTAAAAACATGCGTTTAAAAAAAATACAAAATGCACCTGGAATATGCAAACTGCATAGGTGTGACACTGACACACACACACACCTAAGGGACCATGAAACCATGTTCTGTATTAGATTTAGCCTTTGGAAGGATTAGGGACAAAAAGGAACATCCCTAGCTTTACAAGTAGACGTCTTATAAGCATTGTTTTCACACACTGCTAGGAAACCAAAAAAACACTTTGGCGTTTACCATTCCTTGGATATATTATGGCTGCATTTTTTTTTTTGCCTTTAGTAAACTTTAACCTCTGTACATACAACAGCATGATTGACAATACTTGGGCTTAGACATAATGAATAGGTGCTTATGAAACCAAGTTACAAATAAAAAAAAAGGCACTTGAGAACCAAGCTGGCCTGGTGTAACAGCTATGCAGGGAGATGAAACAAGCCTTGGGTAAAAAAAATTTGACCCCTGTATGCATGTCATGGCTTTCTTTCAAATCTGATGGCAGTTTGTAATATATCCCCCTGACAATGCATTGGTCACTGGAGAAAACAAATATGCAAAATATCCCCTTTTCTCATTGTACATCAGAGTATTTCTAACAAAAACAACTTACCTGGGTAACATGTGTTGGTTTCAGTAGGATAGGTTGCTTGCTCAGTTCAGGGGTATTTGAAAGATCAATTAGAGGTTGACTGTCATTTTCACTTGACACTTGCTTCCGCATTTTAGGATTAGCTTTTTCCACCTCAATATCAATTAATAAAACCTATTAAAAGAAAAGTGTAAACATATTCTAGCGTTAATTTTGTACTTAATTTCACAATGAATTTCAAGAGAAAGATTTGTCATTTTGTTACTTTATTTTAAGTGATCTTAGTTTATTTATTTTTTTTATCATACATTGAGGGACACAGGAATTTGTAGTATTATCTCCACGTTGAAATAAGAATTCCCAAAGGGCATCCAAAAAGGAATAAAGGCTAAAAGGGAATGAACTGCAATGACCAAAGGGAGGGTACCGAGGATCTGCCTGGTGTTTCAGACCAGGACAAAAATTACCGCAAAGGGTAAACTGCTTCCTGAAGGAGCGATTGTTCTCATTCCGCAAAGTAAGGCCCCTTTCACACTGGGGCAGGGAGGTGCGCTGGCTGTATAGCGGCGCTATTTTTTAGCGCCGCTGAACCGTCGTTTTTACCGCAATATTCGGCCGCTAGCGGGGTTATTTTAACCCCCGCTAGCGCCCGAAAAAGGGTCAATACCGCCGGCAATGCGCCTCTGCAGAGGCGCATTGCCGGCGGTGATAACGCGGTTTCCCATTGCTTTCAATGGGCAGCAGCGGTAAAGGAGCGGTAAACACAACGCTCCTTCACCGCTGCAAAGATGTGGCTAGCAGGACTTTTGGAGCGGTCCTGCTAGCGCACCGCTTCAGTGTGAAAGCCTTCGGGCATTCACATTGAAGACGGTAGGGCACGATTTTTTCAGGCGGTATAGCAGTGCTATTTTTAGCGCTAAACCGCCTGGAAAAACGTCAGTGTGAAAGGGGCCTTAGGGATCACCAACCAACCACCAAAATAGGTTAAATACACTGATCTAAAGAACAGCAGACTGATTAGAATGGCTTACAAGACAAAAGGCTTACTGAACCAAAATTACATGGAAAAAAATAAAATAAAAAATCTAACCATCTTAGTTAGACATGAGCCTTTCAGGACTGCACTGGAGAGCTCCACCCCTTCACGGCAAACACTGCTGGTACAACGCCCTTTTAAATGCGGCTGCTTCCACCATGCCGTCAGTCGTACACGAGAATACCTTCGACATGCTGGAAGATAAAAAAAAGGACCAGCGATTATATATCACATAATACACCAATGAGGGAAGTGGCTTCTGTCCTGAAAGGCTCATAGAAATACCGTTACTGGCAAGTCCAACTTAGGTTTTCTCCCTTCGCCTTTCAGGACAGCACCTTGGAGATAACTGAGAACTTACTAGGGTGGGACCACAGCTTGTAAGAGCTTCCCGACAAAGGACTGGTCCAAGGCCGACAGCAGGTCCATAATCTTACGTTTAGGGGGCATGGCTACGAGTGACACGTCACTGATCGCCGATCACAGGGAACAGTCAGTTACAGTGTCACTAGGCAGAAAAGGGGAATGCCTTGTTTACAAAAGGCATCCCTCTGTCCAGCCTTTGCCAACCGCAATCGCGGGCCGCCCGGGAACAGAGTTTCCGGGACCCACGAGCACACTCACCCGCTGGGCGGCAAATTTAAAGGGACGTACAGGTACGCCCATTTGCCTGCCCACACCATTCTGACGACGTTACGGCAAGTGGTTAAAATAATTCTGTCTGGAAGGCACCTCAAAAAAAGGGGCTCAGCATTTGATAGGGCCTGAATTTTGCTAATCCTGCAGGCTAAAGTGACCGCTACAAGGAGGATGCTGTTTTTTATAGAAACTAACACGCAAATTTTTTTAAAGATGCATCTTCCAAAGGTTCGAAGGGCGCCTTTGTGAGACCCTGAAGAACTAAAGCCAAATCCCATTTCAGGAATAATTTAAAGGGCACGGGCCTAATCCCTGCCAACCTAATTATTAACGGCTCTCTAGAAACACCAACAGCGCTGCCACCTGTGCCTTGAGGGTGCTTGCTGCTAGGCCTTTCTCCATTCCATAATGGAGAAACTCTAGAATGGAAGTTACTACTGAAATGAAAAAAAAACTTTAGTTATAACACTTCCAGACTTTGAAAAAGATGGACCTGGTCACCTTTTTTCGACTCGCCGTGTGGATGAGCTTTTCAGACAAGTCTCTGCATCTTAGTAGGTCCTCCTCAGAAACCAGGCTGTCAGGTTGAGGCATGTTAGATCTGGGTGATGAAGGTAACCTAGACTCAGAAGATCTTCCCTGACCGGTAGTAAGTGGGGTGAGGGGTTTACTGATGGGTTCAGAAGAGTTGAGAACCAAGGTCTGGCCAGCAGGGTGCTGTAAGAATCAAGTCTGGATTCTATTCTGAACTTTGCTAGTACTCACGGGATCAACTGGAACTGGGGGAGAAGAGAGCGTAGGCCAGAGGAAAGTCATTTGTGGGCCAACGCAACCAATCCTATTGCTTGATCTTTGTTGGAGCAATAAAAAATAAAAATAAAAAAAATAAAAAAAAAGGCAGGCGTCTGTTCCCCTGGTTTGCAAAAAAATTCACCTAGGGTCTCTGTAATCAAAACAATCTGATTCAATGACCAGACTCCCTTACTTTCTGCTAAGGAAGTCTGCTAGAACATTTTGCGTACCCTTCAGGGGAATTTCTGATAGCGAAGCTAGATTTGATTCCCCCCAAGATAGGATCTGATGGCACCAGCTCCATAAGCGCTCTGCTCCTCGTTCCACCCAGTTTTGTCAGATACAGGACAGCAAGGCAAGCTGCACATGCCGATTTCCCAAGGACTGCGGGAAGACCAGCAGACTCGGGTGAATCACTTTTATTTCCCTCCAGTTGGAGGATCTCCTGGCCTCCGCCTTCGACCATTGGCCTTTAGCAGTTTGTTCTTTGGAGGTGGGCTCCCCATGCGCTTGTGTCTGTTAAACGCTTGGTTAGTGAAAAAGACCCAAGGGAGGCCGATCTGAGAGGTACCTTTGATCCTTCCACCACCATAGGGACCTTTTCGCTTTCACCCAACTTGATCTTTTCTAGGGGCTCCTGATGTGACCACCTCTGGAGCATGCCCCACCAAAAGCAACAAGCATGTAGTCTGGCCCACTATCCTGCCGGAATTGCTGTCAATAGCCCCAGTACTAACATGACCTTCCCTACGGATACTTCCAGGTTGGACTGAAGCAACTTTAAAAGTGGATGTAAACCCTCACATATACCAGAAATCTCCCTACATGAGCTTTACATGCCGTCTTCATCTTTATATACTGTTTAGAAAGTGCACATCGTGTTAAGAGATGCTCTTCCTGGTTAGCACTGCAGTGAAGCCTGGCCATGCAGCAAAGACAGCTGACTGCAAGAAGGAAAGGCACACAGACTTTCAGCTCCGTTTGTCAAATCGTTCAGCTCTGTGGCAATTTATAGCAACCTTCCCAACACAACTCTGGCTGCTTTTATCATACGTGATAGAGAACTGGTCAGGAATCATCAGGCTGATAACCAAAAGAACAGAGCAGGAGACAGTGCTTTGAACAAAAGACTGCAGATATATGTGCCAAGCTCAAACTTCATTAAACTGGTTTACATCCACTTTAAAGGTTAACTAAATTTTCTATCCCTTTTCTCCTGGGAGAAAGATTCTGTTGTGTCGAATTTCTCTCGTACCCTAGAAATCTGACTCGCTGAGCCGGGATTAGAGTCGACTTGTTGATTCAGCAGCCAGCCCAAACTGTTCAGGTGCTTTTGGGTTACTTGCAGGTTGGCTGCTACTTGTTCCCTTGGATTGCACAAAAAGTAGTTAGTCGTCCATGGAGGGCACTATGGCGACCCCCTTCAGCCTCAGGGGCTCCAAGGCCTCTGCCAAAACTTTTGTAAACACTCTGGGTGAGGAGGAAAGGTCGAAGGGCAGAGCTCTGAACTGGAGATTACATATATCCCCTCCCAGGTTGACTGTCAGATGCAGAAACCTTTGAGACGAATTTGCAATTGGGATGTGCAGGTACACGTCCCTTAAAATCGATTGATGCCAAACAATTGGGGGTGAGCATACTGGAAAAAAAAAAAAAAAAAAAAAAAAAAAAGTGTCCATCCAGAATCTTGCATTTTATGTACCTGTTCAGGATTTTCAAATTAAGGATTAGGTGGAATTTTCCTGATGGTTTGACTGAAAATATGTGGTGATAGAACCCCCCCCCCCCTGTTGTATGTAGCTTTTTCTTGATTCTATGTGAGATCTGTTCTATAAAAACAAACAATGTGGCCCCCCCCCCCCCAAAGAGAACTTGGTTGTAACCTTCCCTGATGATGTTCAAACACAAAGGGACTTGTCATTGCTTCCTTCCAGACGGGAAAGAAGGTCTGTAGCCTTCCGCCCACCGGAAGGTGATCGTCATTGCTTTTTTTGCAACTTGGTCTGGGAGCCTGAAGAGCACCCCCACCTGCTCTTTTTGGGGCTGCTGAAAAGGGTGACAATTTTCCCTTGGTAGTACTTCCTTTAGGTGAAAAGGCCTTATTTTTGTCCGCCGTTCTGTCCTAACACGGTCTCTGGCTCCGGCCCAAACAGTAAGTCCTCTGTAAAATGAATCCCGCAAAGTTTCACATTTGAAGCCGAGTCCCCTGACCAGGTTGAACCATAGGGCCCATCTGGCCAAGTTGATAAGGGCAGAGGATCTCACCAACATCCTAATGGACTCTGCTGAGGCATCAGCCATGCACTTAACTGCCTTCAGGAGGAGTGTAGGAAAAGGATTCTAGTAAATCTTGTATAGGAGGTTGCTGCTTCCACATGTCCTTTTAGCTGCTCTACCCAGCACTCAAGGTTCCTCGCTACTACCGTAGATGCCATTGCCCATTTCAGATTTGATAAGGATGAGTCCCACGCCTTTCTCAGAAGGGTGTCTGCCCTCTTGTCCATGGCATCTTTGAATGGACCCCCCCCCCCCCCCATCTTCAAATGCTAAAATCAGTACGCCTTGAGACTTAAAGGCTGCATCAATTTTTGGTCTCATGTTCCAAACAAAACACTTGTCTTCAAAAAAAGAAACCCCTTCGGGACCATAGACTGACACAGCATATTCAATTCTTGACAAAGCGGGACGTCCCAAAGCAGTGTCAAAGAGGGGTGAGAATAATATCAAGGAAAAAACAAACTTCACCCCAAACAGGCAGAGCTCCCCATGGAGTTGCAACTTTAAACAGCCGCCTGCAAAACCTTGCGGCCGAATGAAGCATCAGAAGATGCAGCCACATCAACCTTATAATAAAATAAATAAAAAATAATAATAACAACTTTGAAAAAAGGTATGTGCGGACGACCAGGTCGCCACCTTGCACACTTGTGTAACTGACTCTTGATGTCGGAAAGCCCAGGAAGCACCAATTGCCCTGGTTGAATGCACCGGAAAGGGAGGCGCCTGCCCCTAAAAGGGCATAGGCCTGTCTGATCCACCGAGAAATGGTGGCAGACGAAACCTCTTGGCCCTGTGTTGGATCAGACACAGACACAAACAGTGAGTCAGACTTCCTAAACAAAGCCGTAACAGACAGGTACACCCATAAGGCAGCGCAAACTCTGTGGGATGCGATGGACGAGGACATAAAGATGGAAACACAACGTCCTCATTAAAAAGGTGGAAGGCCGAGACCACCTTCGAGAGAAAAGGCGGCCATAGGCGTAGCACCGCCTTATCCTTATGGGAGGACCAAAGTATGGCGGTTTGTAAGACAAAACCATCAATTCAGAAAACCTCTGACCAAAGTAATGGCTACTAGAAAAGCCACCTTCTGAGATAAAAGTTGAGGAATCTCTGATCCTTTCAAAGAGGTTCATGAAGAACAGAGAACACCAAAACCAAATCCCAAGGAGGAAGAGGTGGTTCAATAGGGGGTAATACCAAATCAAAGAAGGGCCCAATCAAAGAGCACAGCTAAAGCTGAAATTTGACCCGTAATGGAGCTCAAGGCAAGCTTATGGTCCTCACCACGCTGTAAAAATAGCAGGATCCTGTAAAAAACAGAAGTCTGTGGACGCCAATCCAACTCCTCGCACATAGCGAAGTAGGTCTTCCAGGTACAGTAGTATATATACCTGGGAGGAAGATTTCTGTGCCACAGCATGGTCGAGATGATCAAATCCGAGAGACCTCGGTACCACAGCACCTGGCTTTCGATAGCCAGGCTGACAAAGTCAGCGACAGGAAAGTAGGACAAAGAATGGGACCTTGAGACAGAAGGTCCTCCCACAGCGATAGTTGCCATAGAACGGCCGCCACTAGGCGCACAAGATTGGCGTACCAAGAACGCCGAGATCAACCAGGAGCAATGAGGGTCACCGGGATCCCCTCGGCCTCCATCCTGCGAAGTGGTGGAGGATAGGCATAAATCAGTCAGTCAATGCCAACCCCACAGGGCCACCAACACGCCTAAAGCGTCAGCCCAGGAATCCCTGGACCTGGCCACGAATCACGACATTGTGATTGAGTCAAGAGGCCAGAAGGCCCACATCCGGCAAGTAGATGAAACACTTCCAGATGCAAGGACCATTCCCTGGTCCAACAGTTGGCGGCTCAGATAGTCCGCCTGCCAGTTGTCTAAACCTGGAATGCAAACGGCCGACAGAACCGGCACGCTTCCTTTTCGCCCATTTCAGGATGTGGGCAGACTCGTACGGTACAGCTGAGCTCCGCATATCCCCCTGATGGATGACATAAGCCACAGTCGTGGCGTTGCCAACTGGATCCTGACTGAGCGCCCCTGTAGTTTCCTTGACCACGAGGAGAGCTACAGACTGGTCGCCCAAAAGGTCCAGAACATTGAAAATCGGCAGACGGGAGTCGTCCAGAGATCAAAGCCCTTGGGCTGACAGAACTTCCCAGACTCCGCCCCAGCCCGTAAGCTTGACGGCCGTTGGAATCACCGTCCACTGAACAGGAAGGATCGACCACCCTGACCGAAGGGCTGGGGATTCCAGCCACCATGTCAGGAATGCCCTGACCAGGCGACACCTGGATCTGACAATCCAGTGACAATGGAGACTTGTCCCAGCTGGATAGGACCTCCCTTTGTAAGGCTCGAGTGTGGAATTGGGCATACGGTACAGCCTCGAATGAAGCCACCATGAGTCCTAGGACCCTCATCCCAAAAAACGAGGTGACCACCATTTGCAGGACGCGCAGATTGAAAAATCTAATTTTTCCAAGGGTAGAAAGACCCTTGCCTCCGAGGAGTCCAGGATCAATCCTAGGTAGTCCAGACGCTGAGTCGGAACCAGGACCAACCTCTGAATGGTCAGCAGCCAACTGAAACCTTGGAGGGCCAGACTGGCTATCAACACAATTTTTTCTAATTCTGAGCCAGAGTCTGCGTTCAGAAGAAGATCGTCCAGACAGCCCACGATAGCAATTTCTCGCTGTCTCAGCAAAGCTATAAAATCGGGGCAAGCACCTTGGTGAAAACCCGCAGTGCTGACGTTCAACCGAAGGGAAGAGCCACAAACTGATAGTGGTCTTCGCCTGTTGCAAAACGCAGAAACTAATGGAGACCCGCGCAGATCGGGACATGCAAGTAGGCGTCCTTGATATCCAAGGACGGCAGAAAATCCCCGGGTGGCACAGTAATCACCCTTCCATGCGGAATCTTCAAACCTTTACGAAGGCAGTCAGGACCTTGAGGTCCAGGAGTGGACAGACTCCGTCCCTCTTTGGGACCACAAAAAGAAGAAAATCCCTGAAACCCCTCCTTTGACGGTATTGGCAAATTACCCCGCACCTCAGCAAGTCCTGCACAGCCCCCATAGGGCAGCCCGACACGCTGGAAGGAAAGAGATTTGAGGGAAAGAAAAATCGGTCAGGTGGTCAGGAAAGGAACTCTATCCTGTACCCGAGGCGACCACCTTGCATACCCACCAGTCGGAGATCCGGGAGGTCCACGATCCATGAACCTGCAAAGTCGTCCCCCCACCCCAGAGTCGGGCAGGGGCAAAACTTCATGCGGTGGCGGCTTGGTCGGCCTGGCCTACGCACCCAGGGACGCTTCTGTCCCCCAGCCGCACTCGTCAGTCTGGGAGAATTGTCCCGTGAGCTCTGACTGCCGAAAAAAAAAACAAAAAAAAAACTCTTGTGTGGGCAAAGAAGGGCCCGGCTTACGGCGAGGCTCCCTCGCCATAGTAGGCTGAGGAAGAAGGGTGCTCTTACCTTCCGTGACATTTTTAATAATGTCATCCAGGGAGGCACCAATCTTCCGCCCTGAAAAGGAAAATCCGTCAGAAGCCTCACAGAGGCCAGGTCAGCAGACCAGCATTTTAACCAGATAAGGCGACGCAATACCACCGCTGACACTGAGGCCCCAGAAATCAAGGGGGCAGCGTCCAGTAGCATCACACACATACACCAGGCCCTGTACCATTTGGTTGGCCAGTGCAATGCAATCCGGAAGATTATGCTCCGGCACAGTCTGGTGCAAAATCTTAGCCCACGGCGTGAGTTTCTGAGACACCAGGGTCGCCGCTACAAATGGGACGTAGCGTGGATCCCAGCATGGTGAACATGGCTCTGCTCACCACTTCCGACCGCCTATCAGTAGGGTCCTCAAAGGCAGGAGTCCCCTCAACCAGGAGAGTCGTGGCATTATTCAACCGGGCGACCGGGGGGTCGCCGCAGGTGAGGGCCCCCTTTTTTTTAATCAGTCACACCCCCCAAGGGGTACCTAACCCCCTGCGAGACCGCAAAGGTCTCCTGCGTTTTGTCCCAAACCTGGTCCATGAATTTATCAAAGAAAAGGTGTACAGGGAAAAAAAATAAAAAAATTATTTAAGAAGGATTAGCTTTTTTAAAAAAGGAACCAAAAAAGGAGATTACCTCCACTAAAGGTTCTTCAGCTGCAGCCTCCAGCTTGAGAGAGTGAACTCATTGATGCTGTGAGGGACAAACAAGCAACCTGTCATTCACTGACCCAGATAAGGAGTCTTCCTCACAAGGAATTTTCTTTGTCAAAACAATCCAAAAAAAAATTGCTAGGGTCCTGTGCCTCAGCATTGCCCATATCTGAATCGGAGCACTCCCCTGGATATGGCATGGGGAGAGGGTGCTTTTCAGCTCCCCTATGCTCACG
This sequence comes from Rana muscosa, assembly GCA_029206835.1. NCBI lineage: Eukaryota > Metazoa > Chordata > Amphibia > Anura > Ranidae > Rana > Rana muscosa. Next base: position 682,702,750 of record CM055118.1, on the reverse strand, counting down.
CACTGCTTACATCCTGTTAAATAAAACCAGGACTGCCGACATCCGGCCCATAGGGACCGTAGGTGCAGTCTGACAGAAATGGGGAAGCAGGTGAAACTGACTCCAGAATACTACCACCCTCAGACTGTCAATGTGACAGAAAAAGTCCACCCTCCTGCTGCACCGACTGTGGGGGGATACCCAGGGGACTCACCAAACCAGTCAGGACCGCTCGGTTCCGCTGCCTGCACTGTGCTCCCAGCGCGAGTGAACAGTGAGGAGAATCGCTCCAAGTCAGTAATAGAGGCCAAACCAGCACAAAAAAAGCGTGCGGCTTCAAGAAAATGGCCGCCGCAATTATAAGTGCGCCATAGCGAGGCCACAGCACGTTGGCCGCCAATGCAGTTTTCAACGTTAAATAAAAATAGTAAAAACATGGCACCGAACGGCGCACAAGGCCCAAACTGACAGAAAACAACCCACACCACAATGCAAACCCCTATGGACTCCCACTGGGACAGAGAGACCCCCAGTCAGCGCATCGCTAGATTAGGTGACAGTAGAAAAATACACAAGGGGGGACAGGGGAACCCCCCCACAAAATAGGAGCACACAGCATGTACTCGCCTGCAGAGGCAGGAGAAACTACTTACCCATCCATAAGGGACCCACTGGTGTGTTCCTGGCAAGCATATCACAGCGCAGTACCGAGTAGCTGTCGGCCAGTCCACCGCGAATGATACCGTAAAACTGTTCAAGCTTCTGTGGACCCTGGAGCAAAAGCTCACCGGCCATCCCTGGAGCCATGGGGTATGTTGTGAACTGATCTCACGCATGCGAGGATTCAGCACGCTCGATGGTCGGACAGGGAAGACTACGAGGATAGTGAACTACCCAACCTGTTGCCCAGCTGGCAGTTGATAGAAGAATCGCAAAAAATAAAATAAAATTCCAGAAAAAGACAAAACATTTCTTCGAGACTGGCTCTGAAGAGAGCCACGTCCTCTGCTAGGCAGAAAAAAAAAAAAAAAAAAAAAAAAAAAGGAGGCAGCTAGCTGCAGGTAGGAGGGTTATGTCCGGAGGGACCGCCCCCTGGGCAGGGCTGTTCAGCTCTGGGAAGGGAATGTATGTAAAACATCTAACATTCTGCCTAGTCTTCTCCTATGAGCAGTAACATAACCCACTTTGTCAAGAATTTAAGATGCTGTGTCAGTCCATGGACGGAAAGAGAAAAAATATTTACAAAAATGTGAGGGGTACTCACTTATGTGAGATACTGTAAGTGAAATGGCAGACTCCAGTGTGTGTAAAGAGATGTCCACTTGTCAGCTTCTCACTGTATCCTTCCTGTGGGTGACTGTGGGGTGTACCAAGATGGTCGTGACGGTACGTCACTTCCACTACAAATTTTGACCAGTCGCCTAATCTGACAGAACACTGGAACTACTCTCCGCTATGCCCCATAGGAAGTCTACAGAGCTTGAAGAGAGTTCTGACAGATTGTAGGAAAGGGACACAACCCCCTACCTTAACTTAGCACACAGAACAGAGTCAAAGCTGTCAATCAGCTAGATCTCCCTCCCGTCACCCTATTTCTCTTGGCGTTGTCAGGAAAACTTGTTAGGCGTGATTCATGCTGATGGCAGAGGAAGAAAGCAGCAGACAAATTACACTTTATGCTCTTAAATAGGACAAGTACACACTAGAGGGATATGCTTTGTTCATATTTTATGTCTTAGGTTTACAACCACTACAGTTTGTATGCTAGTGTCAACATCCTGCAGATGGCAGCTTAACCCGAGTAAGAATTCCTAAACTCCTGTGTCCTTCAATGGACAAAAGAAAAAATACAGTCCTATAAAGGTCATCTATAGACCAGTAAATGTTGGAATTCCTGTGATTACCTGGCTGTGCAAATACCTTGACAATATTTTATATTAAATATTGACCACAATACAACAAAGAATGAACTATGAGTAAAGTCCAAGCAGCCATAGATAGAATAAACTGATTTTTGGATGCATGTTTATATACACTGTAAAATATGACTACTGAAAGGTGGCTACATTGTAAACCATAGCAGTACCTTAAAATGCATTACCTCAGTGCGCTGTGGGATTGTCACTGCTCGTTGCTTCTCCGACACTGGTTTATTTTCAGGAGAGAAGTTTAAGGAACAACAGATTTCTGCAGTAATATGGTCTTCAGTAGGAGAAATTGGACTGCAAGAGAGCTTGGGCTTGGTTTGCTCACACTCAGATCTACAAGATGTTATGCAAAACATTAAAAAATGAAAAATGTTTTATATGAACATGTCTTCAAGCAGTGACATTACAAGACGGGGGGGGGGGGGGGGGGGTGGGAGGAGAAGCTGCATTAGGAATAGCTTTTGCTTAGACGCGCGAGTACATCAAACATGGTTTGGATGTGTACAGTATTCACAAGTTCTTGGTATTGTTGGTACGGCCTCTTCCCTGCTCCGAGCACTGCAGAGGGAGGGGGGGGTCGCGACAGCTGGGAGAAGGAGAGCAGCGTGAGGTTAGGTGAGTGCCGCTGTAAAGAGGGTATTTGGCACAATATTACAGAAACATTGTACATTATATAATACTGTAATAGAGCAAATTTTACAACCACTTTAAACTAGGGCTCATTTTTGGGGTAGGGCTTATATTGCAGCCATCCTGGGGGGGGGGGGGGGGGGGAATCACAGGTGGTCTGATTTTCAGTGAAACGCTGTACCCAAGCCCGATCTTGATCCAGCGATGTGCACAAGAGCAGAGACAGACGCAGACACAGGCTTGGGAATGAGCATGCCTTAGTGCCCCCATAGCAAGTGGCAAAGGAATGGCAAGGGTCGGTCTTGCGTTAGAAGGATCAGCTGATGAGGCAAGTATCTCTTGGCAATACCACACCCTAGACAAAAATGATCAGTTAACTCATGCAGTGTGGGCAGGTACTGAGATGTTCCATTAACCTAGAAACCACCTAATTAGTTTACAAAAGCATCCCACTGTTCAGAAATCTTCTATGGTAACATTTATACAAATTCCCATATTCAAAATAGAAAATTCAACAAGGATCATAGTCTCATACTGTAATCACTAGCGTCAGCTCCAAGACCCCAGTAGAAGAAATTGATGATACAACTATTACCAGCTAGGATGTTGCTTCCGTTTTTGAAAAATTCACTATATTAAACCACTTTAGAATGTCAATGTTACCCCCTCCTACCTGTCCAGGCCAATTTTGGGTTTCAGCGCTGTAATAATTAACCTGTCTATGTACAGCAGGAGAAGGGGATTTAAACTAGCTTCAGATATAAAAGGCATATAAATGAAAATTGAAAGTGAGTGCACATGCGCAGGGTTTCTAAGATGGCCGCTTGAGCCGAAAGCTCCGCTCCATCCCTCCACAGCGGCGCCAATAAACGGCAAACACGGTGTCGGTTCTGCCTTCATTTCGACACAGCTGACTACCGGGAGACCAGAGAACATCCCGAGTTTAACTAATCCTCTTTTTGAGAGGTTTTCAGGCAGTTATTTGGATTGCTGATGGATATAAAATCCAAGATGGCTGCCGCATCACAGCATTCGACCCCTGATCCGCTATGTCTGACTGAAAAACGACAGAATAACCGCTCTTCCACTGCCAAGTTCACCTCAGGATCTCAAGAGGTACTTACCACTACTCCAACTACATCTGGAACCCTCAATAACCAATCTGCCTCAGTCTATAAACTTGCGGCATTGGGACATGACACTGCTATTCAGGCCATTTCTTTTACCTCAGACGCCTCTCAGGGAATAGAGGCTTATCAAATGGCGGACTTATTTCAGAAATGCTCTGACCTACTAGACAAAGGTCTAGCACAAACTGCTAATAAAATCACAAGGGATCTGAAGGCAGATTTTCAAAGCTTGGGCTCTAGAATTGACTTTATTGAAACAAAAATCAATGAAACTGCTGCAGCTACTAATCAAAATATGGAACATATCAATACTTTTCAGGAACAACTGGATATTGCATTGTCTAAAATTGATGAACTCGAAAATAGGTCCCGCAGATACAATGTCAGAGTTAGGGGACTTCCTGAATCTGTCATTGATGTACCCAAAGCGATCCAGGACTTATTTGGAAACATGCTTTCTAATACCCCACTTGACCGACTAGAACTGGATAGGGCACACAGAGCCCTGGGACCACCTAGGAAAGATGGCAAACCGAGGGACATTGTTAAGCCTCATTTCTATGCAGTGAAGGATGATATTATGAAGCAGGCTAGATCTTCTCCAAAAGTGACATACCAGGTCACTCAATTCAATTATTTGCAGATCTTTCCCCACCCACTATACAGCACAGGAGGTCATTGAAACCTTTGTTGTTAGTCCTCACTAAAAGGGATAGATACAGATGGGCCTTTCCATTCGCTGTTAGATTTACTATCGACGGGAAATCCTATTCTCTTTTTCCAACTTTCAAGAAGGTGAAAAGTTGTTCTTACAACTGAAGATAATCTCGCATGAGGCAGAAATGGATACTTCTCCACCCAGTTCTGGATCTAAAAGACCAACGCAGACGAGTCCGAATTCTCCAATGGAAGAGCTAAGAAAATTAAGGATAATGGCCCTACTTGATTTGATTGCATTTTCCTACTTTTTTCCCCTTGATTCTCGTTTGGACCGAGTGTCCAACTTTTTCTGTTGAATGTTCTCCCCCTTGTGACTTAAAAAAAAAATAAGATGTTGTAAATTTAACAACGTTATATGGACTTCTATCATCTTATAGATATTCGGTTCTCTGCCTATATAACTATTGAAATGTTGGTTTTGGGCCAAAGCAGCACTCTTTTCTTCTCCCCACATTTCAGTACTTTGAAAAGCTGATTTACAATATAGATAATTTACTAAACTTTTATATGGACTCGAGACTCTTTATTATCCCTCTTCAAATATATATATATATATATATATATATATATATATATATTTCATATGGGGTAGCGATTCGTTAATCCTATATAGGTCACTTGGGAACATCCTAATATGTTCAGTTCAAAATGTTATATAACCGTGTTAAAGCTTGAATGCAATTTTTTCCTTTCGGGGGCGTCCTGTGGAGGGATGGCTTACATGCGCCTCCACCTATCTCTTGAAGACCAGTAGTCTTTGGGGGGATAGGTTGTCTGTACCCTTGGGTCAGACGTTACTTTTATTTGATGAAGGGCTCTGGGGGGGGGGGGGGTCTCCCCTCCTGGATCCTGATATTTGATGCTAGGAGACTTTTGTTGTGGGTTCTACTTTTTCCATTTTTTTCGTCTTTTCCCTCATCCTTTTCGTTCCCTCTTTGTACATGCCTGACTTATTTGTATTTTACAGGATCACATCCACCAGATTTACAGTGAACACAATTACGTATGTATCTGCTGAGAAATTCTGAGATCAACTTCTACCAGCTATCTTTCCTGGGTGAGTGGGTGCGACTAATAGATGCTTCCTCCTTGACTTCCATGGCTAATATCACACTTCCCAAGCTAATAATTGCCTCGCACAATGTACACGGCCTAGACTCTCCAACCAAAAAGGAGAAACATTTTAGACTACTATAAAACTCTTAAAATTGATATACTCCTACTCCAAGAGACACTTTTCTACATTCACATTACTCACAATTTCACCTAGCCAATGCCGAGAATAACACAAATGGGGTGGCCATTGTTTTTTCAAAATTTTGTAAATTTGAGAAGATTTCTGAATACTTGGATCCTGAGGGACGATTTATTCTACTAAAAAGGTACCATAGAAAGGGCACCTTTATTCTTTAGTATCCTACTATGCCCCTAATAAGGGTCAAGCTTCTTTTTTTAAAGTCATGATGGATTCCCTCAATTCCTTACTAGAGGGCATGATCCTTCTAGGAGGCGATTCCAATGTTGCTTTTGACTAGGCTTTGGACAAATCTAAACCCCAAAGGAACTCAACTAGACCAACTAGAGAAAGCCACAAATTTGCAAAATTACTTTCAGCCCATAACCTGGCTGACATATGGAGGGCGCTGAATCCTTCAAAAAGAGATTTCACTCACTCTCTCTCATCCGCATAATACATATGCTAGAATTGATCATATTCTAACATCCACATCTCTTCTCCCATTTATTCTCAATGCTCGTATTAAAGATACTGTCCTTTCAGATCACTCAATTGTACTTATAGCTCTTCACTTTAATGCTTTGAGCGGAAAGAGGGGCAATTGGAAACTAAAATTAATCAATTTTTCTGATCCATTAAGAGTTGAGACGATTAATAAAGCTCTTCAAGATTAATTTTCTCAATGATACTGGAGAAGTCTCGGTTGAAACGCTATGGGCAGCTTATAAGGCTTTCATATGGAGTAAAATAATTCAGTTAGCAACGCAACTCAAAAGGGAACGTAAAGATAAAATAGACCGCTTAGAAAAGGAATATGCCTCAGAGCCAAACACAAAAAAGGACCCATCCAAAGTTCCTATTGCTCTCATTGATAAAGCTGGACTTGATCTAAAAACTTACTCCTTCCTAAAGCGGATAAAGCTATCCGCTGGACGAGTAACAAATTCTATGTTCATGCTAACAAAATAGGACCCTTGTTAGCTGCTAAACCCCTCCCCCCCCCCGTCTGTAAGGAATGGATCAATATATTGATTAATGTATAACTAAATGAACCATTGATGAAGAGTTCCAATTTATTTTGTTTTAATAAGTTCAAACTGTATGTTCCAGGGGAAGTTTTTCTGCTTGCTTTTCTACTGATATTATTATTATGATGATGATGATTAAGTGTATTTTGCAAGCACGGAATGTGACCTTGCGATTGCACCTGCAGTGTGCCGATTTGGTTGCAGTGGGCTGCTTCCTGCCTTTGGCAAGGCGCCCGAATCACAGTGATAAAACCCCAGGACAAAGAATGATATTCATGCATAACCATACTTTGTGTTGGTGTCATTGAATATACAGCCGGCTAGAGACTTCCACAGGTCTGAAACCCAGCTTGAGCAGAACCAGAACCTCTCAAATGGTACCAGAAGTGGGGTGATTCAACTGAACAGGTGAGACCCCTTTATTTTTATTGGGAATTTATTGTCTTACTCTGTTCATTGATTCATCCGGACTAGACTCTCGAGGGAACACTGTATCCCTGGGACTCTGAAATAATGAGAGGAGGTATATAGGGACGTCGCTAGGTTGGCCAAGTCATGAGAGGAGGTATATAGGGACTTCACTAGGTTGGCCAAGTCATAGTCAATGAGGGAATCATAAATTCCCTCATTTCTACAGGGCGGATCTGTGGAAACTATTTACTGTGTTCACACCAGGTTGATTTAATAATATCATCTTGCAAATGTCTATTATTTCTTGTTGTGGTGAATGTAAAACTGGTTTACTGTTTGCTTATAAAGGGAAGACCACGTCATTAGTGGCAATTGTTCCAGGGGGGTATCATGTCAAAATTGGCAAGGGTCCTATGTTCCAGGGATCAAAACATATGTTAAGGTTTAATATACACAACATACTACCCCCCAGTCCGGTGTTTGAGGGACTAAGTGTAGCAGAAATACAGTGTCTGGTTGTATTTAAAAAAGGAGAACACTGGGTTCCTTGTCATAAATCTATAAATTGTCATAAGGTTGAGGACATTTTCCACCCCTGGAACGAAATAGAGAAAGCAAGACAGATTTTTTTTTAATTTTTAAAGTATAAGAATAAAAAATTATTGTTTGTTAAAATGGGTAATCAGTCGGGAAAAAGTTATGATGAAGGTAAGCATCAACCCTCCCCGATAGATTACATGAAAGGCAACTATGGAAATCACTGTACTGATCCGTTCTGGTCTTAAAAAGAGCACATCAGTTAGTGCCATGTTTGGGGGAGTACGGACCATGTTCCGAAGGAGAATGGGTAGAAGTCACCAGAATGTGGCCAGGACAAACCGTACAATTATACCATAACAGACCTTGATAAGGATTACATGACTCAATGTTGTAAAATTTGGGCAAAAGGTATGAAGGAATATAGAAAGAAGCACACAAATATGAAAGGGGGAAAGAAAAATAAGGCAGAAGGTATAATGGGTAAGCCCATCAGCCCCCCCCCCCCTAATTTATATCAAGAAAAACCACCCCCATATGCTATGGTGAAGGATGAGTCTCCTGTCCCACCCAAAGCAGATATATCCCTCACTGGACCCAAATATAGCAGGAGTCTTAACTATAGCCAATAAAAAAGGGGAAGGCTGGATGAAGGAAGCAGAGGAAAAAAAAGGGCAGACAAAGGAAAAGTTTAGCATATTGGTACGGGCACAGGAAAAATATGATGAGCAAGATAGAAAAGAAAAAAAAAAAAAAAAAAAAAGAAAAGAAGAGGAAAGAAGACAAATGTGGGAGGAAGTTAAACAGCAAATGACAGAAAAAGGATGAAAGAATAAGGGAATTAGGCAAATTATTAGACTACATGAAACAGATTAACCCAACAGAAACTATGATACACAAAGCAGAACAGCTTATTGAAGCTGATCGTAATCTTGTAGCGCCTGATCTGTCCAGGCAGTCATCCCCTGGACAAACCCCCACACATGTCACAAACAAAATTGGTACCGCAGAATCCAATGATTCAGTCGTAGCATACACAGAAAGAACACCTCTAGACACAGAAAAGCCAAAGGGGTCTTTCCCCTTCATTACAATGGGAGATACACAGATAAGGGCAATGGTATTTGTCCTTAGGAACAGTCAAGGAAATTAGAGATACATGCCCAAAACCAAAAAAGGATCCCAGACAAGCGGTCACTTTTTTACAGAGATACTGTTCAGGAACAAGAATGTCTCCTGAAGATCTCAACACTATAATTCAAAATATAGACCCCCGAGTCCGCTGCTGACATAAAAATAAATGATTGAGCTAAAGATGCAAATTTATATTACGGAGGCAGAAGATTGGAATGTTTTTTGGAACAAATTGTTGCAGGCTTGGCTTAAAGCTTATAAAAATACATCTATGTTGCATGATTTGATCTCTTGCAAACAGCAGACAGGAGAAGATTCACACTTGTTAACAGACTACACAAAGTTGTGTAAAAATTGCGGAATAGACAATGATTATTTATGAGTACAGCCATAAATAATAGAGACCCCAAGGCTACTCAAATAATAAGACTAATAAATCCAAAGTGGGCAGCATCTACTGCAGATCTATTTATAGCAGACATAAAAGACAGAGCATCCTCAGGAATATTTAGCACAAAAGGAGGATTTACCTCCATCATAGAAGATAATCCAAATGTGGCTATGATCAGTAGACCAAGCTCAGGGGCAATACCTAGAGGGAATTATCCTCCTCAAAGTCAGGAACAGGGTTGTTTTAATTGTGGGGACTTAAATCATTGGAAGTCAGAATGTCCACAGAGGAGAGGAGCTAGAGATAGCTTTGCTAGGAGAGGCAGAGGAGGATATAGCTTGAGATCTCAGAGACGAAGTGCAGCTACAACAGAGATCCCAGTCAGCTCCAGCAGCCCCTCCCTTCAGCCCCAGAAAGAGATAGCAAATGAGGCTTTTGTTCTCTCTGCTGGCTGCACTGCAACTCCCACGAAGTCTCCGAGTTATTAAAGTGAAAGGACACTCGTATGACAAAAGTAAAGAAGCACAGGGAAATGCATTGGCAGATAGAGAAGCAAAAAAGCAGCGGACTCCGTTCCCACCTCTCATCCCATCACATTACTTTTTGCTACTGACTTCTCTTCCCCAGATTTTCCGTCACTAGCTTCCCTCCTGCAGTCCAAGGCAACCGCCCAGGACATTAAACACTGGACAGAGCATAACTTGTCAAAGACCACTTCAGGCCTTTGGACAAGTAAGGAGGGAATAATAGGTATACCTGAAGCAGCAGCCCCTTTACTTATTTCCTATCTACATGGTCCAGGTCATTTGGGAAGGAAAACAGTTTTGACAATGTACAGACAGTCCTTTAGCACGATCAATGATACACACCTCATTGCCCAGTTGACAGATTCATGTCTCACTTGCGCACAAAACAATGTGCAATGTAAAAAACAGGGTATACATGGAAATTCCCCCCCCCCCCCCCCCAATAGGCCCCCTCCAAGATCTACAAATAGACTTTACACACATGCCAAAACAGAAAGGGAATTTAAAATACCTTTTGGTCATAGTGCCATAGTGCACAAGTTTAGCTCATGGGTCGAGGCTATTCCAACCACAGGAGAAACGGCCAAGATAGCATCAAGGGCACTAATAAATCACTGGATTTCGAGGTATGGTTTACCAGCCAAGATCTGGTTAGACCAGGGTCCAGCTTTTACAGCTACCCTCACCCAGGACCTAGCGAAACTCCTGGGCATTCAATGGAAACTACATATTCCATATCACCCACAAAGTGCAGGAATAGTAGAAAGAATGAACAGAAATATAAAGGATAAACTCAAAAGGGCCACAGGAGGAACTATGAAGGGGTGGTTTGGCTATCTCCCTGCAGTCCTATTCCAAATAAGAAAAGCCCCACATTCCAGAACAGGGTTGTCACCATTTGAAATACTTATGGGTAGGCCAGCACAGAGGAAGCCTGATGAGGGAGGGGAGGTTAATCTTTATTCTTTACAGGAAGAGTACGTGAAACATTTGGTGAGTAGCCTTAGTGAAACAGAGGACAAAGTTGCTGTCACTTTCCCTCCTCTCCACAGAACCTACACATCCATATATCCCAGGAGACAAAGTGCTGATAAAACAACTAGCTATCTGGAGACAACCAGGTCCGATTTTCCAGGGACCATTTGAAGTCCTGAAGGTTGCCAGAACAGCCGTTCTCACAGATCAAGGCCCACAGTGGATCCATGCATCAAGACTAAAGACATTTCCAGGCACACCCCCAGAGAAAAAAAAGGAGGTGAAACAGGTGTTACAAGTCCTCAAAAAGAGACTAAAAGGAAAACAGTACCCTAAAAATGACTGTTCATAGCAAAATGATTCAGGGAAGCTATGGGCTCTGTTGGCAGGACTCGTGATATTGGTGTTTATCCCCACTTGGATCATAACTAACTGTATATATCACCCGGAGGATCTGGGTGAAATGAAGGGTATATGTGGTAAAAATAGAGCAGAATTATACTGCACAACAACAAAGAACGAAAAGTATGGAGGGAGGTTTCACAGATAAAATGCTACTGTTAAAAATTTAAATATGCCTATGCTCAGAAGTCAAGATATGATAAATGTTGGATATGTAGCAAGCAATATCCACCGAGAAGAAGTGGTACAATGAATATTCTGATGATCAAGGGGCTTCTGTTCTGAAGCCTTGATCAAAGGAGGGATTGTAAGGAATGGATCAATATATTGATTAATGTATAACCAAATGAACCATGGATGAAGAGTTCCACTTTATTTTGTTTTAATAAGTTCAAACTGTATGTTTCGGGGGATGTTTTTCTGCTTGCTTTTCTACTGATATTATTATGATGATTAAGTGTATTTTGCAAGCACGGAATGTGACCTTGCGATTGCACCTGCAGTGTGCTGATTTGGTTGCAGTGGGCTGCTTCCTGCCTTTGGCAAGGCGCCCGAATCACAGTGATAAAACCCCAGGACAAATAATAAAGAATGATATTCATGCATAACCATACTTTGTGTTGGTGTCATTGAATATACAGCCGGCTAGAGACTTCCACAGGTCTGAAACCCAGCTCGAGCAGAACCAGAACCTCTCCAGAACCTCTCAATGTCAACCTCCCACAGCCAGCCCTGTCAAAGTTCTGGAGGCCTTTCATGAGTTTTCCAATCTCTACAACTCTTCCTCCCAAATTGATCGACTCTGTTACTAAATTCCTCAATCTTCCCATTCCTACCCTTCTCTCTTCGCACAGGGATTTACTTGAATCTGCCTTTACTGAGGAGGAGGTTCTTGATGTCATTAAAGGTCTCAAAGCGGGTTTGGGTCCGGGTCCGGGTCCTGATGGGTTCTCTATTCCCTACTATAAGGCCTTCGTGGAAACATTAGCTCCACATTTAACAACATTTTTCAATGCTAAAAAACGGTGGGTGTACTATTTGATGTCCAATTAAATACTGCATATATCACAATTTTACCTAAACCTGATTAAAACCCTGAAGAAATTAATAACTACCATCCAATCTCTTTGATAAACAATGATATAAAAATGACGAAGATACTAGCCAATCGCTTAGCCTCTTTTATTAATGTGTATATACATAAAGATCAAGTTGGCTTCATTCCTGGTAGACAAGGGCCTGACCAGATGAGAGCAATAGATTTCATTTCTATACTTCAGACTAATTGGGACGGGGGTATGAGACAACAGGGTTTCTTTATCATTGGACCTTCATAAGGCTTTTGATTCGGTTTCCTGGACTTATATTTTTGCCCTTATGGAACGTTGGGGTTTTGGAATGCGCTTTAGGGGTCTTCACTCCCTATACTCTCATCCCACAGCATTGCTTCGCCTCCAAGGTCATTATTCAAAACCGATTAACAGAGAAGGGCACTAGGCAAGGTTGCCCGCTTTCTCCACTCATCTTTGCCATTGTGATAGAAACCCTGGCAATAGCAATTCGTCAAAACCCTAGCGTTCAGGGGGTGGCATGCAGAAATCTGACACATAAATGTGGGCTATTTGCGGATGACATTTTATTTGTTACTTCTCCTTTAATTTAATTACCAAACATTTGCAAAGCACTTAAAGCAGAGTTCCACCCAAATTTGGAACTTCCGCTTAATCCACTCCTCACCCCCTTACATGCCACATTTGGCATGTAATTTTTTTGGGGGGGGGGGGGCTTCAGTAGGAGTCAAACTTCCTGTCCTACCGCCCTGGGGCCACCAAGGCGATTTCTCATATCGCCTTTTGGCGGCCCCTCCCTGTAGGCGATCACCTGGGACGTGACAGGTCCCAGGCGATTGCCTGTCCACTCAGTGCTGCGCTGTTCGTGGAGCTCCGGGCGTCACGTCGCTGGACAGTGGAACAGGTAAATGTATGTTTGTTTATTAAAAGCCAGCAGCGACACTTTTGGTAGCTGCTGACTTTTAATAAACATAAAAAAAAGGCTGGATCTCCCCTTTAATTACTTTTCTAAGATTTCAGGTCTAACAGTAAATTATACGAAATCACAGGCCCTAAACATCTCGCTCCCGTTCCGTTTCCTCTTTACAGCAATCATTCAAATATCTAGGTATACCTGACTGCTCGAATGGAAAATCTCTATGGACCAACTACCCGCCCCTATTTAAGAAATTAGAAAATTATCTCAAAGTATGGTCCAAACATGATATATCCTGGCTTGGCAAAATTCTGTTAAAATGACTTTACTCCCGAGGATCCTTTATTTTAGATCCCTGCCCATTCCTATTAAGAAAACCCATTTGAAGTCGTTTCAGAGCAAGATTCTCAAATTTATTTGGGGTTCCTCTGGTTACCGTGTATCACAGAGCACTCTTTTTCTTCATAGACAGAGGGGGACTAGGTCTCCCAGACTTATACAAAATAAGTTTATTGCTGCAAGATTAGCACAACTCTCCTCAATATACGCTAAGACTGAAAAGCCAGATTGGGTCTTAATAGAAAATCAAGCAGTACCCTGCTTTTCCTTGGATTATATCCTGTGGTGCCCTTCCAAGTATCGTCCTTCTATAATGTCTCCTACCCTGTCGCAATCTATAGCTGACAAATTTAGAAATCTTCCAACCCTTACGTCTGCTAGACTGCCTCACACACACACCTTTATTTAACCACTTGCCGCCCGCCCTATAGCGGATTGACGTCGGCAAAGTGGTTTTAAAATCCTGACTGGACGTCATATGACGTCCTCAGGATTTTGAGCCGCTGCGCGCCCCCGGGGGCGCGCATTGCGGCGATCGTTGCTGCGGGGTGTCAGTCTGACACCCCGCAACACCAATCTAGGTAAAGAGTCTCCGACGGAGACTCTTTACCACGTGATCAGCCGTGTCCAATCACGGCTGATCACGATGTAAACAGGAAAAGCTGGTCATCGGCTTTTCCTCACTCGCGTCTGTCAGACGCGAGTAGAGGAGAGCCGATCGGCTGCTCCTCTGACGGGGGGGTTTGTGCCGATCCATTATCAGCACAGCCCCCCCGAGGATGCCCACTGGACCACCAGGGATGCCACTAGACCACCAGGGAAGCCCACCATAAGGTATGCCACCCTAGACCACCAGGGATAATGGATGCCAATCAGTGCCCACAATGGGCACCACTGATTGGCAGGCATTGTTTGGCATCCATTAGTACAGTACCACCTATCAGTGCCCACCGTTGCCCACCCGTGCCCCCTCATCGGTGCCCGTCCGTGAAGGAGAAAAAAAAACGTATTTACAAAGTTTTGTAACAAACAAAAAAAAATTTATTTTTCAAAATTGTCGGTCTTTTTTTTATTTTTTAGCAGACAAAAAAAAAAAAATCGCAGAGGTGATCAAATACCACCAAAAGAAAGCTCTATTTGTGGGAACAAAATAATAAAAATGTAGTTTGGGTACAGTGTAGCATGACCGCGCAATTGTCAGTCAAAGTGCAACAGCGCAGAAAGCTGAAAATTGGTCTGGGCAGGAAGCTGTACAAGTGCCCAGTATGGAAGTGGTTAATAATCCGGATTTTCCCCCAGGTCTGAATGTTGATGAATTCAGATGGTGGACTGATAGGGGACTATACCGTATAGGAAACTTCATTAAATCCGGGTGTCTCATTATCCCTAGATCATTGTATCAAAATATAAAAAAAAAAAAAAAAAACTCCCAGACTGAAATATTACATTATCGCCAAAATTCACAATTCTTGACTCGTACAAAGATGGATATCCCTTCCTCGATCCAATACACCAATTACGAAACATGGTGCGATGGGGCTGTGGAACCAAGGGGAGGTATTTCTCTAGTGTATTCTGCCCCCACTCATTTTAATGAGAAGTCCTCCTACATGACAGCTTGGAAAAAGGACTTCAGTTGTACTTTGGACCTGAAAGTCTCTCATGCTGCTTGTTCGAAGTCCTTTAAAAAGAAAATAAGGTATTTTGAACATATATCTGATGGAAGCCAATGTTAAAAGGTCTTAACAAGGTGGTATCTTACCCCCCTCTAAATTAGCTACTATTTAGCCTTCATCTGATCCCTCATGCTTCAGAGGATGCCAACTTTTGGGATCAATGGCCCACACATGGTGGGAATGTCCTAGGATTCGGCCCTTCTGGAATAACATTTTTAATTTTTAAAGTAACTGGATGCCAGATCCCCATTTGTCGCTCTCCTAAAATGCACATGTTCCTCATATCTCTAAATCGACTCAATTAATTCACTTCATTCTCACTGGAGCAAAGATCGCCATAGCAAAAGCTTTGAAAAAAAAAAAAAAAAAACCCTTAGTTTTTGATGTCAAACGAAAAATTTCTTGGATTATGACTCAAGAAAAACTAGCTAGTATATTAAACAGTACCAAAATTTGAAAAAATATGGGAACCGTGGGCTACTTATATTGGAATAAGTCTTAAATTGTTTCATTGTTCTCCCGCTTATGATTGTTAAGTCAGGCATGTACACCCTTCTCCCCCCTCCTTGCTTCTTTTCTTGTTATATTGTCTATTTTTATCTATTTTTTTTCTGATCTGAATCTTGGAGATCTTTATAAGAAACATGTTCTTATACAACTTTTTTTAATTGTAAGGTTATAGTCTGGATGACCTTTCATCCCATTTCATTGGTTTTATCTCTTGATTTGTAAGGCTTAGAGGGCTTTATTAACAGCCCATTTTAAAACATGTGGGATCCCCTCTTCTGGCACAGCATGATCCCTATAGGGGGTGCCATGGAGGGGCATGGATCTCGATTAATTTTTCTTTTTATTCTGGTTTAGCTAAGGAAAATCTATATAGCATTTTTTTTAGGCTTTCCGGCCTTTATCAGATACATTTTCTATTGTTAGTAAAGATATATATTGCTCTTTTTTTTTTATTAAATTTTTTGAATATGGATTATTTGTTCTGTCAATATTCTTATACTCCTGTATGAATTATTCGTATGTTATACTGTATATTTGATTTATTTTATGATTATTATTAAAAACTAAAATATTTTGAAAGAAAAAAAAAAAGGCATATAAACAAGTACTAATTAAGACGTACAGCACTAGTAATCCTAAACGATTTTTAGACCTCACCAAGAAGATTGCATAAAAAAGCACTACAAGTTTTTGGGCTTATTTACTGCAACAAAACAAATGAAATTTGCTTACCCAACAAGTAGCTTCTTGGATGATTTGCTAGAAGTCTGAAAAGCTGGTGTAGGTCGAAAAGATGGAATAGGTCTTGGGACAGTCCTTGGAGTTGTTAAAATTCCTGATGTTCTGCGACTAACTGGTGTAGGCAAAGCAGATGTATGTTTTGAACTGGGAGTTGCCGAAATAGATCTTCCTATTAAACTGGAGTTCATCTGCATTCTTTTAGCAGCTCCCATAGGAGTGCTTTGTACAATAGCACTGAAAAAAAATAAATAAATACAAACCAGTGCTTACTTATGGGACCTGCATATGAAAAACGTAAGTATTAAAGTGATTTTTTATTCCCGCGCGGCCCCCCCCCCCCCAATAACAAAGGCTTTACATGTTCTACTTACCTGCTCTGTTGCAGTTGATTTGCACAGAGCAGCCTGGATCCTCTTCTTGGGTCCCTCTTCTGCGATAATGGCCCCTTCCTCCTGTTCAGTGCCCCCACAGCAAGCAGCTTGCTATGGGGGCACCTGAGCCAAGTCACAGCTCCCTGTGTCCATTCAGACACAGATCCCTGACCCCCCCCCCCCCCCGATTGGCTAGCGGACTGATTGACAGCAGCGGGAGCCAATGGTGCCGCTGCCATGTCTCAGCCAATCAGGAAGGAGAATCTCGAACGGCTGAGACACTAGTGGATATCGCTGGACAGAGGGACCTCAAGTATGTATTAGGGGGGCTGCTGTACACAGAAAGCATTGCATCTTAAATGCAGCAATATAAAAAAAAAACTTGTGCCTTTACAACCCCCTTAAAAGGGGTTGTAAAGGTTCGTTTTTTATTTTCTAAATATGTTCCTTTAAAGGAGTTGTAAAGGTTCGTTTTTTATTTTCTAAATGGGTTCCTTTAAGCTAGTGCATTGTTGGTTCACTTACCTTTTCCTTAGATTTCCCTTCTAAATATTTTTTTTCTTTGTTTTCTTTGTCTGAATTTCTCACTTCCTGTTTATCCTCAGTAAGCTGTTCAGTAAGCTGTTCTGGATGACTCCACACCACTCGGATGATGGTGTGGAGTTCAGTGAGGAGAAACAGGAAGTGAGAAATTCAGACAAAGAAAACAAACCTTTAGAAGGTAAATCAAAGGAAAAGGTAAGTGAAGCAACAATGCACTAGCTTAAAGGAACCTATTTAGAAAATAAAAAATGTACCTTTACAACTCCTTTAAGCTAGTACATTGTTGGTTCACTTACCTTTTCCTTCGATTTCCCTTCTAAATGTTTTTTTTCTTTGTCTGAATTTCTCACTTCCTGTTCCTCCTCAGTAAGCTGTTCTGGCTGACTAAACACCGCTCGGATGATGGTGTGAAGTTTACCGAGGAGAAACAGGAAGTGAGAAATTCAGAAAAAGAAAAAACATTTAGAAGGGAAATCGAAGGAAAAGTTAAGTGAACCAACAATGCACTAGCTTAAAGGAACCTATTTAGAAAATAAAAAAAACAAACCTTTACAACCCCTTTAAGCAGTTCTGGGGGAGGGGGCAGGAAAATAAAAATCAAGATGGAGCATTAGCAATCGGCTTAAAATACTCCAAGCACTCAGTTAATTCCCATCCATACACAAAGAATAAGCACATTTTTAATTACCTGTAAAATCTATTTCTTGGAGTAGTTACAAAGCCTTTACTGGGAAAGGAGGAATTAGATCTTTCCTTTCCTAGGCTTGAGTCACAACCTCACAATTGCATCTGGCAATGGTAGAATGAGATGCAGGGTAACTCCCTGCGAGAACCCTCTGGGAGCACAAAGAGAATTCAACTGCTTCATTAAAGCGGTGGCAGCATGGTAGACTAAAACCTTGAACCACATCTAGAGAGTGGCGTGTCATTTTCTGAGGGTGATTTGAAGCAGGACAAAAAGGATGGCAGCAGTAAGTCCTGAGGTAATCCCTCTCTCCCTCTCTCAAAAAAAAAAAAAGGCAGCCAGCTCTGACACTCTCCTGGAAGAAGTGAGAGAAAAAGTAGAAAAATACCTAGCGAAAAAAAAAATGGTCAAGACGAAATTTTTTCTTTTACAAAAATTTTTATTGTCATTTAAATCAACAATACAGGTTTGCAATAGAGTGTTACAGCATTCAGTATACAAAGTAGATCTGGACTCGAAGCCCTCAACAGGAAGGAAGCATGGGCCGTGATCTGATGTTATATTCAAGATAAAAATAAAAAAATAAATGAAAAAGCCCTCAGGACCCGATGGTCCAGAACCTGGGCCATGCCCAGTTGGGTGTAAACCTGTAGAATGGGTGTATAATACACAACAATAAAACCTGAAAGTTGGCATCCACTAGAAAAGATGGAACAGTTAAACCTCAAGTAAGAGCCTAAGAAAAAAAAAAAAAAAAAAGACAAAAACAAAACAAAAATTGGAGAAAGAGAGAGAAAGAGAAAAAGAAAAAAGGAGGCAGGACAAGAAGAAGAGGAGAAGGAGAAGAGGGAGAAAGAGAAGAGGGAAGTAGGAGGTCCACGGGGTGCGCGCAAGAGGGGTCCTACAGTGACAGCAAAGCAGTGTCGAATCTAGAAGGGTGGTAATATTTGATCCAAGGTTGCCAGACTGAGAAACTTGTCATGCGTATCAGAAAGAATAGCTGTTAGTTTCTCATTGACCATGATATCGTTCAGGCGGTTCTTGACTGCCTCAAAGCTTAGTGTAGGGGTTTTCCATGCTCTCGCAATTGTCAATCTAGTTGCAGTAAAAATATGTTGGGCTAGTTGCCGTTCTGGACGCAGAAGTTCCACGATGGGCTTACCAAGGAGAGCTACATAGGGGTCTCTTTTAATATTAATCTGAAAAAGATTGCGGAGGAGAGTATATACCCTAATCCACAGTCTGCACGCCCGCGGGCATGACCACCAAATATGTGCCATGGTGCCTTCCTGGGAACACCCCCTATAACAAAGTGGAGAATAATTTGGGATAAAGCGAGCCAATCTCGCCGGTGTGTAGTACCACCTATACAATACTTTATAGGCATTTTCCAAAATTGACACATTACGTGAGCATTTGGACAGAGTTAGTGTCATCGCCTGCCAGTCCTCAGGATCTAACTGCCTCCCCAGCTCTTTCTCCCATTGAAGGTGATAAGGCCTCAATGGGGGTCTCTTTATTGATATCACCGCCGAGTATATTAGTGATATTAGACCCGGAGAATGGGGCCTGGCTCTGCAAAGGCTCTCAAAGGGGGTCAAGGTATAAGGGGTAGATTGAAACCTAATAAGGCTCTGAAGAAAGTGGCGAATTTGTAAATAGCGATAGTGCTCACGTAAGGGAATACCATGAGAAGAGCGCAAAGCGTCAAAAGCCAAAATCCTGGTAGGCCGTAGCAGTGAGTGAACATCTGTGAACCCGTTCATGGTCCACCATAGAAATTGGGAGGGATTATCACAACCTGGAGGGAACAGCGGACAGTGTAAGAGTCGTAAGAGTGGAAGATGTGGGGAGATCAGCCCTGCAGAATACTTTACCGAGTCCCATAGTCGCAAGGAGTGGGCCAAGCAGGGCCCCATGACCGCCGGACGATGCACAGGTGGGAGCCAGGGTAATGAGGAGATAGGAATGGGGTCAATGTCAACCAGGTCAAGCATAGCCCAGAGCGGGAGCTGATAGGTTTCATGAAGGCACGAAAGTGGGGCTATGTTAGCAGCTATGTAATAGGCTTGTAAATTAGGAACCGAAAGGCCCCCATTGACTCGTTTAGCAAACAAGACCTGTTTGGCGATTCGAGGGCGGGACGAACCCCATATAAATTGCATAATTCTTCGCTGATGTATGCGGAGGATATGCGAAGAAACCTGAACCGGCAAGACACGGAAAAAATATAATAGTTTCGGGAGATAGGACATACGAACGGCCGATATCCTGCCGAACCAAGACAAAGGCAAATGAGACCAAGACAACAGCATATCTGTTAGTCTCTTGAACAATGGTGGAAAGTTGGCCTGGTACAGTCCGGAGTACGTGGGGGTAAGGTGGATTCCCAGATAGGGCAGCGAGGAAACCCACTGAAAGGAGAATGCCGACTGTAAATCCCTCATCAGGCCAGGAGAGAGGTTAACCGACAACGCTTTCGATTTTGAGGGATTAACCCGGAGCCCCGAAAGGGAAGCAAAAGGTATCCAAAAGAGTTTGCAAGTTTGGTAAAGAGCTTCTGGGGGAGGTCAAAGTGAGAAGGACATCATCGGCGAATAGGGAAATTTTATGGGGACAACCCGCTAATTCGATGCCTCGTATGTCCGGATGAGAGCGAATCGCCTCTGCCAGGGGTTCCAGAGCCAATACAAAAAGAAGAGGTGATAGGGGGCACCCCTGACGGGTGCCCCTCTTGATATTAAAGAGGGGAGACTCGAATCCATAATACTTAATTTTTGCCCGGGGGGAATCATATAAAACAGATATCCAGTGCATAAAAGAAGACCTGAAGCCATAATGTCGAAGAACAGACATGAGGTAAGGCCATGACAAAGTGTCAAAGGCCTTGTTTATGTCCAGAGACAAGAGCATAGATTCTAGCGAGCGAGTATGAGCTATGTGTTGGAGTTGCAATATACGCCGAATAGCGTCACCGGCCTGTCTCTGAGGTATAAAGCCGACCTGGTCCTTCCCAATTAATCGAGGAAGAAAAGAATTTAGGCGATTAGCCAGAATTGGTCAAAATTTTCATGTCAACGTTAATTAGGGAGATAGGCCTAAAATTAGCCCAGGAGGAATGATCGCGATCCGGTTTAGGGATCATCACCATGTTTGCCGTCAAAAGGTCCGGGGTAAAGGAGCATCCATTTTTAACAGAGTTATACATTGCCGTTAGATGCTGAGCTACCATAACTGCCAGTTTCCTATAGTAAAGCGCCGTAAAGCCATCCGGCCCCGGTCGTTTTCCCACCTTAAGATCTTTTATACCTTGGAGGACCTCTGAAATTTGTATATCCCGGTCCATAAGAGTAACATGTGCCTCCGTTAGGGTCGGGAGAGGGAGACGGCCGAGGAAATCAGCAGTGTCCTGGGCGTTAAACTGCTCTGGATCAGAGTACAATTTAGTAAGGCGGAATCGAAACTCCTCCAATATATGCAACGGATTACCCGTAAGTACATTGTGTCGCTTGCGCAGAGTGATGGGGGTGAATTTAGGAGCGAAAGTCCGGAGTCTGTTGGCTAACATTCGATTAGGTTTATTCGCCCTGGTATACCACCTCTGGCGGGACCAACGTAAGACGCGTTCAGCCCCCTCGGTGAGACAAAGATCCAACTCCGAACGAACCTGCTCCAAGAGTTTACGGTTGCCAGAGGTGGGGGATTGTTTAAAAACCGCAGATAGTGCCTCCAGACGGGTCTCCAGGGCTTTTTGTTTCAAACCCCTTTCCCGCTTACGGGCTGACGCTACCCGAATAATGTGGCCACGGAGTACCGCCTTATAAGCCTCCCAAAGCGTTACCGGCGACGTAACCGACCCCTGATTTTCACGGAAGTAGTCCTCTGAGGCCTTAAAAATACCTTCCCGGACCTCTTTAAGCGATAAGAGCGAATCATTCATCGCCCAGGGTGAGAATTGGGGTCTGTCCAAAACGGAGTGACAGACCACCAAAACAGGGTCATGATCAGACCATGGAACAGCCAGGATAGAGGCCCTGACCACCATGGGAAGGTGGCGTCGCAGCATGAACATATGATCAATTCTGGAGTGAGAGTGATGAGGGTGGGAATAATGTGTAAAGTCCTTACTCTGAGGATGGCATTCCCCCCAAAGATCGACCAAATCATGTAGTTGTAAAGAGCGAGCAAATTTTTTAGCGCCAGGCGAGGGAGCAACACGCTCCGAGGGGTATTTATCCAGTGAGGGATTCAAAACTAAATTTGAATCACCCAAAAGAAAGAGAGTACCCCTGTGATGGGATGCTAGCAGGGCGCAGACGTGAGTCAAGAAGGGTCCTGGGTTGGAGTTTGGCGCATAATAAGTCATAATGGTAACCTCCTTTCCTTGGATAGTGCCTTGTAGCAATAGATATCTGCCATCTGGATCTGCGATCTGTCTAGTGCAACTAAATGAAACCGACTTGCGGAAAGCTATGAGCACCCCCTTTTGCTTGGTTGGAGCCGTGGCCAAAAATACCTGGGGAAACTGAGCATCAAAGTATTTAGGGCAGGAAGACGCCGAAAAATGGGTTTCCTGTAAGCAGGCGATGTCAATCCGCTGCTTCCTAAGATACTTAAAAATCTTCACCCTTTTCTGAGGAGAATTCATACCCTGAACATTCAGGGACAGCCAATTAAGCGTCATAGTAAGACTAGCAATCGGCAGAAGATCATGTCCCCAAGCACATACCCCGCGGACCTCGTAGAGGAAAGAAAAAGGTGAAAGACCAGAGAGTCAGGTAGGGAGACAGTGAAAGAAAACAGATAAAGGAAAACAAACAGACCGAGTAAAACTCGGAGTAAAAACATTCCAGTCATCTAGGTTGCAATTGGTAGTGGGACTGGAATCCCACTAAAAGGTCGGAAGTTGGCCAAAACTTTTGTTCGGGCCAAGTTCCAAGCCAAGGGGGAGCAATGGTCCGTCGGACACCGCTCGGCATATTTTTAAAGTAGTCTGAACAATGAGATCAGATCGACATCAGCATAAGGTAAACAGAAAAAACATATTCAATAGACACCACCTAAATAAGGATTAAAGCAGTCTCAATCAAAATTATGTAACATATCAACTTAAAATTGTGAACGAATTATTGTGGGCCGTGGTCATCCTCGCGTCCCGGAGCCCCCAACCAAAGTACGGGGCGTCCAGGACACGAAGCCGACCCACCGCAAACACAGGGACAATAACATACATATACTACGGCAAAAATTGCGAAGGCCGCAAACCGTGGACCGTGATGGGCAGGGCACACCCACAACTGTAATGGGGGTGTGCAGCACAGTACAAGGACATTCCTCTCAAGCGACAGATCAAAAGCCTTCGCCTGAGGAAAGAGTAAAAAAAAAAAAAAAAAAAAAAAAAGGGGGGGGGGGGGGGGGACAGGGGACAAGAATCCAGGTGGGCCAAATGACCATGTGAACATAGCCACAGCACAGAGGCCCAATGTCGCTGCCCCTCAATTGGGGCAACATCAGACAAGGGGTCAGCCACATGTCAAGGCCTCCAGGAGCAGGGAAGGAGGGAACACAATGGGGCCACCGGGCCCAGGAAAAAAAAAAAAAAGTCGATATCCTTTTGGATGAAAGGCAGAAATGTTCATGTACTGCAATTGGGTCCACAGAATGGGAAGTCTAAAAGCGAAATTTAGATTTAAAGTCATAGTTCAGGGTGAGATACTGCTGACAGTTCAAAATAACAGGGTGCTGGCAGGCTAACTCCTCAGAGTGACAAATGTGAATCGGTGCCATCATCCTTTAGGGACATCCTGGAATCGCTGTGCTTGCAGTGATCGAAGCGCCTGGGACCCCTGCTGAGACATTTGCGAGGAACCGTGGGGTGGCCTGGATGATCGTGGCTGGGCCGAAGAAGGACAAATTTTTTTATTTATCAGGGCCAACTGCTGATCCAGCCCTGACTAAACAAAAGCTAGGATAAGTCCCCACCGAGTACTGAGGACCGATTTTCCACTTATCACTAGGCAAAAATATACCGTGCAGGTGTCATAATCAACTCAGCCAGGCCCCCCCCCCTATCTCTAAACATGGGCTTCAACAGCCAGGCCATCAAAGCAAGCGACCGAGAAGGATGCCTTCCCAGCCACGCCAACAAGGCAGACAAAGAAGGGTCTTCAGGAGGAGAAAAGATAATCAGGAGAAATCGATCCCACAGGGTCACCAGTGTATCTACCATGAAGGTTATTCATTGGATCCCAAGACTGAGGCATGAACTTTTCCACCTTATTGAATCTTGATACAAGCATATCTACATGCCCTATCGCTTGCAAACATCGTACCACTTCCAGGTGAAGCAACTATTCACCAGAGCCCAACTGCTGGCGGCTAAGAAAGGCCACCTGTCAATTTTCTACTCCTAGAATGTGTAAAAGTGGACAAGGGTGAAATGTGAGGTTTTACCCAAAGCAGATTGAGTTTAATCTGGTTCTGGCCTGATGATTGATGTAAGCCACAGTTGAGGAATTTTATGACCACAACCTCATCAGTAGCCCCCAAAGTCCACCTCTGAAGGGTGAGGCAAACAACCGTGAGTTGCAGGATGTTGATAGTAAGGAACCATTCCCAAAGCAACCAAGTTCCCTATGCCGTCAAAGTCCCTGGCACACCTCCCCAGCCTTACAGGCTGATGCCATGATAGCTATCCAATTTCTTCAACCTTCAGCGCCAGATTGTGTATCCAGCATAGCTTCAGACAGCTGCATGGGACAATTCAATTAGGAATTTTGCTGGTCCCACACAGTCTGAATGCTTTGCTGCAACAGTGAATTTGGGCATAAAGCACCACCCCAAAAAAGCAGCCCACCATCAGCCCTAGGACCTTCATGCAAAACTACATCAAGGGTCAAAGACAGGACAGTAGAGTCCTTACCTGCAATCTCAGCAACTAATGGAAAGAAAAAAAAAAAAAAAAAAGGACTCAAGACAGGGCCATGTCCAGGAATAAGTA
The DNA here is from genome assembly GCA_029206835.1 of Rana muscosa. NCBI lineage: Eukaryota > Metazoa > Chordata > Amphibia > Anura > Ranidae > Rana > Rana muscosa. The sequence continues at coordinate 682,677,870 of CM055118.1, read as the reverse complement.
CTTCAAGAAGGCAGCCTCAAGGCGGATTTTGGTTAAGCATCCAAACAATCGTTTGTAAAAGACCAGTCATCAGCTGAATGTCATGCGATAGCATGGGTAGAATGTGCTCAACTGGAGATTGTCCAGGTATCCCACAACATGAACACCCCAAACCTTAAGCATGACAAGGATCAGGCCAAGACAGTACTACAAATTGAAAAAGGTTTCTTGTACAAGGCAAATCCTAGAAACAGGATAAATGGAGACACGCAAATAGCTTTTATATCCAGCGAAGCCAGAAAATTCTCTTGCTGCAGAGAGACCATGATTGACCTGGTTAATTCCATGCAGAATTTTTAGACTCAAACTTGTTGAGGACCTAGCAATCTAAAGTGAGATGTCTCAGTTTGGAACCGTGAACAAATTGGCAAGACCCCAAAAAACTTCCGCCACTGAAGGTGACAAAATGTGTGCTTGCTGCGGAGAAGAATCCTCCTATTCAGAATGTTAAGGGCCAGGAGATGCCCTGCAGGTACCATCAGATATGTAGAAGCAAGCAATAGCAGATCAGGACCACCCATCTTTTCAGAAGTTGCTCCTCTATGGAATATTGATGGATAAAGTGCTTAGGACGTTGCCAATCACCACAAAGTTAGTCTTCCATGAGGAAACGTACAGAAGCTGTCCTAAAGCAGGTCTCCACCCTCCCCCCCGCTTTTTCCAGCGGTGTCCTGTAGAATCCTTTTAGAATTCTGCCCCTACTCCGTCCCACACCATCATCTAAAAGTGGATTAGTCGGGAGGCCCACTAGCTCTCAATTCTCAATGTAGGACCACCATACCTCCTGGGATATGTGACATGCATATCCCAGGAGGCACATAGAACATAATGCACATCATTTGTCTAGGCAAGAGAGAAGTGCATGGGGGGGGGGGGGGGAGGCGATTGATCCCAAAGATTTTTATTTTATATTTTTTTATTATGTAAAAAAGGATAGCTTTGGATGCAGACCATGCAATTTTCTTCAGCGCCCTGCAAGTGAAGCAGCTGATTGACAATTATAAAACCACTCCTATACAGATTCATTGTATAGCACATGGACGCAGACAGCTATATCTTTAGAAAAAAAAAAAAAAAAAAAGGGAGGAGTAGGTATTTCTCAAATATGGAGTTGCTCTTAAATTCCACTTTAAAGCGAAGCTCCGCTTGTCTCTCCCACTTCCCGGCTTGCTCTGGCTCACCCACCCACCAGGAGACCAAGACAGTCAAACAAAGCTGGGATCGGCCCAACGCTATGGTAACCTGGAAGTAGACACCACTTTCGGTTTATCCGAAGGTCAACTGTGCCATTTAACCACATCCTGACCAGCCTATAGCAAAATGACAGCCGGGGGGGTGGCCTTCCTGTTCCGACTGCACACAGCAGGGTGATCGATGGTGCGGTTACGCTCAGACACCGCATTCCCAATCACAGTAAAGAGTTCATGACGTAGGCTCTATCATGTGATCAGCTGTGTCCAATCACAGCTGATCAGTGATCAACTAGGTAGTGCCAGTTATCGGCATTCCTCTACTCACACTGACAGCGTGTGCGTAGAGGAGAGCAGATAAGCGGCTTTCCTGACAATCATTGCACCGATTATCAGTGCAGCCCTGTCAGCTATGCACACCAGTGCCACCCCGTCAGTGAAGGAGAAAAATTTACAAAAAGGTTATAAAACAAATTTTAAAATGTTAAGTCTTTTTTCATTTATTTTTGCTAAACCCAGTGGTGATTAAGCCTGGGTTCCCATCGTCACCACATCCAACTCACAGCAGGGGTCCGATGCGTTCACCGTTTCAGGTCTGATTTCAGCTTGAAGTTTGGGCTGAATTCAGATCTGAAAGGGAGCAAAAGACCTGCTGTGGAGTTATGTGAACCAGCTCCATAGAGAGCCGGTCACAATCTTCTGCTATTGCGAATTGGCTGCGGGCAACCCGCAATGTGAACTCAGCCTAAAAAAGGACAAGTTCACTTTTTTTATATTGTTGCCGTTATGCAGAGTTGTGAACGGGGCTTGACAGCTGGATGTTTGTCCACACCCTCCTATGTACTTGTATAAAGCCATACACTAGGCAATCTGATTGTATATTTTGTATTTAGTAAAAAGGGTGATCACTGATTGCATCTTATTTAAAAAAAAGTGCAGCTAGGAATGTGCGAGTAGGCAGATGATGCAGGGTGAGTGCTAATGAGGTCAGCTGGTCAACTCCTTCCTGCGTCAGGACCTAAAAAGTATGACCAGGAAGTAAGGCAGAATCAATAGATACGTTAAGAAACATGGATGAGGACAGTAAGGCACGTTGTCTGTAGATTTAATGGAACGCTTTGATATATTTACAAAAAAAAAAAAGAAGTGAGCTTATCCTTTTAGGCTGCATTCACACCTGAGTGTAGCGATTCGGGCGTTTTTACCGTCGTTTTTTACCATTGTTTTGTCGCGTGAATTTGCGCCCGTCGAAACGCTCGTTGTCGCGCTAGACGCTTGAATCGGGCGTTTCCATTACATGAATCCTAAAACGCCCAATCTGCCCGATTCGCACGACAAAAAAGGGTCCGGAACTTGTTTGAGCTTCAGGCGTTCGGCTTCAGACGTTTTTGAGTGGAGATGTGAACCATCTCCATAGAGAATAATGTATTTTTTCCCCCTCTAGCGTTTTGTAACTTCAGGCTTAGGGCTACAAAACGCTCAGGTGTGAATGCAGCCTTAAGGACACAGACTGCCCGTTATTATACAGCAGCTCTATGAAGTGGAATACCGTTATGGCAGCAGCTAGCTGCCATAACCCTGGTATCCACTTCAGCGGGCGGTCTGCTTTAGGAGAAGTAGTCTCAGCGAGATCACTTAAAAATCTCCCGCTGCTCTGTTGCCCTCCGCCGCTGGCAGTGGCGATGGGGTCCTGTCCCCTGCTTGGCATGGAGCTGAGTGGGGGGGGGGGGGGGGGGGGAGATGGCCCCCACCTGGCTCCATACCATTGCAGGGCGGAAGAGACATTAAAAACGTCACTTCTTCCCATAGCTCTTAAAAAAAAAAAAAAAAAAAAAGACTATTGCATTTTAGTGTAAATATGAGATCTGGACGGGGCGTGGCCGGGATGTGAGCGAGGAAGGACGTGTGCAGCATGGGCTCCCGCCATCCGTCCACTTAATCCTTCTATTCCCCTGCCATCCTGCTCAGCAAGCACCGGGCTGTGGTCTGGGGGGACACCCCGGTCCTCCCCATGACTGGGAAACGTAAATTGGCTAAGAAGGCAGCAGCAAAATCCGGCCATCTCTCGCCGCCTGTCACTCGTGCGGCGGCCATCTTGCCTGCCATCTCCCTGTCTCTGAGCTCTATTGCGGTACAGACGGACCCAGGGATGGCGGCTCTTGGGGCATCTGCTCTGGAGGGAGCCTCGGCAGCATCTCATGAGGTTCCGGAACCCTTGGGGGAGCAGTCCACCGCGGCGATCCTGGCAGCCATTGCGGACAGTAAGGCCTCTGTGGAGGGTAAGATTGATACCCTAGCCATAGAGTGTGGGCTTATTAGGCAGGACATGGACAAGTTCAGGGGCCGACTTACGGAAGCAGAACACCGCATATCTGCTGTGGAGGACACCACCGCCACCACATTACGCTCCGTGTCTGAGCTGCAGCAGCAGGTTAAAGTCCTTATGGCGCGCTCTGAGGACGCAGAGAATCGCCTCAGGCGCAATAATGTACGGGTGGTGGGGCTCCCTGAGGGTGCGGAGGGCCCCAACCCTGTTGTATTTGCAGAGACTTTTTTTTAAACAACTCCTTGGCCTGCAGAACCTGTCACCAGTATATGTTGTGGAACGTGCCCATAGAGTGCCCACTGGTCGGAGGCCTGCCGGCGCATGGCCGCGTGCGTTTCTGGTCCGCCTGCTTAACTTCAGAGACAGGGATCTGATCCTGGCGGAGGGCCGCAAGCATCAGGAATTGAAACATGATAATGCTATCATACATCTCTATCCTGATGTTTCTCCGGATTTACAGAAGAAAAGGCGCTCTTTCACGGATGTCCGCAAGCGATTGAGGGAAAAGAACCTGGTCTACAGTATGCTGTACCCGAGTCGTCTAAAGGTTATTCATCATGGCTCTTCAAAATTTTTTGATTCCCCTGTGGAGGTGGCGGAATGGCTAGACTCCATTGCCTAGAGGTGTGCAAGTGACAGGTTGGTTGTGAATCCTGACTCTGGAACTGCGTGTCCCCTTGCTGGGACAAGTGGTTGTTTCCAACATGAATATCCGATACTGTGCGGTCATCTAGCTGCAATTATCCTTTTTTGGGGGGGAGGGCACTGTGTCTACTACCCGGGGTCTTTGGTCCGTTCATCATCGGGAGCCCTGCTGGATGATACTACGTGTCCGCTGGAAGTGACCCCCTACTGAGTGGATGAACTCTCTGAACTATCCACTACTGTTTCTCTGGTTTCTGGGAACAAAGTTTCTCGGGCGTGTTTTTGGTTTGGTTCGCCTAGAGCAAACAGGGCGTTGGGATGTTGAACTGTTAATTTTTTGGACTGTTTTTCTTTTTTTCTTTTTCCTTTTTGTTGTTTGGGGTTATTTTTTTTACCCCGCTTGTGCCCTGCTTCACAAGCTGGTGCAGATGGGTGGGTACCTTGCGTAGTATGGTTCCTATTGTGCAACTGCTGTTATATGGTGGTCCGTGGCTCTCTGTGTTCAGGTTCTCCCCCCTCCGGCCTCCCCTGTCTGGTGCTCTTCTCCTTCCCCCATATTGTATTCTCTTCAACGTGATGAGTGACCTAACAATTATCTCATGGAACGTCCGTGGGTTAAACTCTAAATTTAAACGCTCGCTGGTCCTGCAATATCTTAAAACCCTTGGTCCCCACATTATCCTTTTACAAGAGACCCATCTCATGGGCTCTAGGATACTGTCCCTTAATAGGAACTGGATACAGAGGGCCATACACTCCACCTACTCCTCTTATGCGAGAGGGGTGGCTATTTTAATCCATAAGAAACTGGTATGTAACATTGAACATGTGTTGACGGATCCGGGTGGCCGTTATGCTATTGTGGTCCTCACTGTTGAGTCTCAATTAATTGCAATAGTTAATGTCTATGTCCCCCCTCCCTTTAAAAACGAGGTTCTCTATCAGGTCCTGGACAAGGTGGCCGCATTTGGCCCCCATAGGCTATTTGTGGCTGGAGATTTTAATGTTCTTGATTACTCCTTGGATTCCTCAAATCCGAATAGGGCGCGGAACCTTGACCTGGGGCTTTGGGCAGACGCGGCGGCGTTGGAGGTCTGGCGGTGGAAGCATCCTGGTGAAAGAGGTTACTCCTATCTTTCCCACGTCAGTACCTCCTCTTCCCGTATTGATTTGGCATTTGCCAACTCTGCTCTCTTGCCCCACGTTGAGGAGGTCCGTTATCTGGCCGGGGGTCTTTCTGACCACACCCCTTTGTGGGTGGCAATGACTTGTGCTGCTCGGGGCCGCAGGAGGGTATGGAGGCTACACCCTGGTTGGGTGGACGAACCCTCCGTCGAGGCCCTGGTTTCACCTCATTTGCAGGAATATTGGGAGCATAATGAGGGCTCAGCGGGTGGGCCGGTGGTGTGGGATGCGTTTAAAGCGTCTACACGAGGGGCATATGTGTCGGCCATAAAGGCTGCTAGGATGGAGAAAAACTCAAAATCTGAGGAGCTGCAGGCCCATGAACTGTGCGCACAGACGCATGCCAATGCGCCTTCCCCCGCTTCTCTGATTGAGCTGCAAATGGCCAGGAGGGCCCTTCTGGTACATTTTCAGGACTTGACCCACTGCACTCGCAGAAGTAGGGCTGAAGAATTGTTTGAGAGGGGCGATAAGAATGGGAGGCTGTTGGCATACCTCTCTGCGGACACTAGGGCGCATACCGTCGTCCCGTGTGTCTCCTCCCCAAATGGGACCATAATAAGAGATAGTGGGGGCATAATGCAGGCATTTGTGTCCTACTATTCGGAACTTTATTCAGCTATCCCGCCATATGACCACAGGGACCTGACTGACCTGCTGGGTCCCCTTCAGATCCCGGAGTTGTCCGAGGAGGTGGTGGCCAGTCTGGAGGCCCCCTTCACGGGCAAAGAATTGGCGTCTGCCATTGCATCCTTCCCTAACTCTAAGTCACCGGGCCCGGATGGACTCCCGGCAGAGTGGTATAGGCAATATTTGGATGTTTTATCCCCCAGACTCTTAAAACTATATAGTGACTGTTTTGACTTGGGGGACCTTCCGGCATCTTTCTACGAGGCGCATGTTGTGTTACTCCCCAAACCCGATAAGGACCCTCTCTGCTGTTCTTCCTATAGACCCATAGCGCTCTTAAATATGGATCTGAAAATCCTCACCAAAATGATAGCTAATAGACTGATGGAAATTATACACCTCTTGGTATCGCCTGACCAGACTGGATTCATGCCCCAGAAAGCCACTGATATAAACCTGAGACGGGTGTTCACTCACACACAGTTGGGGGCTGGGGTGTCTTTGGGGGGGGCTCTGGTGTTCTTTGACCTGGAGAAGGCCTTTGACTCCATTGATTGGGGTTATATGACCTATGTCCTGCAACGCATGGGGTTCGGCCCCAGGTTCCTTAAATGGATTTCGTTGTTGTATGACCACCCGGTTGCGGCCCTCCGCTTTAATGGAGGGGTGTCTGGGACTTTTCCGGTGTCCAGGGGCACCAGGCAGGGGTGTCCGCTTTCACCCGGCCTGTTTGCTCTCGTCATGGAGCCTCTGGCAATTGCGCTACGTTCTTCCTCCCAAATCCAGGGCATCTGCGTGGGCACACTAACTGAAACCACAGCACTTTATGCGGATGACTTAGTGTTGTTTATCAGAGATACTGGGCCTTCTCTATGGGCGGCGTTGTCACTTTTGGAAAAATTTGCTGCAGTCTCTGGGCTCCGGGTTAACTGGACTAAGTCTAAGATACTTCCCCTGTGCTCCCACCCTGTCCCTGACCGGGCTGATCTTGACGTTCCTTTGCAGTGGGTCTCCCAAATTAAATACTTAGGGCTCCAGATCACTAACTCTGTGACGGACTTTGTTAATCTCAATATCTCTCCGCTACTCATTGCAATATCTAAAAAATTTCAGGCTTGGAAAAATCTCCCGTTGTCCCTCATAGGGAAAATCAATTTGATTAAGATGAAGGTTCTGCCACTATTAATATATACCCTTAGAAATTCTCCAGTGTGGATTCCCAAGTCCCTTTTTAAATCCATTGATACCATGATTTCCTCCTTTTTGTGGCGGGGAGGCGTCCCTCGCCTTAAATTGGCGATTTTGCAGCAGCCATGTGGGGAGGGAGGGCTTGCAGTCCCTAACTTCCATAAATATTTTTTGGCTGGGCAATTAGCGGTGGCCCACCGCTGGTTAACTGTTCCTCCGGATGATACGTCTGTATCCCTGGAGGCTGCCTGTGTGGGCTCTTATGAGGCATTGTCTCATTTGGTCTACAGGGGCCTGAGGGCTCCTTACCCTTTGACACACTCCATGCGCTCAGTGATGAGGGCCTGGGCTGTGGTCCAGGGATTGCGGTCACCTAGCTCTACTAGATTATCGCCTAGTCTCCCCTTGTGGAGGAACCCCAGCCTACCACATTTTTTCTGCTACCCGGATCCGGCGGTTTGGACGAGGTGTGGAATTAAGCTTTTGGCCCATGTTGTGTCTGATGGTACCCTATTGTCCTTTGATGAACTGAAACAAAAAGTATGATTTACCCAACTCCCACTTTTTCAGGTATCTGCAGTTGAGGCATGCCTTTCACTCGCAGTTTGGGGGGACCCTTAGCCTGGAGCCCAGTGATCTTGAGCTATTGGCGCGCAGCAAATCTCTATCAAAACCAGTTTCCAGTTTTTACAAAGACCTGTTCCCGGAAACTGCTTTCCTACTCAGACCCTGCAGAGATGCTTGGGAGGCTGTGGCCCCGGGGTTGGACAGAGATGACATGTGGGGGACAGCTTTTCAATGTTTGGTCTCGAGTAGGGACAGACTGATCCTGTATAAGTTTCTGCACAGAGTTTGTCTTACTCCGGCAAGACTGGCAAGGATGTATGGGACGCAGAGCTCTCTCTGCTTGAGATGCTCTGCACCCTTAGCCACCTTTATGCACATCTTTTGGGAGTGTCGACCAATTAAACACTACTGGCAGGCCGTTGCTGACTGTATCAGGTCGGTCACATCCATATCTATCCCCATGAAAGGAAAAATAGAAAAGCGCCTCTTAGCAAAACAGATTTATTATGTAGCAGACAATTTGTATCAAACACTTACATCATGGTAAGTTTCAGGTGTCATCCAGTAGGATCAATGTTTATATTGCGTCCAGGATCTCTGACGCTAGTCCACGGATTTCCCAGGTCCCGGTTATGGCGGCCGCAAGTAGCCGGGATGCAGGCTGGCTTGTCCGTGATAGGAGACAGCAGCGAAAGATGGCAACGGTCGGTCCGGAGAGGAGCGTCTGACGTCAGCTGGATGGTGCAGGGAACCACAACGCGTTTCAGAGCATGCGCAGCTCTCGTACAGGGCATGCGCGCTCCTTTCTCAAGTGCGTCAGACGCTCCTCTCCGGACCGACCGTTGCCATCCTTCGCTGCTGTCTCCTATCACGGACAAGCCAGCCTGCATCCCGGCTACTTGCGGCCGCCATAACCGGGACCTGGGAAATCCGTGGACTAGCGTCAGAGATCCTGGACGCAATATAAACATTGATCCTACTGGATGACACCTGAAACTTACCATGATGTAAGTGTTTGATACAAATTGTCTGCTACATAATAAATCTGTTTTGCTAAGAGGCGCTTTTCTATTTTTCCTTTCATGTCATTTTCCTTGAGTCGGCTTCAACTTGGAGAAGAGCTGCCCTGGGCAACTGAGTTTTTATTAAAGACTTCCTATCCACAATTGTTACTATAGAGTTTTTCAAAACCTTATGCTACCTGCCATCCCTTGGTAACAATAATAACTTTATGTCCACCCGATTGGAATACTTTTTTTGTTTTTTGATTTTCAACCTTTGTATAATATCATTTACACATTTAGGATTAATAGTGTTTGTCTGTGCAGGCTTCCCAAGCGCTTGCATTTGCTATTGTTTTTCATATCTATCCCCATGTCTGTTGAGGTTGGTCTCCTACATTTGGTTGAACCCCTGGCCACTACCAGGGCTATACGAACCTTACTCATGCTTTTGTTATACTACGCTAAAAAGCGCATCATCCTATCATGGAAGTGTTCTGTAGCTCCTACTGTTGACGTGTGGAAAGCGTTGGTCAATAAAGCAATACCCTTTTATAAAGCCACTTATTTGAGTAGGGGGGCACTGACTGAATTTGACAAGGTTTGGGGGGGTTGGATGGCTACTATAGATACGGCATCCGATTGATCTATTAAAATTGTAGGGATGGGGTAGTGTCTCCTTTCCTGAGGTCCTGTGTCTGGGTGGGGGGGTTTGGGGGCGAGGGGGGAACTGTTTTCATAAGCTTTATCTAACTTGTTTTTACAGGGAGCTACTGGACTGTACTTCTCAATCATGGCGGGCCGCATCTGGTGGCTGGCCCGTGACATCTGTGTTCCTATCTAGGCAAGGGGGGAGTTGGGAGTGTCACAGGTTTAATGTGATAATTTGTGTTCTGTTTTATGACTGTATACGCCGGCAAATTTTGTGGCTGGCTGTCTCCACGCTGTGTGGAGTGTTGTTTTCTGTACTGTGAAAAAACTAATAAAAACATAATTTACAAAAAAAAAAAATATGAGATCTGACTTCTTTTTGATCCCAGATCTCATATTTAAGGAGGTCCCGTCATGCTTTTTTCTCGATTATAAAAAGGGATGTTTACATTCCTTCTAAATAGGAATAAAAGGTACACTTTTTTTATTTTTCTTAAAAAGAACAGTGTAAAAATAAAAACATTTTTAAAAAGCGCCCCGTCCCGCTGAGCTTGTGCGCAGAAGCGAACACATACGCGAGTAGCGCCTGCATATGAAAAAAAGCGTTTAAACCACACATGCGAGGTATCACTGCAATAGTTAGAGCGAGAGCAATAATTCTAGCCCTAGGCCTCTAACTTAAAACATGCAACCTGTAGAATTTTTTTAAACATCGCCTATGGAAATTTAAGGGTAAATGGTTTGTCACCATGCCACAAGCGGGCGCAATTTTGAAGCGCGACATGTTGGGTATCAATTTATTCGGCGTAACATCTTTCAGAATATATAAAGATAAAATAAAAAAAAAAGCCAACTTTACTGTTTTATTTACAAGCGCAATTTAAAAAAAAAAAAAAAAGTATTTTTTTCACCAAAAAAAAAAATGCGCTCGAAAGCAAATAAAAAACAGTAAAGTTAGACACACAGTCCTTAAGTGGTTAATCACCACAGTGTTTAAACAAATTAGGAGACAAAATGTATGTTTCTGAACAAAGGTGAACTTATCCTTTAAAATAAAAAAAAAAAGCTTGGTCTCAAAAATGATGAAATAAAAAAATAAAGATTGTTTGGGTACAGCAGTGCATGGCCGCACAATTGTCAAAGTGTGACAGCACTGAAAAGCTGAAAATTGGCTTGGGCAGGTAGGGGGTGAAAGTGTCTATTGTAGAAAAAGGGTAGTTTAAAGCATGCAAATGCACACACCGCACAGTCCTGCATGCACATAATTATCGGCCCACACATGAGGTATCGTGGCAAACATCAGAACATGGGCAGTAATTCTAGCACCAGACCTCCAGTTTACCCACTTCAGCCCAGGAAGAATTTACCCCCTTCCTGACCAGAGCACTTTGCGATACGGCACTGCGCCGCTTTAACTGACAATTGCACGAACAAGTGGATATACTTTTCTCTGCACCCAAACAAAAAATCCCCCCCCCTCACAAATAGAGCTTTTTGATCGCCTCTGCGGTTTTTATTTTTTGCGCTATAAACAAAAATAGAGCGACAATTTTGAAAAAAAAAAAAAAAAGCAATTTTTTACTTTTGGCTATAATAAATATCCCCAAAAATAAAAAATGCCTCAGTTTAGGCCGATAAAAAAAAAAAAAAAAAAAAAAAAAAAAAAAAAGGTATTCTTCTAAATTTTTAACAAAAATATCGCCATAAGGGTTTGATTGGTTTGCGCAAAAGTTATAGCGTCTACAAAATAGGGGATAGTTATGGCATTTAAAACATTTTTTTTTTTTTTTTTTTACTAGTAATGGCGGCGAACAGCAATTATCACGACTGCGACCTTAGGGCGGACACATCGGACACTTTTGGGACCACATTTATACAGCGATCAGAGCTATAAAAATGTATTGATTACGGTGTAAATGTGACTGGCAGTGAAGGGGTTAACCAGTAGGGGGCGCTGAAGGGGTCAAGTGTGTCCTAGGAATGTGTTCTAACTGTAGGAGGGGGGGGGGGGATGGGCTACGTGTGACACGACACTCACCGCTTCCGATCACAGGGAGATCAGTGTCCTGTCACTAGGAAGAATGGGGAAATGCTTGTTTACATTAGCATTTACCCGTTCTTCCTCTCCGTGAGACGATCGCAGGACTCCCGGCGGACATAGAGTCCGCTGGACCCGCGGTCAGACTCACGAAGCTTGCGGCGGGCACGCGCCGCCGCGCACACAACCCCGGGCCTTAAAGGCGACATGTACACACACACACACACACATCGATCTGCCGACATATACCTGTATAGCCGTGCAGCGGTCGGCAAGGGGATAAATATCCCAATAAATAATTGGATCCAAGCCTGAGGAGGGAGCATGCATGCTCCAAACACATGTCCACACAAGTGACGCCAGACCTTTCCCCTCACCCAGAAGTCGGAGCGGATGAATTGTATATTTGTTATACATGCCTGAAACCACTACACCTTTGAGAGAGTGTATTCTAACATTCCTTTACCTATATTAAAAAGTTTACATACTGCACTTAGAATCGCTGTACTTTTCTCCAGGCCTATGCTGCGCCTGCTTGTTTTTGATCTGGGGGGCAGGGAGTGGTTAGTGTAGCCAGTGGGTGTGATCACCTGTCCTTCAGTTCTTGGGCACCTCCCCTGCAGGGAGAATGTTCTGGAAGAGGGGCAGGGCTGGGATTTGGAGTGACAGGGAGCTCATGTGAGGAGCCCTGACCAATCCCCAATTGGAATTGGCGGGGTGGGGGGGGGCTCCTTGATCAGCTCAGGTCCAGCTCACTGGAGGGGAGTTGTCAGCTGGGTGAAGAGAAGAATGGAGTGTTAGACTGCAGCAGGAGGCCCATCCCCATTGGCAGAGGAACACAGGAGCCTCATTCTTACACGGTCATGGAAGAGGTGTCCTGGAACAGGGGAGCTGGAGAAGTCTGTACGCATGTCCAGTTAAGTTCTTCACCATGGACTCAGGGCAGGAGAAGTTTGGCAAGTGAGGCACAGTGGATATCTGGAGGAGGCATGCCAGGGGCGCATGGATGCAAGGTCAAAAAAGAGAGACTGGGGTTTTGTGTCAAATGGCCTGTGGGCACAGGATTTGCAAGTCGGGCTAGCTGGGATCAGTAGTCCAACTTTCTAAAGCTGCTAAACTCTAGGCCACCAAGAAGGGGTACTGCAGGCCCCTGGCCCATTAACAATTCAGCAAGTTCAGCAAACACCTGGGACCATTCGGAGTGATCCCTGGTGTAGTGTGAAGATGGGCCGGAGAAGCCAACATTGCACAGTGAAGTTTTGTGGAGAAGAGTCCTGGGAGAAATGGTCTGCAGGAGTTGTGCAGGGAAGTGACTGAATGTTAGAGTCCATCACTTCTTCAAAGCTCAATTCATTCAACAATTTAACTATGATGGCAAAGTGATCTGTTCTATGGGCATCCCATATCCCCTTTCCCCCAACCAAGTTATATCCCCTAGCCCCCAAATAAAAACAAAACAAGGCAAAATGACTGTTCATTGTCTCTGATAGTAATGTTTGGAGGTCTGTGAGCAGGGTGATATGGTGCATGATAGTAACTAGTAGCAAACATCCGCTACCTATTAAAAAAAAAGAAAAGAAAAAACCAACAGATTTTCCTCAGTTCAGGCCAGGAGTGTCCAAACATTTCAAAGAGGGCCAGATTTGATGAAGTGAACGTGCGTGAGGGCCGACCATTTTGCCTGACATTCTGTGAACCATTAAAATTTGTTTAAGCGTGTTCGTCCGAGCACTAATACACGGCCCAACAAGTTTTCTTATGCCTTTGTGGCTGTGTGTAGTGAAGAGATGAGCTTGGGCGTGTTATTTGGATATACCGTATTTATTGGCGTATAATACGCACCTTCACTTTAAGAGGGAAGATTCAGGAAAAAAAAAATAAAAAAAAATTTAATTTTAAAGAAAGAACTAAAAGCAAAATAAGGGTCAGTGCCCATCAATGCAGCCTCACAAGTGTCATAAATGCAGCAGCCCCCCCCCCATAAATGCAGCAGCCCCATTGACATGAATGCAGACTCACCATTGACATCAGTGCAGCCTGATTCATGTCCATCTGCAGCCTTGGAGGAGACAGGGAGGGGGGGGGGGTGGGATGAGCGCCGACAGAAGAGAAACCGTTTTATCGGCAGCCTATTAGAAAGTCCCGCCTCCTATGATGGACAGAACAGTCGTCCAATGGCAGCGCAGGAGACAGGACTTCCCATTACAGAGGTCGCCGTGTAAACAGGAAATACTCCTGTATGCACGGCACTCGTCCCCACCCCCTTCAAGGCAGCCAGCATGCATTTCTTTTGTGGCCCCCGGCTCTTGGGGATTAGTTGGGGGCCGCAAAAGATACATGTCAAAATGACCAGGCGGGCCGGACTTTGAACATGCCCATTTTCGGCCAACCTGTATTCTACTTTTTTTTTTTTTAAACCAAAAATAAGCAAATTTTTATTGGTTTGCGCAAAAGTTATAGCGTCTACAAAATAGGGGATAGATTTATGGCATTTTTAAATTTATTAGTAATGGTGGCGATCTGCGATTTCTTTGCGACATTGGGGACATGGACACTAGACACTATTTTGGGACCATTGTCATTTATACAGCGATCAGTGCTATAAAAATGCACCGATTACTGTGTAAATGACACTGGCAGGGAAGGGGTGAAACACTAGGGGGCGATCAAGGGGTTAAGTATGTCCTAGGGAGTGATGGTATCACAACAACATGACAGATCACAGCTCCAGATGTCAGGGAGCAGTAGATCCCTGTCATGTTGCTAGGCAGAACAGGGAAATGCCTTGTTTACAAAGGCATCTCCCCGTTCTGCCTCTGCTACCAGTGGACAGAGTCCACAGGACCCACCCACTAGACCGCGAGTGAAAGGGGACGTACAGGTACGCCCATTTGCCCACCGCTGCCATTGTGCTGACGTATATCGGCGTGCAGCGGTTGGCAAGTGGTTAAAAGCCTTCACAGGTTACCATTTTAAAGTGTCACTTATGGATAGTAAAATTTACTTTGTCGCCATTGCATGGGCGTGCGCAATTTTAAAGCGTTACTCGGCCTGACATTTGATATTTTGCACAAAAATTGGGAGATGTATGGAATGAATAAAAAGCGCATTCCTCCCAACTTCTCGCACTGCACCCCACGCTTTCTCCCAGTTCCATCTGAACCAATCTGCAGTCTTGTAGATCAGACTGTAGCCTGGCCAACAGATGGAGAAATCCTTTCAGACACAAAGTTTTTCCTTTTTTGCAGGTACACCACCTGCTGCATGCAATGGCTTTTCAGTACAAGACAGAAAACAGTGCCCGACAGGTACTCCCTATCCGTGCGAGGATCTAGACAATTTCACTGCTTGCTTTTCCCGCATCCAAGTGCCACTTTTGATATTTGGGATAATTAGTTTAGGTAGTAGCATTTCAGTGAATCATGTCAGCCTGGAAAAGTATTTCAGCTTCACACAGCATGAATTTAACACCAATTGTTCGCCCCCAGACTTGTCAGAATGTTTCTTTTACAGAAAATATGCAATTAGTGGACGTCCAGCTGTTGCAGAACTACAAGTCCCATGAGGCATAGCAAGACTGACAGCCACAAGCATGACACCCAGAGGCAAAGGCATGATGGTACGTGTAGTTCTGCAACAGCTGAAGTCCGCTAATTGCATATCCCTGTCCTACAGGCTAGAACACTCAGCTAGTGTCTTGGTCAAAAACACACTGCTCCCTTGCAGCACCACTGTTCTAAGCACACAATGATTTGCACGGTTTTTGTCATATGTCTGGCACCTGTCTACTACACTGGACACACAACGCTGCCCCTGCAGCCATTTGCCTCTTGGACAGGGATCCTCCAAAATCACTTCGAAATCCCTGAACTACAGAGCCCAATCCAGACAAATGCCAGTGAAAACTGTAAAAACAGTTTTCTAATCACAAGCCTCCAGAGTCTCCATACGTCTTCCCTAATTTTACAGCGTGGCAGAGTCTCGCACTGTTAAACTGTGTGCCGAGCACTGTAAGCACCCCTGTCAGTGTTAAAGTGCTCTAAATCAACATTGACAATTTTTATCCTTATGCTGCTAGCATTAGTAAATAGATAGGAAAGTATATCCTGTTAACACATTTTAAAAAGTCCAGCCTGGGCTCGTTTTGCTGGGCTTCTTCTAAGGGTCACAGGAGCGCAATTAGTTTTGCACTCCTGTGACCAGTTTTCAGCAGAGAGCAGTCTGAAGTCCGCACTCTGCTGACGTCACAAAGTTCAGTCACCGAGTCATCCAAACTCCAGAAGTATGGATCGGCCAGGTGCCTGGACTGATGGCAGTCTCAGCCTCTTTGAGCCGCCGAGACAGCTGCTCCCTGTCCCTCCACAGCTCAGCACTGCAGTGAGCATAGAGGAGCAGGAGAGGCGCAGATCGTCAGCCAGCAGCTCTCCTCTCGAGGAACCGAGCCAATCAGTGGTGTTCGATGGCTCAGTTCTCAGTGCAAAGACGCCAGGGGACGGATGCTGCATCCGCCTAGGCCCAAGTACGATTAGGGACAAAACCCCAAACCCATACTTCTCCTTTAAAAAAGGAGAAGTTCACTTTTGTGCAAAGAGGCTGTGGTAACTTTACATTGCGACTCAACCCACTGTCACAATGGAGGATTTAGGTGGTGGTCCAACACGTTACAAATGGTGAACTTATCCTTTAAACTCTCGCCCCCCCCCCCCCCCCCAGGTTTCTTAAGTGACTTCCTACTAGGAAAAATGTCATACATCTCAGGAAGAGATTTCTCAAAGCACCCTCCCCTGCCTGCATGGCTTAAGGGCAGATGGATTCTAGGAAGTAAATGTTACATGAATCATCTGCCACTATTCAAGATGGCCACAGACAAAAATGCTAGGTGGTGTTTTTCAAAGTGATTTCTCAATATAGCATGGAGACCTGCATAAATCTGAATATAAATGTATTTTTTTATAAATTTTTTTTACAAAGGGATCCGGTTCCTTTAAACATGTTATACAGCACAGTGCTTGTGCTGTCATTTTGGACCCATCACCTAATATACCTGGCTGATCCTGCCCTCCCCTGTAAACTGACCAGTTTATCATGGCTGCTGAGCCCTGTCAATTTACGTGCCTCCATCATCCGTAGCTCTCCTGTCCTCTCCCCCCCCTTCTAATCACTCAGAACTTAATGACATTCCTACAATCCCCTCTGCTATATTAATGTCCCAAGTGTATGTTTTTTTTAAATGCCGCTGTGTACCTCATTTCATAGCGCCGTTCACATGACCGCCCGCCGGTCTCCTCCTCTTGGCTGACAGTGGGGGATTCTCAGCCCCTTCCACTGTAGCCGTCAGATTAGGAGAGGTAGCAGCAGGCGGTCACGTGAGCACCGCTATAAAATGAGGTATGCCGCAGCAACACACACACTTAATATAGCAGAGGGGATTGTAGGAATGTCATACATACCACATGTCATTTCAAGGCATAATCTCTTTTAAAGGTTTTAGGATACCTAGTTGATCCTGCCTGTTCCATCTAAACTGACCACACTAATTGTGGCTGCTGATAGTTGATAGCGTGGTTTACCCCCCCCAACCTGCTGTGTCTTAGACCCCTTTCACACTGAGGGCGTATTGCAGGTGCTATAGCATTAAAAATACCGCCTGCAATCCGCCCTCAAACAGCTGCTATATTGTCTCCAGTGTGAAAGCCTGAGGGCTTTCACACTGGAGCATTGCACTAGCAGGACGGTAAAAAAAGTCCTGCTAGCCGCATCCTTGGAGCGGTGCGTTTACCGCTCCTCCACATTGAAATCAATGGGACAGCGCGGTTTTAACCCTCTCGGCCGCTAGCGGAGGTTAAAAGCACCCCGCTAGTGGCCGAAATGCACCACAAATCCCATAGCGGCGGCAGTAAAAATAGCTGCGTTTTAGCGCCGCCGCTATGGGCGGCTAAGTGTGAAAGGGTCTTTAGGGTGAGTGCCTCTCCCTCTTTGTCGTAGTCTGTGTGTGAAACTGATCTCCTTCCTGCCCCTCCCGCCTTGAGTAATACTAATCCCCTGCAACTGCTTCTTCCCTCCTGATGCTGAGGAGATAAAACTGAAACCAGTTATCAAAGTCAGAGTGAGAGGAATTACAGCCCCTCACTGGAGGTCCCTCTGCTCGGACTGAACCATGTGACTGCACAAAAGAGCTCCCCCTACTTAAAGATATGAAAAAAAACAAAACAAAAACAAAAACAAAAAAAAAAAAAAAAAAAGCGGCTTCAACACAACATAGCTTTTCACATTACCTTCCAATTTCCCCACATGAAAGTAATCGTGTTGGCTTTAGAGATCGTCTTGTTGTGCCATCAGGCGACAGCCCTGTATCACAAAAAATAAAAAAAAGACTGGTTTAGTGATTAGTAGCAGAAGCTATAGAAGGTTCAAAAAAATAAATGCAATGAAAAAGTTAAGGGTGGGGTGTGATCTATAAAGTGAGTTTTATATTGCAGTCATTAAATTGAATCTTACCCTCTGACTTTTGTGGTGGCTTTAGTCTGCTTGTTGGGGTAGGCATTATTTTTGCCTGCGGCTTTGTGGACATTTTTACTCCACTTTCTGGTTTAGCAGGAGGAAGCAGTCTAAGATTAGGCGCAGAAATCTGCCTTTGAAATTTGCCAGCTGGAGTCTGTGGCCGGACCATAGACACTGATGCGGGTTTGTTACCATTTGTTTTTGCTACTGCATTTGGTTTAAGACGGTTGTTTGCGTCTGAACTGGCCATCTTTAATGTAGATCCTATCCCACCAAGGGGACGTACAAGTTTGTTCGTATTTGGCTTCAGTCTTGAGCTGTTTATTGAGGTGCTCAGGGATGTGTTGAGAGATGCATTTTGTTTAGCTGAAAAAGGAAAAAAAAAAAAAAAAAAAAAAAAAAAAAAAAAAAAAAGGTTGGACGAACACACACACACACACACACACACAAAATGGGCAGTACAAATTGTGGGCAAGCTAACAGGTGTGCACACAACACAAGCAGGGATTTGTAGCTTACCACTGGCAGCAGGTGGAGAGGACGAACTAGAATTCAAGCTAGTGTTTACACTGGAATGGGAAGATGATGAAGATGAGGTATTCCTCCTGAGAGTTGGAGCAGCTGATAAGGTTTTAAACTGTGTTTTGCCTAAAGGAAGCTATCAAAGAAAATAAAAAAAAGATTTAAAAAAATAATAAAATAAATAGGGAGGGTTTAGTGTTGGGACACACACACACTTGTACCCATGTCTTAAGTGTTGTGGCAGAGCTTGAGAGGTAGAGTTCCTTAAAGGAAAAAACAGATTTGACTAGCCCCCTAAAAACTTAGAACCCGGGTAACACTGGTGGAAGAAAAAAATTAAAAATAAATAAAAATAAAGTTCTGGTGGTCAGGAGTACCACATCTGTGTGACAAGATCAAAATACTCTATCCTTTTACTGCAAAACAGACAAGGTTTCAGGTTAAATTTATCTCACAAAGTCTCCAGAGAAGCCACTTCATAGGCTAGAGAATTCCTGGATCTGAAACACTAACTTTTCATTCTTAAAGGATCAGTAAAAGGAATTTTATTTTATTTTTTTTAAACAAAACATGTTATACTTGCCTCCACTGTGCAGCTCGTTTTGCACACAGTGGCCCCAATCCTGGTCTTCTGGGGTCCCTCGGCGGCTGTCTCGGCTCCTCCCCGCAAGGACTCCACACCTTAATACGAGCGAGCTCGCATGGTGTGGAGTTATTGCGGGCGCGCTCCCGTGATACAGCAGCGTGCCGCGTCATTGGATGTGATTGACAGCAGCGCCAGCCAATGGCTGCGCTGCTTTCAATTCATCCAGTGTAGCCAATCGACGGCCAGGCTGAGAACCGAGGAGGATGACGGGGACGAGCGCGGGACTTTCGAGGGGCCAGGTTAGTAAAACGGGGGCTCGGTACTGTCGGATGTTTTTTCACCTTAATGCATAGGATGCATTAAGGTGAAAAAACATTTACCTTTACAACCCCTTTAAGAGTGAGGAGCAGGCAACATCTTGAACAAATAGGTAGGGGCCTTTTGATTGGCCCAGGCCAAGCATTGACCCAGGGCAGACAAGAAAAAAGCACCTTGATCCTAGGAGGTTCCCCCTACCCATCATTGCACCAAAGTAGACCTTCTAAATGCAATAATAGAGAGTCTGCGAGAAGAAGTCGGTTTCCTAGCTTTAAGAGTACTAGGAATTCTAGAATATGCTAGGTTCCTGCCGCTTGAGACCTAGGCCTAAACAGTCATGTCGTCAAAAGCCAGCAACAGAAGCAGAATGCTGGACCAGCTCCTAAAAAACAGAAGATGCAGACAAACCCTTGAAGATGTTGAGTACCACGTTTTCCTGGTACAGTTTGTGGACAATGATTACCACCAGAGTGTCCTCCGCCTCTATCCTATGGAATAGAGCAAGGCACAGATGAGGAAGAACACACACACACACACACACTTTGGGATGGAGAGAGCACATCCCTGAATACAGATGCCGACAACTGAGAAAATGGGGGGGGGGGGGGGGGGGCACTGGTGAAATGCGAGGTTCCAACCAATAGAAAATCAGCACTGGGCCCTCTGACTATTCAACAGCTGTAGCATGTCTGACCAAATCCTGGTCCGATGACCCTGCAGTCTAAGTCCAGCATTTGAGAGGTAGCCAAATCACGCCAGCTTCAGAAAGCATCTCGGCAGACTAGCTTCTGACAATCAAGTCCCTTGACCAAAAAAAATAGGATTTTTACTCACCGTAAAATCCTTTTCTCCGAGTCCATGGACCGACACAGCCTCTATTGACAAAAGGGTATTATCCATTAGATAGGAGTGACTAGGCAGAAAACTTGTAAAAAGTGTTGCATCATACCCTCTACAGTACCGCCCAGGGGGCGGACACTCTGGGTATATCACCTCAGTCTGCATCTCGCAGATCAGTTCGTCAAAAAGCAGTACAAACTTAAAAGAAGGGGTGGGTGCTGTGTCAGTCCATGGACTCAGAGAAAAGGATTTTACGGTGAGTAAAAAATCCTATTTACTCTTTCGGCCATGGACTGACACAGCCTCTCTATTGACGAAGTGGGACGTCCCAAAGCAGTGTCAGAAAAAACGAGGGGTGGTAACAGCATAAAAATAAACTTCACCCCAAAACACAAAACAGCACTCCAACGGAGGAGTTGCAACTCTAAACAGCCGCTTGCAAAACCTTGCGGCCGAAAGAGGCATCCGAAGATACACCTACATCAACTTTGTAGAATTTTGTGAAAGTGTGAGCGGACGACCAAGTCGCCGCTTTACATAGAGAAACAGACGCTTGATGTCGGAAAGCCCAAGAGGCACCTATTGCCCTGGTTGAATGCGCCGTGACCGGAAAGGGGGCGATTGACCCTTTAAGGCGTAAGCCTGGATTACTGGTCGGATCCACCTAGAGATGGTGGCCGACGAGACTGCTTGGCCCTTCTTGGGACCAGCCACCGAAACAAACAGTGAGTCTGACTTCCGGAACAGGGAAGTAGCAGATAAGTATACTCTCAAAGCTCGGACAATGTCCAAGGAATGCAACGCCGACTCCTTAGGATTCGACGGGTGAGGACAAGGATGGAAGTACAATGTCTTTGTTGAGATGAAAAGCCGAAACGACCTTCGGAAAAAAGGAAGGCTGCGGCCGCAGCACCACCTTATCCTTGTGGAAAATCAAATAGGGAGCCTTGCAGGACAAGGCTGCCAGCTCAGAGACTCATCTGACGTAACAGCCACCAGAAAGACCACTTTGAGAAAGTGTCAACAGGGGAATATCTCCAATATTCTCAAACAGTGCCTTCTGAAGCACCGAGAGGACCAGGTTCAAGTCCCACGGAGGTAGTGGGGGACGGACCGGAGGGGCCACATGTCGAACCCCCTGCACAAATGTACTCACGAGAGAGTGAGTCGCCAGGGGTCGCTGAAAAAAGACAGCCAGGGCAGATATCTGTCCCTTAAATCGTACTTAAGGCAAGCCTTTGGTCCACCCCACGCTGTAAGAACAGCAGGATTCTGGAAACCAAATAAGTACGCAGATGCCATTTCATTTCCTCACACATGGAGATGTAGGCCTTCCAAGTGCGGTGATAAACCTTCCTAGAGGTCGGTTTCCGAGCACTTCTCATAGTAGAGATTACTGAATCTGATAGGCCCCGGTCTCAGTACCTGGTTCTCAACAGCCATGCCGTTAAAGCCAGTGACTGTAAAGCAGGATGGAGTATGGGACCTTGCGATAGCAGGTCCTTCCGTAGTGGTAGGAGCCAGGGGACGTCTGCTACCAGACGTACTAGATCGGCGTACCAAGGACGCTGAGGCCAATCTGGAGCGATTCGGATCATTGGAATTCCCTCTGCCTCCACTCTGCGGAGCAGAAGAGGAAGAAGCCTTAAGGGAGGGAAGGCATAGATAAACCGATACTGACCCCACGATGCCACCAAAGCGTCCGTTGCGTCTGCCCATGGGTCTCTTGACCGGGCCACAAACCTCAATACCTTCCGATTGAGTCGCGAATCCAGAAGATCTACGTCTGGTGTGCCCAATCTGTGGCAGAGGGGTTGGAACACCTCCGGGTGTAAGGACCATTCTCCCTGGTCCAGCATCTGGCGGCTCAGGTAGTCCGCCTGCCAGTTTTCCACACCCGGAATGTACACAGCCGACAGTGCCGGTACGCTCCTCTCTGCCCAATTCAGGATGCGACCTCCGATGCTGCAGCTGAGATTCTTGTTCCTCCTTGATTGACATATGCCACTGCTGTGGCGTTGTCTGACTGGATCCTGACTGGATGCCCTTGCAGCCTCCGAGACCATTTGAAGAGGCACAGCCTGATCGCCCAGATTTCCAGGACATTGATCGGCAGGAGGGCTTCCTCTGGGGTCCAGCGACCTTGCGCCGACTGAACACCCCAGACTGCCCCCCCCCCAACCTGTAAGGCTGGCGTCCGTCGTGATCACTATCCAGTAAACTGGAAGAAATGGACTTCCCCCGGCCATTAGAGCCGGTGCTGTCAGCCACCATACCAGGGATCTCCTGACTAGGTGGCTCACTCGGATTTGATAATCAGAGATGAAGGGCATCTGTTCCATCTGGACAGAACTTCCTTCTGTAACACTCGAGTGTGGTATTCAGCATATGGGACCGCCTCGAAGGAGGCTACCATGAGGCCCAACACTCGCAAGCAAAAAACGGAGTGACGACCAATTCCTGGAAGTCAGCTGCCGTACTGGAGCCCGGAGGGTCTGCAACTTCTCCACAGGGAGGAATACCTTTGCCTCTGAGGAATACAGAATCAACCCCAGGTACACTAGGCGTTGAGTGGGCACCAATACTGACTTTTGCGTGTTTAGTATCCAACCACAGTCGAAGAGTCTGACAGGTAATATACACGCTTACCTCTAATTCTGAGCTTGAAGGGGCCTTCAGTAAAAGGTAGTCCAAGTAGCCCATGATAGCGATACCCCGCTGTCTTAGAAGTGCCAGAATCGGAGCGAGCACCTTGGTGAACGTCCTGGGTGCTGAGGCAAGGCCAAAACGGGAGGCCTACAAACTGGTAGTGGTTCTTCCCGATAGCAAAATCGCAGAAACCTCTGGTGTCTGGAGTATATGGGGACCATGCAGGTATGCGTCCTTGATGTCCAAGGAGGCCAGAAAGTCCCCCGGATGGAGAGCCGTGACTAGAGAACCAACTCCATCCGAAATCTTTGTACTTTCACAAAGCAATTGAGGGCTCTGAGATCCAAGACTAGACGAACCCCCTCCTTCGGCACAATGAACAGATTTGAGTAAAAACCCTGACCTAGTTCCTGTTCTGGAACTGGAATAACTACCCCGCGTTCCAGTA
Source organism: Rana muscosa (assembly GCA_029206835.1). Classification (NCBI taxonomy): domain Eukaryota; kingdom Metazoa; phylum Chordata; class Amphibia; order Anura; family Ranidae; genus Rana; species Rana muscosa. The sequence goes on along the minus strand of CM055118.1, from coordinate 682,654,546 downwards.
GACCCTGGACCGCCCCATACAGGGCCTCCCAATGGGTCGGTAGTAGCTGGAGATTGGAGGTGATGAATCTGTCCGGTGGACAAGAGAGAAATTCTATCTTGTAGCCTGAGGAGATTACTTCGCAAACCCACCTGTCGGAGACTAGAGCTGTCCACTGAGTCGCGAATTTGCAAAGACGTCCCCCACCCGAGAGCTGGGTGGGGGCGGACCTTCATGCGGACGCAGATTTGTCCGCAGGCTTGTTGGGTTTACGGGACCAAGGACGCTTTTGTCCTTGGGCAGGCGCCTTGTCGGCCTGGGGTCTTTTCCCTGTCGCCCTAGGGGGGACGAAAAAACCGCCTGCGTGCAGTAAAGGAGGGCCCTTGCCCTTGGCGTGGCCCCCTACCCTTGCTAGTTTGGGGAAGCAAAGTGCTTTTACCTCCTGTGGCATCCTTGATGTCATCCAGAGAAGCCCCAAAAAGTCTGTCGCCCTTAAAAAGGCAGATCCAACAGGGCATTCTTGGAAGTCTGGTCCGCAGACCAGCCCTTTAGCTAGATCAGGCGGCGTATTGCTACTGCATAAACCGAAGCTTTTGACAGCAGGGGAATAGTATCCATGTCTGACTCGCAGACAAACTTAAGGCCCTGGACCAACTGGTTGGCCAAAGTTATCTCATTAGGAGGAGCATCCCGCTCCTTTAACCCCTGGAGTAGCAATTTTGCCCATTCAGAAAGTGTCTGAGACACTAGGGCCCCCGCCAATGCCGGGCGTACTGCCGAACCTACCACTGAATATAAGTAGCGAGCGAGTGCTTCAGCCTTCTTATCCACAGGGTCCTTGAAAACAGGAGCCCCTTCTACTGGAATAGTGGTGGCGCTATTAAGTCTGGACACCGGAGGGTCCACTATAGGGGGAGAGGTTCATTTCTTCAGAAAACTCTCCTCAAAGGGGTACCATACCGCAAACCTCTTTGGAGCTGTAAAGACCCTCAGTGGGTTCTCCCATTCCTTGTATAAGAGTTTGTCAAAATAAGACACAAGGAAAAACCTTAGCAGTGCGGGCAGGTTTACGAAACCCAAAGGGGACTGGAGTTTCTGCGGCTTCTGCAGTATTTTCCAACTTTAGCGTATCCCGCACTGCAGTAATAAGGTCAGATACCAAAGCCATCTCGCGTACTGACCTGGACTTGGAGTCATCCTCACTGTCCGATCGGTCACGGTCTGCAGTCTCTGATGCGTCCGAATCTGGGCCATGAGCCGTAGCTGGACCTGGTTCTGCATCAGAATTATCCCCGGAAGATTGCAGGGGACGGGGGCGTTTACTACCCCCTGTATTCCCGTGTGCTGCTTCCACCCTGGCAGCAAACGCCTCTAGGATTGCTGACATAGCGTTCATAGACACCTCGGGGGCACCAGCTGCTAAATCTGGTGCTTCAGGGGAGAAGACATCTGGCTCAGATGCCATGCTGACCACACGCTGACACCCACAGGGCTCCAGGCAAGATATCAATAGGCCACCCTCCTGCGCTGCAGAGATGCTGGGTTACCCAGAGGACTTACCACCCTGGACCGGTACTGCTATGCTGCCGTGTGCTGCGCCTGTGATGCTGTCCCACTGCTGCTGTGTCAGTCTGCTTTTTATCAGCGCTTCCTGTGTGAATTTTCGCACCAGTGTAATGCACCCTAGGGGCCGGAGACTCTCGCAAAATGGCCGCCAAAACCGTCTGTATGGAAGATAATGTGGGCTCTAAGAAAATGGCCGCCGAGCCGAAAATAGAGGCCAAGCAGCCGTAGCCCACAAAGAGATGGTCGAATGGCAATATATACATACAGGGTGGACAAACATGGCCGCCGATCAGTTGCTAGAGGCCAGTGGGTGTGGACTACAAGAAAATGGCTCCAAAACCACAGGAAGATTGCCGCCGGGCAGTCACTAGAGCCCGAACCCAGCATGGACCACCACAAAATGGCCGCAGACAGCATGGAGGAGGAAGCACGCACAGGTAAGCAGAAATTACATTTCTTTTAAATGTTAGTTACAGCCAGCCCCGCTCCAGTGGAACCCCTTAGGTGACCCCCAGCACCCAGCAACCTTTAGCTAGAAGCCCAGGGAGGAGGAGAAAGGCAGGGAGAGAGGGAAGAAAGGGGCCACAACCACTTACTTGGTCTCTCCAGGAATGTCCAGCCAAATCACCCAGCCGAGGCAGGGGAGTTTACTTACCTATCCTGCATGTATTATGCTGGAAGACATTCCAAACAAATCGTCCGCGCACGGAAGGGGACTGTTGGCCAGGCATGCTGTGATTGGACCCAAAAGGGACAATCATATGTATGCCCTGGAGCGTGACGCTCACCGGACAGGCTGCTGCGACTCGGCCGTAAGGTCAGCCGAAGCCGAGCGGTCCGATGCAAGCCTTGGAGCGCAAGCTCACCGGCCAGGCTGCTGCGACTCGGCCGTAAGGTCAGCTGAAGCTGAACGGTCCGATGCAAGCCCTGGAGCGTAGGCTCACCGGCCACCCGTGGAGCAACGGGCATGTCGTGGAAAACCCAGCGCGTAGCTAGGGTCGGCACACGCTCGATGGCCGAACTGGGGAGACTACAAGGATCGAGGATCCAGCCTGTCACCCAGTCGGCAGTTGATCGAAGATCGCAGGAAACAAAAAAATGTAGCAAAAAAACACATCTTTTTCCCCCCGGACCAATGGGCCCGAAGGGAGCCATGTCTTACTCCTTGCTACACAGAAAAAAAAAACTGATCTACGAGATGCAGACTGAGGTGATATACCCAGAGGGTCCGCCCCCTGGGTGGTACTGTAGAGGGTATGATGCAACACTTTTTACAAGTTTTCTGCCTAGTCACTCTTAATTAATGGATAATACCCACTTTGTCAATAGAGAGGCTGTGTCGGTCCATGGACGAAAGAGTAATAAGGATTTTACGGTGAGTACAAAAAAATCCTGTCATCCATGGACGGACACAGCTCCTTCAAATTTCGACATTTGGGTACGTTCCATCTATTAGGAGAGAACTAGGCCGAACATGTTAGATATGCATACATGTTATTTACACAGAGTTGAAACAGCCCCGCCCAGGGGGCAGTCCCTCAGAACATAACCCTGCATAACCCTGCAGTTCGTAGAAAAGCAGTACAAACCAAAAAAGGAGGGCTGGGTGCTCTGTCCATCCATGGATGACAGAGAAAAGGATTTTACGGTGAGTACAAAAAAAATACTATTTTCTCTTCTCGTCCATGGACGGACACAGCTCCTTCAAATCTTGACAGTTAGGACGTCCCAAAGAAGTCAAACGAGGGGTGGGCACAGCAAATAAAAAAAAAAAAGTTTCACCCCAGGCAGAGCTCAACGGAGGAGTTGCAACCTCAAGCAGCCGCCTGCAAAAAAACTTTGCGGCCGAAGCTAGCATCCAAAGATGCACTCGCATCAACCTTGTAAAATTTTGATAAGGTGTGAACGGACGACCAGGTCGCCGCCTTACACACTTGAGATAGACGCTTGATGTCGGAAAGCCCAAGAGGCACCAATAGCCCTGGTTGAATGCGCCGCAACGGGAAAAGGAGGCGCCTGAATGACAGTCTGCCTGATCCGAGAAATGGTGGCCAACGAGACTGCCAGGCCCTTCTGCGGACCAGACACCGACAAACAGTGAGTTAGACCTCCGGAACGGAGCCGTAGCAGACAGGTACACCCGCAGGGCTACGTTTAAGGAATGTAGCGCAACCTTCTTGGAACGCGATGGCCAAGGACACAAGGATGGAAGCACAATGTCCTCATTCAGATGAAAAGCCAAAACCACTTTCAGAAGAAAAGGCTGTGGGCGTAGCACCAACGCTGTATCCTGGCCTAGGCCAACAAGGCCTAGGGCAGCACTTTGCAGGGGGGCAGCACGGAAAGAGTCCCCGCCAGCTTGCGCTTATTGGGCAGACTGGGCTAAAAGGAAAATTAGTCTAGCGCCCCCCATAAAGCAGCAGGTATGTGGGCGGGTGGCCGGCATTCTGCAATTGTGGGGGGGGGGGGGCAGTTTTGACTGTCCTATCATCCTGGACCACAAACCTTCCTCACTGTGCTGTTTTCTGCTGCACCATTGGCATGGTTATATCTTAGTCCTCTCCATAAAATTATCAGAAATTTGTGCTTAAAGTAGAACTAAAAAGGCAACACTTTTTTTTCATTTTGGATAGAGTAAGGGAGGGTTATAGCCGGTCAGTTTAGGTTTTACCATCCCTGTCCCATTGCAGAGACTTCCCTTACTTCATGCCCCATAGCCAACAGGAAGTGAGGAAATCTATGCAAATTAAGGGAATCCATTGCTGCCCCCAGAACTAGTGTCACTACTCAAAATTTCAGGGCAGCTCTTAAACCGAAAAGGGTGTGGCCTTGTCAGGAAGGGGTGTATCATATTTAAATTAGGAGGTGCACAAGTTTAGTCAGGCCTAGGGCAGCACAAAACCTAAATACACTACTGTGTAGCACCGCTTTGTCCTTAGGGAGGATCAAATACGGGGACTTGCAAGACAAGGCCGCCAATTCAGAAACCCTCCTGACGGATGTGATGGCTACCAGGAAGGCCACCTTCTGAGAGAGTGTCAAAAGAGGAAATTTCTCTAATGTCCTCAAAAGGAGGTTTCTGAAGTGCCAAGAGCACCAGATTTAAATCTTACGGAGGTAGTGGTGGGTGCACAGGAGGAGCCACATGTCGAACCCCTTGCACAAACGTACTTACTAGTGAATGAGTCGCTGAAAGAAAATAGCCAAGGCTGAAATCTGCCCCTTAAATGGTGCTTAAGGCAAGTTTCTGATCTACTCCGCGCTGTAAAAATAAAAAAAAAAACAGCAGGATCCTGGAAACTGAATAAGTTCGTGGATGCCATTCCATCTCCTCACACAGATGTAGGCTCTCCATGTGCGATGGTAGATCTTCCTAGAAGAAGATTTCCGTGCTCTCAACATGGTTGAAATTACCGAATCAGACAGGCCTCGGTCCCTCAGTACCTGGCTTTCAATAGCCACACCGTTAAAGCCAGCGACTAAAGCAGGATGAAGAATGGGAACTTGCGAGAGAAGGTCCTCCCTCATTGGTAGTCGCCAGCGCATGTCCGCCACCAGCCGCACGAGGTCGGCGTACCAGGGACGTCTGGGCCAATCTGGGGTGATTCTAATCACTGGAATTCCCTCGGTCTCTACCCTCCGGAGTAGACGAGGAAGCAACTTCAGTGGGGGAAAGGCATAAATTAGCTGATACTGACCCCAAGGGGCCACCAACGCGTCTGCCCAGAGATCTCTGGACCTGGCCGCGAACCGCGACACCTTGCGATTGCGTCGAGAGGCCAGGAGATCCACGTCCAGCGTGCCCCATCTCTGACAAAAGGAGGATTTGAAAAACCTCCGGATGTAACGACCATTCCCCGTAGTCCAGCATCTGGCAACTCAGATAGTCCGCCTGCCAGTTTTCCACGCCTGGGATGTAAACTGCCGATAGGGCCGGCACGCTCCTTTCCATTTGGAGAGAATCTCCTTCTGAAAGACCCGAGTGTGGAATTGGGCATACGGTACTGCCTCATGGAGGCCCAGGACTCGCATGCAGAAATGGAGAGGCGACCATTTGCGGGATGTCAACAACCTGACTGCCGACTGGAGTGTCTGCAATTTCTAAGGGAAGAAAGACTCTGGCCTCCGAGGAGTCCAGAATCAACCCCAGGTACTCTAGGCGCTGGGTCGGTACTAACACCAACTTCTGGAGGTTCAGTATCCACCCAAACTCCTGGAGGGTCTGACTATAGACACGTCCTCCTCCAATTCCGAGCTTGAAGCAGCTCTCAGAAGGTCGACCAAGTAGCCTACGATAGCAATGCCACGCTGTCTCAGCAAAGCTAGAATCGGGGCGAGCACCTTGGTGCCGATGCTAGGCCAAAGGGAAGAGCCACAAATTGATAGTGGTCTTCGCCGATCGCAAAGCGCAGGACACTGATGCCTGACGCAGATGGGGACATGCAAGTATGCGTCCTTGATGTCCAAGGACGCCAGGAAGTCCCCTGAATGCAGCTCAGCCACCACTGAACGAAATCTATTCCATCCCGAATTTTTGAATCCTTATGAAGGCATTGAGGGCCTTGAGGTCCAAGATTGGACAAACTCCGTCCTTCTTTGGGACCACAAACAGATTAGAGTAAAAACCCTGAAACCTGTCCTGTGGTGGTACGGGTATGATCACCCTGCATCTTAACAAGTCTTGCACTGCCCCCTGGAGGGCAGCCCAACGAGCCGGAAGGAGAGGCAGATTTGAGGGGGGAAAAATTTTTAAATGAGTTTGGTGGACAAGAAAGGAACTCTTGTACCCCGAGGTGACCACCTCGCAGACCCACTGGTCGGAGAGCAGGGAGGTCCGAGCTGCAAACCAGCGAAGCCGGCCCCCCACCCTGAAGTCGGGCAGGGGCAAAAACGTAATGCGGTAACAGGCTTATGCACCCAGGGACGCTTCTGTCCCCCAGCTGGACCTTTGTCCGCATGGGAGGGTCTGCCGGCAGGTCCTGACTGACGAAAAATAGGATTTTTTACTCACCGTAAAATCCTTTTCTCTGAGTCCATGGACCGACACAGCTTCTCTATTGACAAAGTGGGTATTATCCGTTAATTAGGAGTGACTAGGCAGAAAAACTTGTAAAAAGTGTTGCATCACACCTTCTACAGTACCGCCCAGGGGGCGGACCCTCTGGGTATACCCTCTCAGTCTGCACATCGCAGATCAGTTCGTCAAAAAGCAGTAGAAACTTAAAAGGAGGGGTGGGTGCTGTGTCGGTCCATGGACTCAGAGAAAAGGATTTTACGGTGAGTAAAAAATCCTATTTACTCTTTCGTCCATGGACCGACACAGCTTCTCTATTGACAAAGTGGGACGTCCCAAAGCAGTGTCAGAGAAAAAAACGAGGGGTGGTAACAGCATAAAAACAAACTTCACCCCAAAACACAAAACAGCACTCCAACGGAGGAGTTGCAACTCTAAACAGCCGCCTGCAAAACCTTGCGGCCGAAAGAGGCATCCGAAGATGCACCTACATCAACTTTGTAGAATTTTGTGAAAGTGTGAGCGGACGACCAAGTCGCCGCTTTACATAGTTGGGAAACAGACGCTTGATGTCGGAAAGCCCAAGAGGCACCTATTGCCCTGGTCGAATGCGCCGTGACAGGAAAGGGGGGCGCCTGACCCTTTAAGGCGTAAGCCTGGATTACTATCTGTCGGATCCACCTAGAGATGGTGGCCGATGAGACTGCTTGGCCCTTCTTGGGACCAGCCACCGAAACAAACAGTGAGTCTGACTTCCGGAACAGGGAAGTAGCAGATCTGTATACTCTCAAAGCTCGGACAACGTCCAAGGAATGCAACGCCGACTCCTTAGGATTCGACGGCTGAGGACACAAGGATGGAAGTACAATGTCTTCGTTGAGATGAAAAGCCGAAACGACCTTCGGAAGAAAGGAAGGCTGCGGCCGCAGCACCACCTTATCCTTGTGGAAAATCAAATCGGGAGCCTTGCAGGACAAGGCTGCCAGCTCAGAGACTCGTCTAACTGACGTAACAGCCACCAAAAAGACCACCTTCTGAGAAAGTGTCAACAGGGGAATATCTCTAATATTCTCAAACGGTGCCTTCTGAAGCACCGAGAGGACCAGGTTCAAGTCCCACGGAGGTAACGGGGGGCGGACCGGAGGGGCCACATGTCGAACCCCCTGCACAAATGTACTCACGAGAGAGTGAGTCGCCAGGGGTCGCTGAAAAAAAGACAGCCAGGGCAGATATCTGTCCCTTAATCGTACTTAGGGCAAGCCTTTGGTCTACCCCATGCTGTAAAAACAGCAGGATTCTGGAAACCAAATAGGTACGCGGATGCCATTTCATTTCCTCACACATGGAGATGTAGGCCCTCCAAGTGCGGTGATAGACCTTCCTAGAGGACGGTTTCCGAGCACTTCTCATAGTAGAAATTACTGAGTCTGACAGGCCCCGGTCTCTCAGTACCTGGTTCTCAACAGCCATGCCGTTAAAGCCAATGACTGTAAAGCAGGATGGAATATGGGACCTTGCGACAGCAGGTCCTTCCGTAGTGGTAGGCGCCAGGGGACGTCTGCTACCAGACGTACTAGATCGGCGTACCAAGGACGCTGAGGCCAATCTGGAGCGATTAGGATCATTGGAATTCCCTCTGCCTCCACTCTGCGGAGCAGAAGAGGAAGAAGCCTTAAGGGAGGGAAGGCATAGATTAGCCGATACTGGCCCCACGATGCTACCAACGCGTCCGTTGCGTCTGCCCATGGGTCTCTTGACCGGGCCAAAAACCTCAATACCTTCCGATTGAGTCGGGAAGCCAGAAGATCTACGTCTGGTGTGCCCCATCTTTGGCAGAGGAGTTGGAACACCTCCGGGTGTAAGGACCATTCTCCCTGGTCCAGCATCTGGCGGCTCAGGTAGTCCGCCTGCCAGTTTTCCACACCCGGAATGTACACGGCCGACAGTGCCGGTACGCTCCTCTCTGCCCACTTCAGGATGCGAGCGATCTCCGATGCTGCAGCTGAGCTTCTTGTTCCTCCTTGATGATTGACATATGCCACTGCTGTGGCGTTGTCTGACTGGATCCTGACTGGACGCCCTTGCAGTCTCTGAGACCATTTGAAGAGGCACAGCTTGATCGCCCGGATCTCCAGGACATTGATCGGCAGGAGGGCTTCCTCTGGGGTCCAGCGACCTTGCGCCGACTGGACACCCCAGACTCCCCCCCAACCTGTAAGGCTGGCGTCCGTCGTGATCACTATCCAGTAAACCGGAAGAAATGACTTCCCGGCCATTAGAGCCGGTGCTGTCAGCCACCATACCAGGGATCTCCTGACTAGGTGGCTCACTCGGATTTGATAATCCAGAGATGAAGGGCATCTGTTCCATCTGGACAGAACTTCCCTCTGTAACACTCGAGTGTGGTATTGAGCATATGGGACCGCCTCGAAGGAGGCTACCATGAGGCCCAACACTCGCATGCAAAAACGGAGTGACGACCAATTCCTGGAAGTCAGCTGCCGTACTGCAGCCCGGAGGGTCTGCAACTTCTCCACAGGGAGGAATACCTTTGCCTCTGAGGAATCCAGAATCAACCCCAGGTACACTAGGCGTTGAGTGGGCACCAATACTGACTTTTGCGTGTTTAGTATCCAACCACAGTCGAAGAGTCTGACAGGTAATATACACGCTTACCTCTAATTCTGAGCTTGAAGGGCCCTTCAGCAGAAGGTCGTCCAAGTAACCTGTGATAGCGATACCCCGCTGTCTTAGAAGTGCCAGAATCGGAGCGAGCACCTTGGTGAACGTCCTGGGTGCTGAGGCAAGGCCAAACGGGAGGGCCACAAACTGGTAGTGGTTCTTCCCGATAGCAAATCGCAGAAACCTCTGGTGTCTGGAGTATATGGGGACATGCAGGTATGCGTCCTTGATGTCCAAGGAGGCCAGAAAGTCCCCCGGATGGAGAGCCGTGACTACGGATCGAACCGACTCCATCCGAAATCTTTGTACCTTCACAAAGCAATTGAGGGCTCTGAGATCCAAGATTGGACGAACCCCCTCCTTCTTTGGCACAATGAACAGATTTGAGTAAAAACCCTGACCCCGTTCCTGTTCTGGAACTGGAATAACTACCCTGCGTTCCAGTAGACCCTGGACCGCCCCATACAGGGCCTCCCGACGGGTCGGTAGTAGCTGGAGATTGGAGGTGATGAATCTGTCTGGTGGACAAGAGAGAAATTCTATCTTGTAGCCTGAGGAGATTACTTCGCAAACCCACCTGTCGGAGACTAGAGCAGTCCACTGAGTCGCGAATTTGCGAAGACGTCCCCCCACCCGAGAGCTGGGTGGGGGCGGACCTTCATGTGGACGCAGATTTGTCCACAGGCTTGTTGGGTCTGCGGGACCAAGGACGCTTTTGTCCTTGGGCAGGCGCTTTATCGGCCTGGGGTCTTTTCCCTGTCGCCTTAAGAGGGCGAAAAAACCGCTTACGTGCAGTAAAGGAGGGCCCTTGCCCTTGGCGTGGTCCCCTACCCTTGCTAGTTTGGGGAAGCAAAGTGCTTTTACCTCCTGTAGCATCCTTGATGATGTCATCCAGAGAAGCCCCAAAAAGTCTGTCGCCCTTAAAAGGCAGATCCAATAGGGCTTTCTTGGAAGTCTGGTCCGCAGACCAGCCCTTTAGCCAGATCAGGCGGCGTATTCCTACTGCATAAACCGAAGCTCTTGACAGCAGGGGAATAGTATCCATGTGTGACTCGCAGACAAACTTAAGGCCCTGGACCAACTGGTCGGCCAAAGTTATCTCATTAGGAGGAGCATCTCGCTCCTTTAACCCCTGGAGTAGCAATTTTGCCCATTCAGTAAGTGTCTGAGACACTAGGGCCCCCGCCAATGCCGGGCGTACTGCTGAGCCTACCACTGAGTATAGGTAGCGAGCGAGTGCTTCAGCCTTCTTATCCACAGGGTCCTTGAAAACAGGAGCCCCTTCTACTGGAATAATGGTGGCTCTATTAAGTCTGGACACCGAAGGGTCCACTATAGGGGGAGAGGTCCATATCTTCAGAAAACTCTCCTCAAAGGGGTACCGTACTGCAAACCTCTTTGGGGCAGTAAAGACCCTCAGTGGGTTCTCCCATTCCTTGTATAAGAGTTTGTCAAAATAAGACACACAAGGGAACACCTTAGCAGTGCGGGCAGGTTTACGAAACCCAAAGGGGACTGGAGTATCTGCTACTTCTTCAGTCCTTTCCAACTTTAGCGTATCCCGCACTGCAGTAATAAGGTCAGATACCAAAGCCGTCTCGCGTACTGACCTGGACTTGGAGTCCTCCTCACTGTCCGATCGGTCACGGTCTGCAGTCTCTGATGCATCAGAATCTGGGCCATGAGCCGTAGCTGGACCTGGTTCTGCATCAGAAATATCCCCAGAAGATTGCAGGGGACGGGGGCGTTTATTACCCCCTGTATTCCCGTGTGCTGCTTCCACCCTGGCAGCAAACGCCTCTAGGATTGCCGACATAGCGTCCATAGACACCTCAGGGACACCAGCTGCTAAATCTGGTGTTTCAGGGGAGAAGACATCTGGCTCAGATGCCATGCTGACCACACGCTGACACCCACAGGGCTCCAGGCAAGATATCAATAGGCCACCCTCCTGCGCTGCAGAGATGCTGGGTTACCCAGAGGACTCACCACCCTGGATAGGTACTGCTATGCTGCGCCTATGATGCTGTCCCCTTGCTGCTGTGTCAGTCTGCTTCTTTTATCAGCACTTCCTGTGTGAATTTTCGCGCCAGTGTAATGCACCCTAGAGGCCGGAGGCTCTCGCAAAATGGTTGCCAAAACCGTCTGTATGGAAGATAATGTGGGCTCTAAGAAAATGGCCGCCGACAGAAGATAGAGGTCAGGCAGCCATAGCCCACAAAAAAGATGGCCGCCGAACGGCAATATCTGCATACAGGGTGGACAAACATGGCCGCCGATCACCTGATTGGGGCCAGTGGGTGTGGCCGAACTACAGGAAGATGGCCGCCAGGCAGTTACAAGAGGCCAAACTTGGCATGGACCACCTCAAAATGGCCGCCGACAGCATGGAGACACAGAAACACAGGTAAGCAAAAATGACATTTCTTTTAAATGTTAGTTACAGCCAGCCCCGCTCCAGTGGGACCCCCTAGGTGACCCCCAGCACCCAGCAACCTTTAGCTAGAAGCCCAGGGAGGAGGGAAAGGCAGGGAGAGAGGGAAGAAAGGGGCCACAACCACTTACTTGATCTCTCCAGGAATGTCCAGCTAAATCACCCAGCCGAGGCAGGGGAGTTTTACTTACCTATCCTGCATGTATTCTGCTGGAAGACATTCCAAACAGATCATCGTCCGCGCACGGAAGGTGACTGTTGGCCAGGCATGCTGTGATTGGACCCAGAAGGGACGATCATATGTATGCCCTGGAGCATGACGCTCACCGGACAGGCTGCTGCGACTCGGCCGTAAGGTCAGCCGAAGCTGAGCGGTCCGATGCAAGCCTTGGAGCGTAAGCTCACCGGCCAGGCTGCTGCGACTCGGCCGTAAGGTCAGCCGAAGCTGAGCGGTCCGATGCAGGCCCTGGAGCGTCGGGCATGTCGTGGAAAACCCAGCGCGTGGCTAGGGTCGGCACACGCTCGATGGCCGAAACTGGGGAGACTACAAGGATCGAGGATCCAGCCTGTCACCCAGTCGGCAGTTGATCGAAGATCGCAGGAAACAACAAATGTAGCAAAAAAATAAAAAATATATATATCTTTTTTCCCCGGACCAATGAGCCCGAAGGGAGCCATGTCCTACTCCTTGCTAGACAGAAAAAAACTGATCTGCGATGTGCAGACTGAGAGGGTATACCCAGAGGGTCCGCCCCCTGGGCGGTACTGTAGAAGGTGTGATGCAACACTTTTTACAAGTTTTTCTGCCTAGTCACTCCTAATTAACGGATAATACCCACTTTGTCAATAGAGAAGCTGTGTCGGTCCATGGACGAAAGAGTAATACCGCTTCTGTGTGGGAAAAAAAAGGGGCCCGGCTTACGGCACGGCTCCTTCCCTTTAGTGGAAAGAGGGAGAAGTGTGCTCTTACTGCCAGTGACATCCTTAATGTTGTCGTCCAGTGAGGCACCAAAAAGCCTCCCTCCCCTTGAAAGGCAAATCTGCCAGAGAGTTTTCTTAGAAGCTTGGTCAGCGGACCAGCATTTTCACCATATTAGACGGCGCAGTACCACCGCAGATGCTGAGGCTCTGGAGATCAAAAGGGGCTGCATCCAGGGTAGCATCACAGATGTACACAAGTCCTTGTACCAACTGTTCGGCCAGGGACACGCATACTGGAAGGAGCTGATGCACCACAGTCTGGTGCAATATCTTTGCCCACTCCGTGTATGTCTGGGACACTGAGGTAGCCACCAAAATAGGCCGCAATGCTGACCCCAGCATGGTGAACATAGGAGGTCCGAAGCGGTGAACCGCTCTATCAGTAGGGTCCTTAAAAGCAGGGGTCCCCTCCACCGGAATAATGGTTACTTTATTCAACCGAGAGACCGGGGGCTCAACAACCGGAGGAGAAGCCCATTTTTTCAACATGCCCTCTTCAAATGGGTAACGGACCGACATGCGCTGAGGGACCGCAAAGGGCCTCTGTGGCCGTTCCCATTCCTTTTCTATGAATTTGACAAAGAAATCAACATAAGGAAAAAACCTTAGAGCGGGTCGGTTTGTGCGACCCAAAAGGGACAGACTCTGCAGTGGAAGTCCCTCACAGCATTGATAAGTGCACTGATAAGTGCCTCGTCTTGAGCTGACCCAGGCGAGAGGTCCTCCTCACAGGGAAGGTCCTGGTCCGCCTCTTCTGACATACCAGAACCGGGGTCCTGAGCCGCAGCCTGGCCCGAGTCAGAGTCAGAACATTCCCCAGGTGATAGCGTGGGAAGGGGGCGCTTGGTACCCCCTTTACGCTCGCCGCTTCCACCCTTTCAACAAATGACTCCAGGGCTGCCGACAAAGCGTCCAGGGGGTAATAGCAGGTGCAGGGGCACCGGTTGCTGCCCCTGGAATGTCTGGGGGAAAAATGCCAGCTTCTGACTCCATGTTGCCCACTGACAGCCCTTTGGGACCCAGTCAAGATACTGGACAAAAATTATTGTCCACCCTCCTTGCTGCACTGACTGGGGGGGGGGGGGGGAATACCCAGGGGACTCAGCCCCTAGCCAGAGACCGCTCAGCGCCGCTGCCCGCTCTATCCGCACACCACGTGTGCCTGAGGAACTGTGTGCGGTAAATCGCGCCGTTCAGGAAGCCAGCACTAGAGGCCAAAACCCACTCCAAAATGGCCGCCGAGTGCCTCAAAGCACGGACCACAAAAAAATGGCCGCCCACAATTGCAGACCTGCATCCTAGCACGGCCACAGCAAAATGGCCGCCAATGGAAATCGCAATGCACAGGCCCCAAAAAAGTGGCGCCCAGCAAGCGAGGTGGACGAGAAGGCCAGGCACAGAGGCTTCCAACAATTTACACCCCCCCACACAGAGCGGGCCTGGACACCCCCACGGTATTCCCCGGTTGCAGCAAGCCCCGCAACGGGAGGAGGGAAAAAAAAAAAAAAAAAAGGTGACAGAGGGAGAGAGAGGAGGGCAATAGAACCTCCCAACGACCCCCTTAGGAATGCCCAGCTGTTCCATCCCACCGAAGCAGAAGGAACCGTACTTACCCGTCCTGCTGGTGCGTTCCCGACAGACCTACAACCGAGCAGTACGGAGTAGCTGTCAGCCTGGTCCACTGACAGAAAGCAAGCCGCTCGGTCATATGTGAACCCTGGAGCATAGCTCACCGGCCACCCCTGGGGTATGACGCGGCCGACCCCGCACGTAGCCAAGGTCTGCTCACGCTTGATGGCCGGACTGGGGGGGGGGGGGGACACTACAAGGATCTATATTATCCTGCCCGTCATGTCCAGCCGGCAGTTTATTTTATTTTTCAGAATCTTCAAAAAGTAAAAATTTCTTCAGGACTGTGGGCCCAAAGGGAGCCAGGTCATTCTCTACTAGGCAGAAAAAAAAAACTGCAGGCTGCAGGGTGAACGGTTATGTTCAGAGGGACCATCCCCTGGGCGGGGCCGTTTCAACTCTGTTTAAATAACATGTATGCATAGCTAACATGTTCTGCCTAGTCCTCTCCTAATAAAACGGAACATACCCAACTGTCAAGATTTGAAGGAGCTGTGTCCGTCCATGGACGAGAAGAGAAAGTGTGTTTAGAACTTCTCCCACAGCTCCTCAGGCAGGTATGTTGTGATAATCTGCTAAAAACAGTCTAAAGGAAGGACTTCCTGACCCACAAGGCCAGATCAACCCATTTATGGGACTTCTTGCCACAGTCAAGATGTTATGTGGCAACAGTCTGGATTGAGATTGGCATATGAACTGCCTTGAAGGATGCCATCGCAAAAAAAAAAAAAAAAAACTTGGACTGACCAGCACCAACGACATCTAGAAATCGCCCACTGGGGGGCAAGTTCCAACGCCAACCCCTCCCAAGGCACAGGATCCGAATTTAGGGGCTGAACAGCTTCTTATTACAGACTGTCCCTTATGGCCCGTACACACGATCCGAAGATCGTACGACTTTTTTCACTTCATAGTCGCAAGTAGAAATTGAATAGGTTACTAAAGTCATGAAAATTCTCAGACGGGGGAAAAAAAATAATCGGAAGTGATGTCATGTGTTGTAATGTATTTGGACAACTATACTGACTAAACGAAAATCGTACGAAGAAAAGATTCGTGCTTGTCCGATCGAATAATAAAAAAAAAAAAAAAAAAAAAAAAAATAGGATGAATGGTCATGATAGGCTCTCGAAAGTAGTGTACTCCCGATCCAAAAATCGTACAATTGTTCCTCGGACGACAGTTTGTACGATATTCGGATAGTGTATGAGCCGCTAGGAGGATATCTGAACATCATCCAAAGAAGATGCCCTGAGTGTAACAAAGCTTGCAAACTATTACTTGCAACAGTTTCTGTTCTGGAACTATGGTAGAAACTCCAAGAGGGAAGCTGTGTCAGAGCCACTCAAAGGTCTTTTAGCCTTTGAAGATAGGCTGGTAGATTAGACCAGTCTCTCAACTCCAGTCCTCAAGGGACTCCAACAGGTCATGTTTTTAGGCTGTTCGTTATTTTGCACAGGTGATTTGATTAGTTTCACTGCCCAAGTAATAATCACAGCCATTTCATCTGAGGGAAAGCCTGAAAACATGACCCGTTTGGGGTGTCTTGAGGACCGAGTTGAGAAACACTAGACAACTTGAATCAGAGAAGGATATACTAGCCAATATTCTGTGGATACCATTTATCTAAACCAGGGGTCTCAAAGTACCGGCCCGCGGGCCATTTGCGGCCCGCGGACCGGTTATAAATGGCCCGCAGGCAGCGCGGGGGTGCCGCGGAAGGGGGGGCGCAAATTGGCAGTGTTCTACTGCCAGGCATGTACTGGCCGGAGATCCGCAGCAATTTACCTGTCAATCGCCTACTGCTGGCGCCTGATGGGTAGATCGAGATGCATGCAGAGTAGCGCAGGAAGCGTCTGTCATGAGTTCACTTCTCTCACGTCACGCTGTTGCTCCCCGGCGGCCCCTCCTCTCTTCGTCCATCCCCATTTGCTTGTGACATCATCTGGGATGGACGAACAGAGGAGGGGCCGCCGGGGAGCAACAGCATGACATGAGAGAGAAGTAAACTTATGACAGACGCTTCCTGCGCTACTCTGCATTTGAAGAAAACGACAAGTAAATGCTGAACTGTGCCCCGAGTGTGTAGAGGTCAGTGTTCAGTGTGCAGTGTTCAGTGTTCAGCGTGCAGCGTGCAGCGTGCAGCGTGCAGCGTGCAGCGTGCAGCGTGCAGCGTGCAGCGTGCAGCGTGCAGCGTGCAGCGTGCAGCGTGTAGCGTTCAGCGTGCAGCGTGCAGCGTGCAGCGTGCAGCGTGCAGCGTGCAGCGTGTAGCGTGTAGCGTTCAGCGTGCAGCGTGTAGCGTTCAGCGTGCAGCGTGTAGTGTTCAGCGTGCAGCGTGTAGTGTTCAGCGTGCAGCGTGTAGTGTTCAGCGTGCAGCGTGTAGTGTTCAGCGTGCAGCGTGTAGTGTTCAGCGTGCAGCGTGTAGTGTTCAGCGTGCAGCGTGTAGTGTGCAGCGTGCAGCGTGTAGTGTGCAGCGTGTAGTGTTCAGCGTGCAGCGTGTAGTGTTCAGCGTGCAGCGTGTAGTGTTCAGCGTGCAGCGTGTAGAGTTCAGCGTGCAGCGTGTAGAGTTCAGCGTGCAGTGTGTAGAGTTCAGCGTGCAGTGTGTAGAGTTCAGCGTGCAGTGTGTAGAGGTCAGCGTGCAGTGTGTAGAGGTCAGCGTGCAGTGTGTAGAGGTCAGCGTGCAGTGTGTAGAGGTCAGCGTGCAGTGTGTAGAGGTCAGCGTGCAGTGTAGAGGTCAGCGTGCAGTGTAGAGGTCAGCGTGCAGTGGTCAGTGTGTAGTGTAGTGGTCAGGTTTAATAATGCGTTTGCTGACACCAGTGCTGGGGGTTAATAGTGCGTCTGCTGACACCAGTGCTGCTGTTTTTGAAGTTTGAATGTTTGCATGCGGCCCCCCATGGGATATGAAAACTTGTCTTGTGGCCCTCAGGTAATTTGAGTTTGAGACCCCTGATCTAAACCATGTCTAAAGTTTTGGGCCAACAGACACACCCCCCCCCCCCCCCACTTACAAACATGTGGGAGCATCCGCTCAAGGGATTAAACTAGTCTGCAGGCTTGGAAGGTTTTGGCACCAAGTCAAAGACCCGGGCTAGGGCTTGAATCCTAGTGGCAAAACGCAGAGTAATGCAAGCATATATTCCTTACCCACAGGTGAACTTTAAAAAGGCTAAGTACACCTTTTCAAAATTATAGCACATCTTTTGCAGGAAAAAATAAAATCATTGCATCCACAAATCAGCAGATCACGGGTGCCATGCAGTGCTCTTGCAGCATATGCGTAAGCTGTGTGCTCATACCTCGTACGAGCTTTAAGTTACACAGCAACAGAAACTTAATTAACTACCACGGTGCTCTACAGTGTCGTGGTTAGGGTTGTCCCGATACCAAGCATTTGCGCGAGTACAAGTACTCGCACAAATGCTCCCGATGCCCAGTCTGATACTACTTTTTTTTCCCCCCAGAGCGGACGCAGAGGGGGTGGAGAGCGGGGGGCGGAGAGCAGGACGGAGAGCGTGGCGGGGGGCGGAGAGTGCGTCCCTCACCTGCAGTTGAAACTGGTAAGCTGGCAGGGGTGCAGCCGCATCAGTGACCGGTGCTGTCGCATTCGGTCGCCGTCTGAACGTCCCCACGCCCATCTTGGTACACCCTGCACTCGGCTGCAGTAAGCAGCAGCAGATATCTTGTTACACCCAGCCCGAGCTATATGGGCTGGGTGTAACAAGATGTCTGCTGCTGCTTACTTCAGCCGAGTGCAGGGTGTACCAAGATGGGCGTTGCAGCAGTTTTTTTTATTTTAAATCCTGTAATTTCCCCCCCCCCCCCCGCAGCATTTCAGTGCCAGCCACCTATCAGTACCCACAAGTGCTACCTATCAGTACAATCAGTGCCCCCTATCAGTGCCCATAAGTGCCACCTCTCAGTCCCTATCTTTCAAACTGTCACATGACATTGAAAAAAAAAAGTATCGGCAATCGGTATCGGCGAGTACTTGGAAAAAAACTATCGGTACTTGTACTCGGTCCTAAAAAAGTGGTATCAGGACAACCCTAGTCGTGGTAGTTCATTGAGAAGTACAACCCAACAGCCACAAAGGCCATTGGTAGCTGTAGTTTCTCATTCACAGAATACCGTGAGTGATGCGGCCGGGTGAAGGAAGCCATGTTTTTGAATTGTGACAGCAGCAGATCCCTGGTCTGCTGTCACAGCAGGGTGCGGGGGCAGCTGCAGCACTAATGGGTTACAAGTTACACTGGGAATACAAATGCAACATGTTAGAAAAAGGTGAACTTATCCTATAAGGCCCAGCTGCGAAAGCACATTAGTGTGCATTTTTCGTCATAACAGTGCAGCCCATAAATTACAGGTACTTCAATAGCACTGACAAAATTACGCAGCATTTTACAAATATATCTTACGTTTACATCACTCCCTGCCCTCAAGTAGCTTACAATTCAAGGTCACACACACACACACACACACACTTACCTACCAGCATGTCCAGAGAGTGAGAGGAAACCTACTCAGGCACAGGGAGAACAAACTCCAGGCAGGTAGTGCAGAGGTGGCGATTCAAACTGACAGCCCTAGTACGACCAGGCAAAAAAGATAACTTTGCTACGGTGCTGCCCATTGACCTAAAATGGGCTGCCCTACAAAACACAAGTAATAGTCGCTACCGGTAAGGAATACTAGCAACTACCAGTAGTAACAGTAATTACTACCAGAAGTACATGGGTGGAAGTTACTACCAGCATCACCCACTGCTAGTAGCTACTACCACCAATTACTGGCAACCAATATAAGTTTTAATAAACCACCACCTATTAGTAGTTCTACAAGATGCATACAGATTCTGTACGTGCCAAATGTGCTGCAGAAATCTCCCTCCATTGAGTCTGGATGCAACCATTTTAACTGTGGGCATCTGAGGCTGTTGCCTGTTCACTTCCTGATTTACAGAAGCACACCTCCAGCTCTGCAGCTTTCATTGGCCCCCTTATGACTCACCCCCTCCCTGCCAGGTAAACTCACAAGAGTGAGAGCTGTGCATGTTGTCATAAGCCTAGGCTTTTTACCAGATGAGAAACCGGTAGTGGGATGTAAAAGGGTATTTAGTGGCAGAAAAAAAAAAAGAATTTTATCCCCATCGGTGCATTGCACTGATGTACAAAAAAATAAAAATATTTTTTTTTTTAGTGCTGTAATTATCGTATTATAGCTGTATATTATGGCACTTCCCAGCATTCACTGCATCAAGGAAATGTGTGCTTGTGGGCTTCAGTGCCCACAAGCAAAATGGAAGAGTTATTTATTTATTTTTTTAAATATGACAGCGGATGCTTAAAGACAACAGAACAGTGAGAACAGAATAGAAAAAAATAAAAAATGACAAAAATAAAAAAATTGGCCGCGAAACCTCCGCATTAACTATCCAAAGTTAATTGGACGACTGAAGGTCCGCTTTAAAACAGCATTTCCCAATTCTTTGTAACAAGTGCAAAGAGTTCTCTGAAAAAAAATCCAGCCAGCCTGCCAAGTTTATCACATCAGACGTAGAGATACAATGCAACATGTAGTTCTTTAGATCAAAAGGAATGGACTTCCATCTGTAAATTAGGTCAGTTTTTAACCACTTAAGCCCCGGACCATTTGGTAGCTAAAGGACCAGAGGTGAATTCAGAATTTTGCACTGCGCTGCTTTAACTGTAAATTGTGCGGACATGCAATGTTGTACCCAAACTAAATTTGCGTCCTTTTCTTCCCACAAATAGAGCTTTCTTTTAATGGTATTTGATTGCCTCTGCGATTTTTTCTTTTTTGCGATATAAACGGAAAAAGACCGAAAATTTTGAAAAAAAAAAAATATATTTTCTACTTTTTGTTATAAGAAAAATCGAATAAACTCAATTTTAGTCATACATTTAGGCCAAAATGTATTCAGCCACATGTCTTTAGTAAAAAAAATGTCAATAAGCGTATATTTATTGGTTTGCGCAAAAGTTATAGCGTTTACAAACTAGGGTACATTTTCTGGAATTTACACAGCTTTAAATTTATGACTGCCTATCTCATTTCTTGAGGTGCTAAAATGGCAGGGCAGTACAAAACCCCCCCAAATGACCCCATTTTAGAAAGTAGACACCCCAAGGAAATTGCTGAGAGGCATGTTGAGCCCATTGAATATTTTTTTTTTGTCCCAAGTGATTGAATAATGACAAAAAAAATAAAAAAAAATACAAAAAGTTGTCACTAAATGATATATTGCTCACACATGCCATAGTTATATGTGGAATTGCACCCCAAAATACATTCTGCTGCTTCTCCTGAGTACGGGGATACCACATGTGTGGGACTTTTTAGGAGCCTAGCCACGTACGGGCCCCCGAAAACCAAGCACCGCCTTCAGGATTTCTAAGGGCACAAATTTTTGATTTCACTCCTCACTACCTATCACAGTTTTGAAGACCATAAAATGCCAAAATAGCACAAAACCCCCCCAAATGACCCCATTTTGGAAAGTAGACACCCCAAGCTGTTTGCTGAGAGGCATGGTGAGTATTTTACAGCTCTAATTTGTTTTTGAAAATGAAGAAAGAACATTTTTTTTTTCTTTTTCAATTTTCAAAACTGTGACAAAAAGCGAGATCTGCAAAATACTCACAATACCTCTCAGCAAATAGCTTGGGGTGCCTACTTTCCAAAATGGGGTCATTTGGGGGGGGGGGGGGTTTGTGCCATCTGGGCATTCCATGGCCTCCGAAACTGTGATAGGCAGTGAGAAGTGAAATCAAAAATTTACACCCTTAGAAAGCCTGAAGGCGGTGCTTGGTTTTTGGGGTCCCGTACGCGGCTAGGCTCCCAAAAAGTCTCACATGTGGTATCCCCGTACTCAGGAGAAGCAACAGAATGTATTTTGGGGTGTAATTCCACATATGCCCATGGCATGTTTGAGCAATATATCATTTAGTGACAACTTTGTGCAAAAAAAAAAAAAAAAAAAAAAAAAAAAATTGTATTTTTTCCGCAACTTGTGTCAACATATAAAATATTCCATGGACTCGACATGCCTCTCAGTATATAGCTTGGGGTGTCTACTTTCCAAAATGGGGTCATTTGGGGGGGTTTTGAAATGTTCTGGCATTTTATACACAACATTAGGAAGCTTACATCCACTCTAACCACTTGAAGACAAAGCCCTTTTTGACACTTTGTTTACATGAAAACATTTTTTTTTGCAAGAAAATTATGTTGAACCCCCAAACATTATATTTTTAAAGCAAAGGCCCTGCAGAATAAAATGGTGGGTGTTGCATTTTTTTTCTACACAGTATTTGCGCAGCGATTTTTCAAACGCATTTTTTGGGGAAAAAATACACTTTTTTTATTTTAATGCACCAAAACACACTATATTGCCCAAATGTTTGATGAAATAAAAAAGATTATCTTAGGCCGAGTACATAGATACCAAACACGACATGCTTTAAAATTTCGCACAAACGCGCATTGGCGACAAACTACATACATTTTTAAAAGCCTTTAAAAGCATTTACAGGTTACCCCGTTAGATTTACAGAGGAGGTCTACTGCTAAAATTACTGCCCTCGATCTGACCTTCGCGGTGATACCTCACATGCATGGTGCAATTGCGGTTTACATATGACGCCAGACCGACGCTTGCGTTCGCCATTGGGCAAGAGCAGGACAGGGGTGCTTTTTTTTTTTATTAATTTTGCTTTTTTATTTTAAAACTGTTGCTTCCATATTTTTATTTTTATTTTTTTATCACTTTTATTGTTATCTCAGGGAATGTAAATATCCCCTATGATAGCAATAGGTAATGACAGGTACTCTTTTTTGAAAAAACTGGGGTCTATTGGACCCTAGATCTTTCCTCCGCCCTCAAAGCATCTGACCACACCAAGATCGGTGTGATAAAATGCTTTCCCAATGGCGCTTTTTATATCCGGGGGGGGGGGGGGGGGGGCGGGGACATTCCCTCCCACTGCTTGTAAAAGCAGTCCAGAGGCTAATTAGCCACTAGGATTGCTTTTACATGAAAGCAGGCCGCTGGCTGAAAAGAATGATACCAAGATGATACCTAAACCCGCAGGCATCATTCTGGTATAAACATTCAAAGTCCAGCAACATACCAGTACGTTGCTGGTCCTTGTTGGACATGTATTGTAATCTTTTTTTTCATGCAGCCTGTCGGCTGAACGAAAAAAAAAGATTGATCGGTGGGTATGCCCACCATTAGAATACCGCCCTTCATCCACCCACTTCTAATGATGGGCATACATGCACCATTTATATATGCCGAAGCATGGGGGCATTTTCTCGCAAAAGTTATGCCGCGTACACATGGTCAGACTTTTCCACGGGCAAGCCTCCGTCGGAATTTCGACCGTATGTACGCGGCATTAGGAGCAAAATCGCTCCTCCGCTCCTGCTGCCCCAATGCTTCGGCATATATGCTTTTTTTTTTTAACTGTGGTGGTGAAATCACCTCCTACAGCACTGGAGTCGCAGGGATCAGGCCTGTCTCTGCGAACGCTGCAGTTATGTGTGTTGTGTTTTGCAAGTGACAGTGATCGATCGATACTGCACTTGGGTGGCCTGGGCTGGACGGAGGGGCAAAATGCAGGTGCTAGCATGTATCTGGGCTGATCCCGCTAACACTGCGTTTTTGGGAACCCTAAACTGCTGGGGATGCTAGTATAGATCTGATCAGATCAGATATTGAGCTGATCAGATACTATACCACTAAGTGGGGTGTATGCTTCACGCGTGGGTGTTAGCGCTACTGGCACTAACCTGACGCTGCCTGGGGTGTGACGCAGACCCTCTCTGACGCTAAAACCTAATTGATATCACCCGCTGGGCGATCAGGGGGTTAAACCTTTATTGGGTTATATATGGCGGGTGCCCTGACACTATAAAAAGCAAACTAACCAGCGTCACCCGTAACACTTCTATGATGATCACTGGTGAAAGGGTTAACTAGGGGCAATTAGGGGGTTAAAACCTTTATTAGGTAATATATTGGGTTCCTGACGCTATATAAAAACCTGACGGCGAACCTAAAAAAAAAAAATTACTGGCTACCGATCAGCATCGCCGAAGCTAAGACATCGATCAGAAAAATTATCGCTTAGTGACAGTGGTGATAGGGGGTGAAAGGGTTACCTGGGGGGGTGATCAAGGGGGTTAAACCTTTATTAGATAATTTATGGGGGTACCCGACGCTATAAAAACCTGCAGCGAACCTAAAAAAAAATTACTGGCTACCGATCAGCATCACCGACGCTAAGACATCGATCAGAAAAATGATCGCATAGCGACGGCGGTGCTAGGGCGTGAAAGGGTTATCTGGGGGGTGATCAGGGGGTTAAACCTTTATTAGGGGGGGGGGGTTAGGGGGCTACACTGGACCTAAAACTAAATGTAGTGACACACTTACAGCCACAAATGTCACTGATTGCAGTCAGTGACACTGTGACTGGGGGCTGATCTGGGGGGGTGATCTGGGGGTGTCTGGGGGGGGGCGATGTACCTATGTGTCCTGGTGTCAGTGTAGTGTTGTGTGCACTAACCTGCATCTTCTCCTGTACGGCACTCGGTATATGTGAGCGCCGCAGGAGAGATGACATCACTTCCTCCAGCCTGTGTAAACAAGCACACAGGCAGGGGAAGCTCTCATTCGCCGGGAGCGATCGAGCGGGGGTGGCCGGAATCGAACGGCCGTCCCCTCATGCCGGATCGCTCCCAAAGGTAAAACGACCGCTCACTGTAAAGGGGGGTCCGATCGGACCCCCCAACTATACAAAGGCAATCACGTACATATACGTGATTCTGCCTGTCGGTGCCATTCTGCCGACGTATATTTACAGTGGGCGGTCGTTAAGTGGTTAACCACTTATTAACTAAGCCTTTTTCTGGACACTTGTCAATCAGTATATTTTGATAGAAAATTACTTGGAACCCCCAAAACATTTTTTTTTGCAGAGACCCTAGAGAATAAAATGGCAGTTGTAATATATTTTATGTCACTAGATTTGCACAGCGGTCTTTCAAATGCAATTTTTTGTGAAAAAAAAAAAAAAAAAAAAACCACTAATGAATTAAAAAAAAATAACAGTAAAAGTTAGCCCAATTTTTTTTGTATAATGTGAAAGATGTTACGCCACAAGAATCATAATCTTTATCTACTTAACGACCGTGCCATAGCTGAATGATGGCTACAGCGCAGCTCGATAACTCTGGGAGGGCGTACATTGACATCCTCTCAGAATCGGGCATGCACCCAGAAGTATCCGTGACGGATCATGGTAAATGGCTGCTGACAGCGGCCGTTTACCACGTGATCGCTCCGTCAAATGACGGAGCGATCACTTGTAAACAAACCGGCATCATGTCCTGTTCCTCTCTCCCCCCCCCCCTGTAGCAATCGGTACAGTGTAAGAGGAGAGGGGAGAAATTGGGTGCAGCAGCGCTGTGGGCTGGATGTGTAGTGCCCACAGCGCTGCTCTGAACTCCATGCTCATCCATTGACACAACAAAACTCATCCATCCAACTTCATGCTCATCTATGCCACTACAGTGCCTCACAAAAGTGAAGTAGGCAGTCAAATTAGATTTGAAATTTATGCCCCCAGAACACCCGATGGTGCTCCCTGCATGTTGGGCCTCTATGTGGCCACGCTGTGTAAAAGTCTCACATGTGGTATCGCCGTGCACAGGAGTAGTATGTATTTCGGGGTGTAATTTGTGCTATGCATGAGAAATAACCTGCTAATATAACAACTTTGTGAAAAAAAAAAAAAAAAAAATTTGATTTTGCAAAGAATTTTGGGAAAAAATGAATACCTTGCAATGTCTTTACAAACAGGGGTTATTTGGGGGGCATTTGTACTTTCCTGGCATGTCAGGGATAGGCAGTCAGTACTTCAGGTGTGATCAATTTTCAGAGATTGGCACCATAGTTCACACAGACCAAAAATATACGCAAATTTTGGTTATTTTTACCAAAGATATGTAGCAGTATAAATTTTGGCCAAAATTTTTGAAGAAAAAAATTACTAAATTTGCAAAATGTTATAAAAAGGAAAAAGCATTTCTGAATTTTTGGTCTTTTCTCTTATAGCGCAAAAAATAAAAAAAAACTCAGCGGTGATTAAATACCACCAAAAGAAAGCTCTATTAGTGTGGAAAGTTTTAGCCAGAATTGTGCAGCTCTACCACCTTCTACTAGTTTAAAGTGGACACAAACCCTCCATATACCCAGTAAAGTGAACAGTCTCTCAGATAATACACCAAGATGAAAAAAAATAAAAACTCCATACATACGTTTTACATCCATATCTGCGGTCTTCACATTTATATACTGTTTAGAAAGTTCAGATTGT
Organism: Rana muscosa; assembly: GCA_029206835.1. Taxonomy (NCBI): domain Eukaryota; kingdom Metazoa; phylum Chordata; class Amphibia; order Anura; family Ranidae; genus Rana; species Rana muscosa. Next base: position 682,628,856 of record CM055118.1, on the reverse strand, counting down.
GTTAAGAAATGTTCTCTTCCTGTTTAACACAGAGTGTGATGTCTGGGCATACAGCCAAAATAGCTGATTGGAGGAAAAGCACACCCCTTCTCCACATAAGCAGAGACTCTCAGGTGTTCTGTAACAGGGCCAGCTCCCTACTTATTTTAGCAACCTCCCCAGAAATGTCAGGCTACTTTTATCTGAGGTGTCCGAGAATGTCAGGAATTATCACGCTGATAACAGAGGAACTGTTCAGGAGAGAGCTTCAGGACCTGGCTCTTTAAAGATATATCTGCAGTATTTTGTTATCTATGTGCCCAGCTCAAATTTCATAAATTGGGTTTACATGCACTTTAAGTTTTGCCATCTGTAACCCCTTGGGGTGATTATATTTCCTGTCACAGATCCAACCAAGTGAGGGCAAAGATTTCCCCTACCCTCCGCTTTGGCTATGCAGTCCAATAGTTAAAAATCTTTTTTTTTTTAAAAGGACACACACACACACACACAGACACACACACTTTGGTCCAACTCCTAACTAATGCCACCATTAAAAATGATCACTATTTTTCTGTGCCTTGAATCAGATTGTGCAGTATTAATCAGGTGTATGGCGTTATAGATAAAAATAGGATGAGAGACGAGGGCTGCACATTACCTTGTTCTGAAAAGTCAGAGTCCTTTTGCTCTGCCCTGCAGAGCTGTTGAAAGAAGAGTCACTGATATCAGATGCAATGCTAGAATTTCCAGAAACCAAATCTTCTATAGATCCCATGCTGCTCAGATTTTTCCTTCCCACTGGACTCGGTTTTTTAACAGCTTTTGGCTAAAATGAAATAAAACCGCAAGTTTTGAAAGAAAGTAATTCACCATTACACTTTTTGCAAAAGGAGTTAAAAAAAAATAAAATAAAACTTTGTTCTAAAAAATGTTGCAAAGACTTTGCCCAGAGATACTGTACAGTTTAAAAGCAAGCACCCCAGGCTAGATGCACATTGTGGCTCTGTGCAGGTGCGTTTACACAGCAGCCCATCCCAAAAAGAAGAGGGGGGGGGGAAGAATTCCCAAACTTTTCAAAAATACACAGACAGGGAATTCTAAGGTGCGCCGGCACCATGTAGTTTCCCCCCACACCCCCCCAAAAAAAAAAAAAAAAAAAAGAAGGATTTTTTGTACTCCCCGTAAAATCCTTCTGTCGTCCATGGACGGACACAGCCTTCTCAAGTCTCGACATTTGGGTTATGTTCTATAGGAGAGGACAAAGGCAGAACATGTTAGATATTTAATACATGTTACTTTTAACAGTTTAAGAGCCCCGTCCAGGGGGCGGTCCCTCTGGACATAACCCTCCGCCCTGCAGTCAGCAGCTCAGTTCGTAAAAAGCAGTACAAACAAAAAAAGGGAGGGGTGGATGCTGTGTCCGTCCATGGACGACAGAGAAAAGGATTTTACGACGAGAAGAAAATCCTATTTTCTCTTTTCATCCCTGGACAGATGCAGCCTTCAAGTCTTGACATTTGGGATGTCCCCAAGCAGTGTCAAACAAACGAGGGGTGGGAACAGCAATCAAAAAACTAACTTCACCCCAAACAAGCAGAGCTTCTCAAGGGAGGAGTTGCAACCTCAAACAGCCGCCTGGAAAACCTTACGGCCGAAGGAAGCATCCGAAGATGCACATCAACCTTGTAAAATTTGGAGAAGGTGTGAACGGACGACCAGGTCGCCGCCTTACACACCTGTGAGGCAGATGTTTGATGTCGGAAAGCCCAGGAGGCACCAATAGCCCTGGTCGAATGCGCCCTGACTGGAAAGGGAGGCGCCCGCCCCTTAAGGGCATAGGCCTGGACGACACCAGGAAATGGTGGCCGACGAGACCGCCAGACCCTTCTGCGGACCAGACACAAAAAGTGAGTCAGACCTCCGGAACGGAGCCGTAGAAGACAGGTACACCCGCAGAGCCCGTACCACGTCTAAAAAAAAGGTATGTAGCGCAGCCTCTCTGGGATGCGACGGCCGAGGACACAGGGATGGAAATACAATGTCCTCATTCAGGTGGAAGGCCGAAACCACCTTTGGAAGGCAGGCTGCGGGCGAAGCACCGCTTTATCCTTATGGAGGACCAAGTATGGTGACTTGCAAGACAAGGCCGCCAATTCAGAAACCCTTCTGACCGATGTAATGGCAACTAGAAAGGAAACTTTCCGAGAGAGCTTCAAGAGAGAGGAATCTCTGATGTCCTCAAAAGGGAGGTTCCTGAAGAACCAAGAGCACCAGATTCAAATCCCATGGAGGAAGTGGTGCTCTAATTGGGGGAACCACATGTCGGACCCCTTGCACAAACGTAATCACCAGTGAATGAGCCGCCAAGGGTCATTGAAAGAAAAACAGCCAAGGCTGAAATCTGCCCCTTAATGGCGCTTAAGGCAAGCTTGGAAACCGAATATGTCCGTGGACGCCAAACCATCGCCTCACACAGATTTAGGCTCTCCACGTGCAAGAGTAGATCTTCCGAGAAGACGATTTCTGTGCCCTCAACATGGTTGAAATGACCGAATCCGACAGGCCTCGGTCCCTTAGAACCTGGCTTTCAATAGCCATGCCATTAAAGCCAGCGACTAAAGCAGGATGACGTATGGGACCTTGCGACAGAAGGTCCTCCGGCATCGGTCGTCGCCAAGGTGCATCGGCCACCAGATCAGCGTACCAGGGACTCCGAGGCCCATCTGGGGCAATTAAAATTACAGGATCCCCTCGGCCTCCACTCTGCGGAGCAGACGAGGAAGAAGTTTCAGTGGGGGAAAGGCATAAATCAGCCGATACTGACCCCACTAGGCCACCAACGCGTCTGACCAGGGATCTCTGGACCTGGCCACGAACCTCAACACCTTACGATTGAGTCGAGAAGCCAGGAGATCCACGTCTGACGTGCCCCATCTCGGCAAAGGAGTTAAAAAACCTCTGGATGTAACGACCATTCCCCTTGGTCCAGCATCTGGCGACTCAGATAGTCCGCCTGACAGTTTTCTACGCCCGGAATGTAAACTGCCGATAGAGCCGGCACGCTCCTTTCCACCCACCACAGGATGTAAGCGACCTCCTGACGCTGCAGCCGCGCTTCTTGTTCATCCCTGATAGACATATGCCACTGCCGTGGCGTTGTCTGACTGGATGCCCCTGTAGCCTCTGAGACCACGTGGAGAGGCACAGCCTGATTGCCCAGAGTTCCAAGACATTGATCGGCAGGTGGGATTCGTCCAGAGTCCAGCGGCCCAGAGCCGCCTGAACCCCCCAGACTCCCCCAACCTGTCAGGCTGGCATCCGTCGTGATCAGTCCAATGGAAGGTGAGGAACGACTTCCCGGACCAAAGAGCCGGGGATCCTAGCCACCAACTCAGGGAGGCCCTGACAAGACGACCTATCTGAATCTGACGATCCAGAGAGGGAGATTTGTTCCATTTGGATAGGATCTCCCTCTGCAAGACCCGAGTGTGGAATTGGGCAAACGGTACTGCCTCGAAAGAGGCTACCATGAGGCCCAGGACTCGCATGCAAAAAAACGGAGAGACGACCATTTGCGGGATGTAAAATTCAGCGCAGTCTGGAGTGTCTGCAACTTTTCCAAAGGAAGAAATTCTCTGGCCTCCGAGGAGTCCAGAATCAACCCCAGGTACTCTAGGCCCTGGGTCGGTACCAACACCGACTTCTGGAGGTTCAGCACCAAACTCCCGGAGGGTCTGACTGGCTATAGATGCGTCGTCCTCCAATTCTGAGCTTGAAGCAGCTCCCAGGAGATCGATCGTCCAAGTAGCCCACGATAGCAATGCCACGCTGTCTCAAAGCCAAAATTGGGGCGAGCACCTTGGTGAAAACTCTTGGTGCCAACGCTAGGCCAAAAAGGGAAGAGCCACAAACTGATAGTGGTCTTCGCTGATCGCAAAGCGCAGGAACCTCCGATGCCTGACGCAGATGGGGGACATTCAAAGTATGTGTCCTTGATATCCAAGGATGCCAGAAAGTCCCCCGGATGGAGCGCAGCGACCACCGAACGAATCGATTCTATCCTGAACCTTTACAAAAGCATTGGAGAGCCCTGAGGTCCAAGATTGTGGTCCCAAAGGACGACGTAGTCCGCCCAAACAGATTCGAGTAGAATCCCCGAAACCTGTCCTGCGGTGGTACGGGCATGATCACCCCACACCCAAACAAGTCTTGCACTGCCCCCTCCAGGCCAGTCCGACGAGCCAGGAGAGGCAGATTTCAGGGAAAGAATCTGTTTGGTGGACAAGAAACTCGATCTTGTACACAGAAGTGACGGTCCACCAAGCTGCAAACCCACGAAGCCGTCCCCCCACCCAGGTGTCGGGCTAGGGCAAAACTTCATGCACTAGCAGGCTTGTTTGCTGGCTTGTGCACCCAGGGATGCTCCTGTCCCCCAGCTGGACCTTCGTCCGTTTGGGAGGATCGGCCAGCAGGTCCTGACTGATGAAAATACCACTTTTGCGCAGGAAAGGAGGGCACCGGCGCCTTCCCTTTCGTGGACTGAGGGAAAAGTTTACCCAGGGAACTCACCACCCAGCAAGAGACTGTTCAGCGCTGCTGCCCGCTCTCCATCCACACAGCGTGTGAGGAAATCTGAGGTGAATTGCGCCGTTGAGGAAGCCACCCAGCACTAGAGGCCAAAACCCACTCCAAAATGGCCGCCGGGCGCCTCAGAGAAAAGGGCGCGGACTACAAGAATAATAAGATTTTTTGTACTCATCGTAAAATCCTTTTCTTTCGTCCATTGACGGACACAGCCTTCTTAATTCTTGACATATGGGTTATGGTCCTGTTCATAGGAGAGGACTAGGCAGACATGTTAGATATTTAAATACATGTTACTTTAACAAAGTTAAACAGCCCCGCCCAGGGGGCGGTCCCTCCAGACATAACCCTCCTCCCTGCAGTTAGCAGCTCAGTTCATAACAAGCAGTACAAACCTAAAAAGGAGGGTTGGGTGCTGTGTCCGTCCATGGACGACAGAAGGGGATTTTACGGGGAGTACAAAAAAAAAAATCCTATTTTCTCTTTGTCCATGGACAGACACCGCCTTCTTAATTCTTGACATATGGGACGTCCCCAAGCAGTGTAAAAAAAAAAAAAAAAAAAAAAAACCGAGGGATGGGAATAAACAAACCACCAACTTCACCCCAAGCAAGCAGAGCACCTCAACGGAGGAGTTGCAACTTTAAAAATAGCCGCCTGCAAAACCTTGCGGCAGAAGAAAGCATCCCAAGATGCATTCACACCAACCTTGTAAAAATTGAGAAAAAAGTGCACGCGGACGACCAGTTGCCACCCTGCACACCTGTGAGAGATGCTTGATGTTGGAAAGCCCAGGAAGCACCAATTGCCCTGGTTGAAAGCGCCGTGACCGGAAAAGGGGGGGGCGCCCGCCCCTAAAAAGACATAGTCCCGCACAATGTCTTCCTGAACCACCGAGAGACAGTGGCCGATGAGACTGCTAGGCCCTTTTGTGGACCAGACACTGACACAAACATTGAATCAGACCTCCGGAATGGAGCCGTAGCAGACAGGTACACCTGCAAGGCACGTAGCACACGTCTAAAGTATGGAGCGCAGCCTCTCTGGGATGCGACGGCCGAGGACACAAGAATGGATACTATGTCCTCATTCAGAAGGAAGGCCGAAACCACCTTCGGAAGAAACGAAGGCTGCGGGCGTAGTACCGCTTAATCCTTATGGAAGACCAAGTCTGGTGACTTACAAGACCGCCAATTCAGAAACCCGTCAGATGTAATGGCCACTAGAAAGGCCACCTAAAATAGTGTTGAGAGGAACCTCTCCGATGTTCTCAAAGGGAGGTTCTCAAAGAACTGAGAGCACACCAGGTTCAAATCCCAAGGAGGGAGAGGTGGTCTAATTGGGGGAAGTACATGTCGAAACCCAAGTACAAAAAAAAAAAAAAAAAAAAAAAAAAAAAAAGGTTCCCACCAGGGAATGGGTCGCCAAAGGCCGTTGAAAGAAAAACAGCCATAGCTGAAATCTGACCCTTAAATGGAGCTTAAGGCAAGTTTCTGATCCACTCCACGCTGTTAAAACAGTAGGACCCTGGAAATCGAATGCGTCCGTGGACGCCAATCCATCACTGCGCACATAGAGATGTAGGCCTTCCAAGTGCGATGGTAGATCTTCCTGGAAGAAGATTTCAGTGCCCTCAGCATGGTTGAGATGACCGAATCCGAAAGACCTCGGTCCCTTAGTACCTGGCTTTCAATAGCCATGCCGATAAAGCCAGCGACTAAAGCAGGATGAGGTATGGGACCTTGAGACAGAAGGTCCTCCCGCATTGGCAGTCGCCAGTGCATCCGCCGCCAAGCGTACGAAGTAGGCGTACCAAGGATGCCAGGGCCAATCCAGAGCGGAGTAGGATCACCGGGATCCCCTTGGTCTGCACTCTGGCGACTCAAATAGCCTGCCAGACTGGGTTCTACACCTTGAACGTAGACGGCCGACACGCTCCTTTCCCACCCACCTTTAGAATGTCCAGATGGTTGACATAAGCCACAGCCGTGGCGTTGTCCGACTGGAGTCGGATCGGGCGCCCTTGTAGTCTCCTTGACCACGAGGAGAGAGACACAGCCTGAATCGCCCGAAGTTCCAGAACATCGTTCGGCATACGGGATTCGTCCAGCGACCTTGGGCTGACTGGACCCTCCAGACTCCAAACCTGTAAGGCTGGCGTCCAATAGAAAGGAAGGAAAAACACCCCAGACTAAAGTCCCGGGAATGTCAGTCACCAAGTCAGAGAGGCCCTGACTAGGCGATTTACCTGATTCTGATGATCCAGAGACAATGGGGATTTGTTCCAATAGGACAGAATCTCCGCCTCCGAGTGTGGAATTGGGCATACGGTACTGCCTCGAAGAAGGCTACCACGAGGCCCAACTCACCGCAGCCTGGGGCATCTGCAACTTCCCAGGAGGGAGAAAACTCTCACCTCCAAAGAGTACAGAGCAGCCCCAGGTATTCTAGGTGCCGAGTCTGAACTAGCACCGACATCTGGAGGCACAGCATCCACCCAAAGTCTTGGAGAGTCCGACTATAGACACTTCCTCCTCTAATTTAAATCTGGAAACAGGTTACAGAAGAAGAGCATCTAAAAAAACAACCTACGAAGGCAATGCCGCGCTGTCTCAACAAGGCTAGAAAATCAGGGCGAGCACCCTGGTTAAACTCTTGGCGCTGACGCTAGGTCAAAAAGGAGAGCCATAAAATAGTGGTCCTCCCTGACCGCTAAACACATGAACCAATGGTGCCTGACGCATATGGCGACATGCAACCACGCGTCCCTGATGTCCACGGATGCCCGAAGGACCCTGGGATGAAGCAAACCGACTCCATCCTGAATTTCCGAACCCAACAAATCTTGAACTGCCCCCTCAGGGCAGTCCGACGAGACGGCAGGAGAGGAAGATTTGAGGCAGGAAATCTTTTGGCAAACAAGAAAAAAACTCGATCTTGTGTCCTGAAGAGACCACTTCGCAAACCCACCAGTCGGAAATACAGGAAGGCTACACTAAGGCATTAAGGGCCTTGAGGTCTAAGACTGGACAACTCTGTCCTCTGGGACTATGAACGGATTGCAGTAGAATTCCTGAAATCTGTCCTGCGGCGGTATGGGAATGACAATCCTCAAAAATACCGCCTTCGTATGGGGAAGGAAGGTCCTGGCTTACGGGGTGGCCCTCTACTCTTAGTGGACTGAGGTATAAGAGTTCAGTTACCTCTTGTGACATCTTTTTTTTTTTTTTAAAACATTTTAAAGAGTTTTCAAATACAGGGTAAAGAACATAGATAAATTTGCATATTATTGCATTGTGCACAGAGCGCAAATTACATAGAAAATCGGAATAGACAACTTCATACGGTGTCACATATACAATGGCATTTATATCATGACATAAGAAGTGAAGGCCTTCCATACTAATGCATCGCAGAAAGGGTATCAGACGCCTGTGGGGCAGTAAGTCACCAGAATTCCACCACTAGTACGAGGAACTAAGGGATGCTGTGGTGGGCTGAAGGGCGAACCCTAGTATGTCCACCCCAGCCCGTTCACCTCATAAAGGGTTCACGCTGTGAACGGGGGGGACCAAGTGACGGCCAAAAGGTGTTCGAACGTGTAAGGGACACCTCTAAAGTAACAGTTTTTGATCTCCAGTATACTGTATCTATCCAGCGTGAGCTTGGAGGGTGGATCTTGACCACCCCGAGAGCTTACTAGATCCATCTGGAGGAGAGATATAGACAAGTGACCGCGTTGGCAGTCCCATGTCATGGGGGCAGTAATTCAGGTCGAACATATGGGGGTGGGAGGGAAGGGAAGACAAGAGGGTGGACGGAAGTCTCGTGCGATCATAGGTGGAGGGCCTCAGTGGTCCTCTGTACTGTGTGAAGGTGTGGAGAAAGAGCCCCCTGTCAGTGTGGATTCTCTGTAATGGATCCAACACGCCCACGTATTTCTAAATTTGGTAGAGGTGTCATTAGCCTGATGGACAAGCCTTTCCATGTCCGCTATCCTATCAATTCGGGCATGCCATTCTGAGATGGAGGGGGGGGGGGGGTAGCACTCCTCCAATGGATCGGAATGCACTGAGTGGCCGCATTGATGAGGTGCAGGGTGAGGGATTTACAGTAGGCTGATCTCTGAAGTGTTGTGTGGTGAAGTAGGTATTGAGCTGGGGTAAAGTCTGGGGTATAGGTGGTAATTTGAGTGATCAGGTTGTGCACCTCCTTCCAGAATGTTTGTATCAGTGGGCATTCCCACCATATGTGGATAAGGGACCCTAAGGCCGAGTTACATCTCCAGCAATTAGAGGAGACACTGGGGAAAAATTTATGAATCTTGTCTGGTGTACGGTACCATCTAGAATACAATTTGAACCTGTTTTCCTGTGTAGAGACGTTTATGGAGCCTTTATGTATGTGCTCATGGACGAGTTCCCAGTCTTCTGCGGACAGGTCCATTGCTAAGTCCATCACCCAGAGCCCATGAATTTTAGTGTGGGATGGTACTCCCTCGAGTAGTAGGGAATATAGTGTTGAGATCAGATGATTTTGAGGTTTTGACTCAGCACAAAGATGTTCAAAGGGGGTAAGGTCCCTGTACCATTGGGCGAGTGGTTGGGCGCTTTGCAGAAAGTGTCTGATTTGCAGGAATTTAAAGAATGGAATGGAGAAATCAGTAAATTTGGAGGACATGTCAGGATGAGAGAGGAGTGTTCCATTATTAAAAAATTTGTAGGCCCTTGTCGGCCGGTTATTAGGGTGAACAGACCCGGCTCTTGCAGAAAGACCTGGCGGGAAATCCGGGTTTTGGATTCAGTGGTGTCATGGGACCAGGGTAAGGTGTCATGTTAAAGATGTGACTCGTCGCTCTGAAATTTAGTAACGTGGGACCTATGAGAGGATGGGTGGAGCATTCAGTAGGGACAGATTTTGGGCTGATCCAGGGGAGGTGCGAGAGGGGCACCCTCGTGAAAGCATTTTCCAGCCGGATCCATGCCTTGCTATCATGGACATGCCAATCTACAATTCTAGTGAGCTGGCAGGCCCTATAGTATGTACGCAAGTCTGGCAACCCTATACCTCCCTTCAGCTTTGGAAGAGTCAGTTTATCCCAGCTCAGTCTGGGAGGGCGAGTGGACCATAAGAGGGTTCTGCACATTCTCTTGAAGGATGTGAAGAACAATGGGGGTAATTTGATTGGGACAGCTTGTAGCATTTAGAGTAGTCTGGGGAGGATGTTCATTTTCAGAATTGCTGCCCTGCCAAACCAGGAAAAGGGGCCCTTAGTCCAAGCAGTGAGGTCTTCTCTTATTTTCTGTAGCGTGGGTATAAAGTTTCTGGCATAGAGGTCAGATAGTTTGGTGGGAAGTTTAATACCTAGGTAAGTTATTTCAGTGGGTTCCCACCTAAAGGGGAAGTTGATCTTACATAAAGAGATCAGCGCTGGCGGGAGTGTTATATTAAGAGCTTTGGATTTGTTGTAATTTATTTGTAATCTTGTGACATCCTTAACAACGTCGTCCAGTGAGGCACCAAAGTTCCTCCCACCTTAGAAAAGGAAATCTGTCAGAGATTCCATAAAAGCAGACCAGCATATCAGCCCTCCCAAATGGCGCAAGACCACCACGGACACAGAGGCCCTGGAGACTAAAGAAGTCGCATTCAGGATTGCTGCACCTACGTACACTAGACCCTGCACCTGCTGGTCGGCCAGTGTCACAACTATTAGAGAGCTGACGCTCCTCCACTGTCTGGACAAAATTTGTCCATTCAGTGAGTGTCAGAGACACCAAAGTCGCAGCCACAACTGACCCCAGCATGGCAAACACGGTCCAACTTCATTGGAAATTTTTTTTTTTTTTAAATTACTCTTCAAAAAAGGATAACGGACCGCTGTTCGCTGAGGGACCAAAAAAAAGCAGCTCTGCGGCAGTCCATTCCTTATCTATGATCCATCAAAGAAATCAAGGAAAAACCTACATAGATCGGGTCGGTTAGTGCGACCCAAAAAAGGACTGACACCTCAGTGGATGTCCCAGCAGATACTACACTGATAAGTGCTCTAATAAGTGCTCTAGTTACAAACACATTGTTTATACTGTGTATTGCGCCGAAGGCGCGCATGTCATTGGAGCGTGGGAGGAAACCGAAGCACCCGGAGGAAACCCACGCAGACATGCAAACTCCAAGCAGATGGCATCCTCTGACACCTCAGAACAGTGGTCCTGAGTCAGAGTATTCCCCAGGATATGGCGGGGGAGGGGGCGCTCCTTCCCCCCACAACGCACGCATCCAGGGCTGTAGACAAATTGTCCCAGTAACTGCAGGGGCACCTATTGCTGCCTCTGGAATTAGCTTCAGACTCCATAGGGACTGAGTCAACACAGGGGAGAGAGGGTGAGGGTATGTTTCTACTGACAATTCACCCTCCTAACTGTGCTGACCGGGGGGGGGGGGGGGGGGGGGGGGGAGGGGGAGCTACCCAGGGCCACACCACCCAGCGACTGCGCAGCACCGTTGTCCGCTCTGCCTCACACACCTGAGGTAATCTGAGGTGATTAACGCCGTGTTCAGGAAGCTTCCATCACTAGAGGCCAAGCCACAGAGTGTGGGGGGGGGGGGAAACCCCCCACACATTCCCAAAACGGCCGTCAGGCTCCTCAGGAAAAAAGGGTGCACTACAAGAAAATGGCCGCCCGCAATGAAGACCTGCGCCACAGCACGGCTACGACAAAATGGCCGCCAAATGGAATTTTTCAATACACACACAACAGAAAATGGCGCCGGCGCTACCAAAAATGGCGCCCGAGCACACTGAGGTGGACGAGAAGGCTGCAGGAACGCAGAGCAGAGGCTACTAAAAAACACACCACCCCCACAGAGAGCGGACCCCGACACCCCCACAGCCCCCAACCGGGATACGGAGACCCCTACAGGTACACCCCCGCAATGGGGAGAAGGAAGATAGAGGGAGGGAAGGGAGGACAGGGGGACTCCCTAATGACCCTCCAGGAAAGCCCAGCTGTTCCAAACCGTCAAAAATGGAAGGAACTGTACTTACCAGCAATGTCAACGCATGGACGGGTGAGTCCCTGACAGACTAGAACCGAGTAGGTCGGAGTAGCTGTTGGCCCGGTCCACTGAGCGAGACAGCAGCAGCCCAGTCATATGTGGACCCCGGAGCACAAGCTCACCGGCCACCCCTGCAGCATGTTGTGAGACCTGACGCCTATTTGCAAGGGATTGTACACGCTCGCTGGCCGGACTGGGAAGACTACAAGGATCTATATATCCAGCCTGTCGCCCAGCCGACTGTCGATAGAAGAATAAACATTTTTTAAATAAAAATAAATTCCTCAGGACTCTGGGCCCAAAAGGGAGCCACGTCCATCTCCTCTGCTGGGCAGTACAAAACTGAGCTGCTAACTGCAGGGAGAAGGGTTATGTCTGGAGGGAGCGCCCCCTGTTAACCACTTGCTTACTGGGCACATAAACCCCCTTCCTGCCCAGGCGAAATTTCAGCTTTCGGCACTGCGTCGCTTTAACTGACAATTGCGCGGTCGTGCGACGTGGCTCCCAAACAAAATTGACGTCCTTTTTTTCCCACAAATAGAGCTTTCTTTTGGTGGTATTTGATCACCTCTGCGGTTTTTATTTTTTGCGCTATAAAACAAAAAAAGCGACGATTTTGAAAAAAAAAAAAAAAAAAAAAAAAAAAAAAAACACAATATTTATTACTTTTTGCTATAATAAATATCCAAATTTAAAAAAAAAAAAAAAAAATTCTCAGTTTAGTCTGATACATATTCTTTTACATATTTTTGGTAAAAAAAAAAAAAAAAAAAAAAAAAAAAATCGCAATAAGCGTTTATTGATTGGTTTGCGCAAAAGTTATAGAGTCTACAAAATAGGGGATAGTTTTATAGCATTTTTATTACAATTTTTTTTTTTTTACTAGTAATGGCGGCGATCAGCGATTTTTATTGTGACTGCGACACATCGGACACTTAACACCATTGTCATTGATACAGCGATCAGTGCTTAAAAAATGCACTGGTTACTGTAAAAATGACACTGGCAGGGAAGGGGTTAAAGGTGTGCCCTGGGAGTGATTACTACTGTGGGGGGAGGGGAGTGACTGGGGGAGGAGACCGATCTGTGTCCCCATGTACAAGGGACACACATCGGTCTCTCTCCGTGACAGGACATGGATCTGTGCGTTTACACACACAGATCCATGTCCTTGTCTCTGTACCGGCCGATCGCGGGTGCCTGGCGGACATCGCGGCCGCCAGGCACGCGCCCCCCAGTGGCCGAAGGAGCCGAGGACGTCTATTGACGTCCTCCCGGATTTTAAGAGCCACCTTGAGGCCGTCATTCGACAATGGCCGGGGCTCCAACAGGTTAAAGTAACATGTATTTAAATATCCAACATGTCTGCCTAGTCCTCTCCTATGAACAGGAACATAACCCATATGTCAAGAATTAAGGCTGTGTCCGTCCATGGACGAAAAGAGAAATGGCTGCCCGCTATGCAGACCTGCATCACAGCACGGCCACTGCAAAATGGCCACCAATGGAATTTTACAATGTAAAATAGCAGGCAACAGAAAAATGCTACCCAAACATAGTGAGGTGGACGAGAAGACCGCAGCGGAGGCTTCCAAGAAAAAGACTACCCCCCCCCACAGAGCGGGCCTGGACACCCCCAGACAGGACCTGGAGTCCCCTACAGATATACCGCGGTCGCAGCGAGCCCCGCAAGGGGAGAGAAAAAAAAAAAGGGGGCGACAGGGAAAGGGAAGGCAGGAGAACCCCCTGATGACCCCCAGGAATGCCCAGCTGTTCCATCCTGCCGAGGCAGAAGGAACTGCACTTACCAGTCCCTGCTGGTGCGTTCCTGACAGACCTACAACTGAGCAGTATTGAGTAGCTGTCGGCCCGGTCCACCGTGACCGAGACAGCAAGAAGCCCAGTCATATGTGAACCCTGGAGAAATAGCTCACCAGCCACCCCTGGAGCAAAAGGGGGGTATGTTGTGGCCGACCCAGCACGTAGCCAAGGCCCGCTCAATGTCCGGACTGGGGGGGGGGGGGGGGGGGGACTACAAGGATCTATAATATCCAGCCTGTCACCCAGCCGACAGTTGATAGATTTCAAAATAAAAAAAAATCTTCAGGACTCTGGGCCCAAAAAGGGAGCCAGGTCCTTTACTAGGCAGAAAAAACAAAAAAAAACACTGAGCTGCTGACTGCAGGGCGGAGGGTTATGTCCGGAGGGACCGCCCCTGGGCAGGGCTGCTCAACCCTGTTAAAGTAACATGTATTAAATATCCAACATGTTCTGCCTAGTCCTCTCCTATAGAACAGGAACATAACCCAAATGTCAAGACTTGAGAAGGCTGTGTCCATTCATGGACGAAAAGAGAAATGTGTTGCAGTTTCAGAATTAAAGTGATTAAAAAAATAAAAACATGTAAACGGCTGCTCAAGTATGAAAGGGGTTAACGCCGTTTAAGATATTCCCTCTCTGGACACACATCCGCTACCGATCCTCCACAGTCAGGCGACCGCTTCCCATAGGATTAATCCTTCCAATCATACGAGACGAATGCTCTGTATCTTTCCAACTAGACTGACTCTTTATTGCAAAACACTACAACTTTTATACACACAGAGAGAAGCTTCTGATTTTCCTCTCATAATACACCTTTCACCAGACCCAATTTACATGAGCTAATTAGCTACAGCTGATGATTCGGACATAATGTCTCCTACTATGCACATTATTTGGACATCTCTTAAGAGACAATAGGTGAGTTCGTTAGCTAATCCCTTTTCAGTTTAAATGATTATGCATGACCCTTTGTGTTCCCCAGCCAGTCTGTCTGCTAGAGTACAATACCTATAATTACAGACTTAATAACCACAAGCCACACTAGACAGTAGAATGTAATCACCCCCCACCTCATCACAGCAATTAGGACACAACTGCCCACACACAATATACACCCAATATATACCATGTATATACAGCATTGAATATGACCATCAGATCATGGTGGGGTTCTCATTCCCCCTGTGACCCCTGTCACAAAGACAAACTTGTTATACTCCTGCAGTTGAATTTGCACAGAGCAGCCTGGATCCTTCTCAGGGTCCCTCTTTGCTGCTCCTGGCCCCTCCCTTCTTCGAGTCCCTCAGCCAGCTACAGGGGGCACCCAAGCCAATTCAGAGCTCAGTGTATCCACTCCGACACGAAGCCCTGACCTGGCCCCACCCCCTCTGTCCCCCAATTGGCTGACTGCCACAGGAGCCAATGGCGCCGCTGCTCTGTCTCAGTCAATAAGGAGTATCCTGGATGGCTGAGAGGATTGTGGACATCGCTGGAGACAGATGGGGCTCAGGTAGGTAACAGGAGGGGGGGGGGGGGGCTGCTACATAGAATGCAAAGAAGAAAAACTTCTGCCTTTAAAAGTCCTTTAAAAAGTTTGTAACAAAAAAATAAAAAATTCACTGCCAGCCCCGCTTTTATGCAGCCATAACACACAGTGCAAGTGTTGGTTAAAAAATTAAGCATGGGAAACCCCCCCCCCCCCCCCCCCCCACACACTTTACAGATTTCAGGCCAGTCACATGACTCCCAGCCACCCTCCTACAGGCTACAATGGGGGGGGGGGGGTGTAGGGTTTGACAGACCACACATAGGAGCTGAAACGCAGGGAAGGAGAGGGAGAACTGTGGGTGACGGAGGCACGTAAACTGACCAACGTAATCAGGGACAGCAGCCATGATTATTGTGGTCAGCACACAAATGGGGGGGGGGGGGGGGGGGGGAGATAAATGGACGACAGGAACAACCAGGTTTTTTTTTTTACAGCTTAGACTGCATGGTGCAGTTTATTCTCCTCAAAGAGAACAGTTTTTTTTTTTTGTTTTTGTTTTGTTTTTTTTAAAAGGGTTACAACCACTTCAATGGCAACCCACACATCTGCTAAAGAGCAGTGTGTTTTAGCTGCAAGCACATGAACACGTTTGATTTACATGCGCTCCTCCAAATGTGAACCTAGGCCAAATATGAATTGGCCTCTTGCAAGTCCCTGTACAGAAAAGCTCAGATTGAGAGGAAGCACACCCACAGGAGCCAATCAAATGTGCTGCAAAGCTCATGTGCAAAAAAACAAGCTTATAGGAGATGAGATTGCCAAAGATGTGCTCATTGCCCAGCTGCTTCTCCTTTTAATGTGGAGCCACAGTATAGGGGGAGGGACAAGATCAGTAAATGTTGATAAATTGCAGCAGAGAAAAATCAGGTCTCCTGCTCTGTCAGACAGGGGCCATTGTGTAGCAGAGCCGTGCAAGTCTCAGTTCTGGATTAAGTCCTTTGGCACTTAAAGCAAAACTTTTCTAGTTTTGGATGAAGTGGAGGGATTAGACATAGGTCTGTTTTTAAAACACTATATTGTGGCACAAGCTATCAAACAGTAACTCCACTAAAATGGATAAACTCAGACGGCTTCCAACATTCAGTGCAGCTCCTCGAGAGACTGAAGGAATCTGAGGGAGCAGCAGAGGGTGCAATCTAAAACCTGGTACACCCGATCGGATTTTCCACGGACAAAGCGTAGAACTTTTGTCTGAAGGGCGTTGGCCATGAACTTGTCTTGCATACAAACAGCAAAGAGTTTTCGACCAAACACAAAACTAAGTGTTTTCAGCCCTCTAGCACCACCCTTTGGCCAACTTCTGCTAATGTGTTATGGTTAGCATTGTTTGAGCATTCAGGTTTGTACTTTTGGAGTTTTGTCCAAAGGACTTGTGTACACACGTTTTGGATAATCCCACACATTTGTTGGCAGAAAATTTTAAAGCATGCTATCCAACATTTGTTAGCGGAAAATCCAACAATTGTCCGATGGCGTATACAAACGGTCGGATTTTCCGACAACAGCCTGCCATCACACAATTTCCATCGGAAAATCCAATCGTGTGTATGGGCCTTAAGGCAGGCCATAGATTAAGCATTTTTCTTACAACCCATGGTGGAAGGAAAGAAAATTGCTAGATTCCCCCCCGTGCTATTATGTTCTGCCGGCAGGGAGCCTTCCCTAGCAGAACACAATAAGTGTTGCCAGTGTTTTAGCGAGAAATGTCCAGTCGAAATGGCCTCCAATGGGTCTGCACATGAACAAACGACACTCGAGCCGTCAGGTTGATCAGCTGGCGTGACGTCAACACAGCACATCCGAGGCATTATCCAACGCTATGCAAACAGCAGAGGGAGAACATACTTGTAGATTTCTCCCTTGCTGTTGTGGGGCAGGTTTTGCCTGTATTGAACACTGTTGTGTCTGCTGCATGGTGGGGTTCAATGTGATAAAGGGCGTGTTTTGGCTGAGTCTAAGGGCAGGTTAAAACACAAACCCCACCCTGCAATAGCGAGGAAGAATCTGACAATTACATTCTCCCTCTGCGCTTAGCAAAAAGACAAATACTGCCTCCTACAATCTGTGCATCTGTCTTCACAACAGCTGATCGGGAAATTGGCTGGAGTGCCGTTCCGTGCATACGCAGCCCCCGGCGGAGGGCACTAGTCAAACACTGATAGCCAGCAATTTCGAAAACCAGCACCATGATTAAAGATACTAAATCTTGACACAAACATATACACAAATAGCTTGACAGTACAACATATGCCCGATGACCCAAATATCTGTTTTTGACAAGCACTAAGCTGGAAGTTTCAGCCCCCCCCCCCCCCCCTTCTTCCGCAGTCGGCAAATTCACCAAGCGCAGCAGGGAACCCTTAAGTTTTCCTTAGTAGAGATGGCGGCGGCAGCACCGGATTGAAAAATCGGACAGGCAAGTGTCCCAATATGATAAGTCAGCAGCTACCAGTATTTTTAGAAGCCTGGAGCTCGGCTTTAAAGTAAAAAAAAAAAGAAAAAAAAAACACACCCTCCTCTCTGCATTACTTACCTGAGCCCAATCATGATCCAGCGCTGTGCATGAGAGCTGCTCTTTCCTTCATCACTGGAGAGAAAGGCAGCAACTGTCAATCACAGCCAGTGACTAGGGAGGCAGTGCCAAGCAGTGTGACACAGAGCTGGCTCAAGATAGAGCTTACAAAAGTATCCCCATAGCAAGTGGCTGGCAAGTATAACATGTTTATCATTTAAAAAAAATAATGTCCTTTAGAATAGAATCACTTAGTTGTAAATCCAATATGTTTCTCTCAAAACCGCTCAGTTAATACTAGTCAGCAGGCAGGATTATGGTTTTCTCCTTCGGAGCTCTCTTCTGCATTTTGTACCGTCCCTTATTAGCATGTGGGATTTTTTTTTT